>JAOSBL010000006.1:24199142-24237078 GCA_027568915.1 Erythroxylum roraimae | reverse complement strand
CTGCTTCCACATATTGAGATTGCAAATTTGTATACCGACTGATGGGGTGACTGACTACTCTAGCATGCCACCTTCGCAGGGCACGGACTCGGATATCACCGATCGATGTCGGGTTCGGGTCTTGCGGGGGTGGGGTGCTACACTATAAGCACATGTTTACCGAAATAGAAGAAATTGTGGATGACCATGTATCATTTGGAGATGCCTCAAAAGTGAAAGTCAAAGGGCAAGGTAAAATTCTTATTCAATATAAAGATGGAAATGAAGGTTTTATTCCTAATGTTTATTATGTCTCGGATATGAAGAGCAATATTTTAAGTTTGGGTTAGTTGTTGGAACGTGGTTACACGGTTTTTATGAAAGACCAAATGCTTTATTTAGGGACAAAAATAATTGGTTATTAGCCCAAGTAGAAAGGAACAAAAACCGCATGTTTAAGTTGAATTTGGTGAATGTACAGGAAAGATGTTTAGAGGCTTGTGTAGAGGATAAAACTTGGTTGTGGCATTTGCAGTTTGGGCAACTTAATTTTGGTGGTTTGAAACAATTGGCAAATAAAAGAATGGTGAATGGCATACCAAACATAGACTACTATGATAAATTTTGTGAAGGTTGTGTGTTAGGAAAACTTCCAAGGAATTCTTTTCCAAAAGAAGCAAGATATAGTGTGAAGAAGGTGCTTGAATTAGCTCATACTGATATTTATGGTCCAATAACTCCTAACTCTCTTTGTAAGCACCATTACTTTATTATTTTTATTGATGATTATTCCCGGAGAACTTAGGTTTACTTTCTAAAGGAGAAATTGGAAGCATTTTCTATTTTAAGAAATTTAACGTGCTTATTGAAACCTTGAGTGGTGGGCGTGTAAAGGCTTTTAGGTCTGATAGAGGTGGTGAATTTACATTAAAAGAGTTTGTAATTTTTTGTGAAGAGAATGACATTAGAAGATTCTTAACAGCTCCTTATTTACCTCAACAAAATGGAGTAGTAGAGAAAAAGAATCAAACCATACTCAACATGGTTCGAAGCATGCTAAAGAGTAAAAACATGCCGAAGGAATTATAGGCTGAAGCAATAAGATGTTCAATGTATTTGCAGAATCATTGTACAACGGGAAATTTGGAGAATGTTACCCCACAAAAAGCATGGTATGGTGTCAATCCATTGGTGGCACATTTCAAGGTGTTCGGAAGGGTAGCTTATGCTCACATTCCGGATCAAATGCGGACAAAGTTTGATGATAAAAGCAAGAAGTTAAGTTTTATCAGCTATGATGAAAGGTCCAAGGCGTATAATCTTTATGATCCCTTTGCAAAAAAAATACTTGTGAGTTGTGATGTGCAGGTAAATGAAGAAAGCATGTGGAATTGGGGTTTCATGGAAGAGATGACTCATGAAGAAGTGAAAGAAGTAGCATCAACAACAATTTTCACACTATCAAACACAACTACATCAACAACAACACAAGTTGGACCGTCTTTAACTTTATTCGATGATGAAGATGAGCCAATAACACCAAAAATAAAAAGCTTGCGAGACCTATACGAGGCAACAAATGAATTACACTTTGTGTGTCTTTTGGCAGATGCAGAGGATATCACATTCGAGCAAGCCAGAAAAGATGAGAAATGGCAAGCTGCAATGCAAGAGGAGATGAAAGAAATTGAGAAGAATGATACTTGGGAACTTGCAAAATTACCCGAGACTCATAAGCCCATTAGGGTGAAGTGGTTTTACAAGAAGAAGATAAATGTGAAAGGTGAAATTGAGAGGTACAAGGCAAGACAAGTGGAGAAGGGATATAAGCAAAAAGTTGGGATTGATTATGAAGAGGTGTTTGCCCCAATTACAAGAATGGAGACAATTTGACTACTAATTTTGTTAGCGGCTCAAAACAAGTGGTTCAAATGGATGTGAAGTTGACCTTTATAAATGGAGTGCTTGAAGAAGAGGTCTACATCGAACAACGCCCTAGATATTTAAAAGCTGGTAAGGAGAACAAGGTGTTGAAGTCAAAGAAGGCATTGTACGGGTTGAAGCAAATGCCAAGTGCATGGAATACTCTAATAGATACTCATGGAGAATGGGTTTATGTAATGTCCATATGAACATGCGTTATATGTATGAAAAGATGACATTTTATTAGTGGCCTTGTATGTGGATGACCTAAAACAGGAAATAATAAGGAAATGATTGAGAAGTTTAAGTTGGAAATCACAAAAGGAGTTTGAGATGACTGATTCTAGGATTAGAAGTGAGACAAGATAAATTTTGAATTTTTGTGTCTTAAGAAGCATATGCAAAGGAGATTTTAAAGAAGTTCAAAATGGAAGATTGCAGTCCCGTAATCACCTTAGTTGAGAGTGTTACGAAATTTTCCCAACTTGATGAAGGCAAGGCAGTTAACGCAACATTGTATAGAAGGTTGGATGGAAGTTTACGTTATCTTCCATGCACAAGGTCGAATATTTCATATAGAGTTGGCTTGGTAAGTCGGTACGTGGAGGAGCCAAAAATGAAGCATTGGAAAACTATAAAACTAGTTCTTTGTTATATTAGAGGTACATTATCTCATGTCTTATTTTACTCTCATACTAATGAGTTTGATCTTTTGGATATTCCGAAAGTGATTGGAGGGGAGATATGGATGATAGAAAGAGCACTACAGAGCTTTGTATATTTCATGGGAAGTATGACAATTACATGGAATTCGAAGAAACAACCTATAGTTACTTTGTCAACCTATGAAGCAGAATATGTTGCTACATCTTCATGTGTATTTCACTACATAGAATGATTGTGTAAGTTACTAAAGGAGATGAACTTTGCTCAAGAGAAGCCAACAAAAATTCGAGTGGATAATAAGTCAACGATTGAATTGGAAAGGAACCCGGTGCATCATGAAAGAAGCAAGCATATTGATGCGCGTTTTCACTTCATATGGGAGCATGTGAAAGACGATGACGTGGAGATGACTCATGTAGCGAGTCGTGATCAAGTAGCAGATATATTCACAAAACCACTGCCAATTGAACTCTTCAACAATTTCAAGAAGTTGCTCGGGATGAAAGAAAGAAAATAATTAAGTTTAAGGGGGGATGTTGGAAATCTAAACTTAATATGGTTCAATAGTTAAAGTGTTTGCAGTGGACATAATTTAAGACTGATTTGGAGAGAATTTGAAAGGTCAAATGCTGGTTATTTTGGGTTTGTAACCATGGATTTAAAGCTCTTTAACTCTAGTTTTAGTTAGTGAAAGTTTCAAGTCATTTGGACTTCTCTTTAAAAAGTTATGGCTGTTTTAATGAAGGATGGTCAGAATTAACTGTGTTGTTTAAAATTCCATTATTTATTGTTATACGAATTTCTAGAGTCTTCATATGATGTTTTAGGATTTACAAGGAGTTGTAATCAGTTTTTATTGTAGAGAATCTAAAGGGTTGATAATACAAACAAACTTTCTTGTTATTCTTCTCTTCTTTCTACCTCAAAAGCGTCTAATACACCATTGGACTCTAACAAATTAGTATCAGAGCCATGACAACCTCCAGCATGACCCTGCTCGGACAAGTTCCATTATTGCACCTTACGAAGAATAACTATGATAGTTGGAGTATACAAATAAAGGCATTGCTAGGTGCGTAAGATGTGTGGGATGTAGTCGAGAATGGCTACAATGAACCAGCAATAACGGGTACTATGTCGGCGAATCATATAAAGACGCTAAAAGAGACCAGTATGAAAGATAAAACCACACTTTACCTCCTTTTTCAAGCAGTTGATGAATCCAGTTTTGAGAAGATCGCTAGCGCGACAACATCAAAAGAGGCATGGGAGATTCTTGAAAGAGCATACAAAGGTGCGGACTGAGTGAAACAAGTTTGCTTACAAACACTTAGAGATGAGTTTGAATTTTAAAAAATGAAAGAGTTGAAATGCGTGTATGATTATTTTACAAAGGTACAAATAGTGGTGAATCAACTCAAAAGAAATGGTGAGGCGATGAATGATGGTCGAGTAGTAGAGAAAATACTAAGGTCCTTAACTGATAATTTTGAGAATATGATGTGTGCAATAGAAGAGTCTGAAAACTTGGCAGAGATGACCATAGATGAGCTCCCAAGTTCATTGGAGGGGCATGAATAATGAAAGATAAAAAAGAAACATAAGGTGTTGGAGGAAGCACTTCAAGCCAAAACGACGGTGACATGAAGATGACTCGCGTAGCGATCAAATAGCGGATATATTCACAAAACCACTGCCGACTGAACTCTTTAACAATTTCAAGAAGTTGCTCAGGATGCAAGAAAGAAAATAATTAAGTTTAAGGGGAGATGTTGGAAATCTAAACTTAATATAGTTCAATAGTTAAAGTGTTTGCATTGGACAGAATTTAAGACTGATTTAAGAGAGAATTTGAAACGTCAAATGTTGGTCATTTTGGGTGTCTAACTTATGGATTTAAAGCTCTTTAAGTCTAATTTCAGTTAGTGAAAGTTTCAAATTGTTTGGACTTCTCTTTAAAAAGTTATGGTTGTTTTAGTGAAGGATGGTTATAATTAACTGTGTTATTTAGAATTCCATTATTTATTATTATACGAATTTCTATAGTCTTTCATTTGATGTTTTAGGCTTTACAAGGAGTTGTAATCAGTTGTTATTGTAGAAAATCTAAAGAGTTAATAATATAAATAAACTTGTGTATTATTCTTCTCTTCTTTCTATCTCAAAGTGTATAATACACCTTTAGACTCTAACATAAATATTGTAATATGAGGAGTGTATTGCTTTTTGGGATGTTGATTGTTTCAGGAAGTTTAGGTTTGTACTTGTATATATGCATCTTTTTGCATAGTTGAAGGTAGAACGTTATTATCTCACACAAAAGACTTATAAATGGGATATTAAAAAACCAATTTAAAGATTGTTTAATGTGCTGTTGAAGTTTCTGCAGGTCTGACAAGTGAAGAGGCTTCATTGATAACTCCTCTCCCCTTCTTCCAAGCTGAGCACATGGCAGATCTAACTTTTGGAATTCTTGCGCACTTACTGGCAGATGTTAATGTATATAAATATGGAAAACTAGGAAATGGGAAATCACTTGCTAATTTTGGAGGGTGTGTTATCTGAAGAGATGACGACGACTCGGAACATCTCTGCAAGTGACCTGTGTTCGAATTGACAGAAATCATATAATAATTCTTATTGCTCAAAGGTCTCGGGTCTTCGTATAGATTTTCCAGTTCTGCAGGATTAGATCAATCTCCTGATTTGACGCTAGGATACTCATTATCAGATTAATTTTTGAACGCTTGTATTAGCATTAGTGTCATTCTTTTACAAACAAGAATTGGAATTGGAAATTATGCAGCTTCTTAATCAACTTTATATACTAAAAACTCAAGATAACCAACTATTATTAGTCTCGCAATGGTTCTCGAAGAAATGAGTTGTTAAAGGGAGAAATAGGGAGAGGGTTTTGTATACATTTTTCAATTCCCAAATGTTACTTTGTCATTGGGTATCCAACGTCTTTCTGCTTGTAGATCTCAAAATTCTATTCCTCAATCCATCTCTCTCTCCCGCCTCCGTAGATGGGCCTAAGCGTTGCAGAATGCGAAGCAGCAGTTGTGGTTGAAAAAATGTGCCACCTAACCCTGTCGCACCGGCTGTGTCCTGTGAGTGTTTAAACCCAAATGAATTCCCATCTCCTCACGACATCATGTTATTTGCCATTCACTACATAGGTTGTTGATGAATTGAACTATTCATCCTTTTCCTGCCCTCTTTCCTTCTAAAATCTTCGTTGTGCCATCAAAGCGACTCACCAGTACCTAAGTCATGAGTGCCGTTTTTCTTCTCACGTCGACGAAAATGCTGAATGCCTGGAATTGTGTCTATTACTGTCAAGGGTCCAAATGAGTTGCCTTTTTAAGGTAAAAGGATCAGTTTTAAGTCAAGACTTTTGCTTTCTCAATCACCAATTAGTCTTTTGTTTTTCAATGCGGTTAAATAGATACTTGAAAGTCTTTGATTATATTTGTTTTTTTTTTTTTTGATGAACTTAGACTTATCAGCTTGTTTATTAAATGTAGTATGATTATTATGTAAGATTTGAGCACACCTTGATGATATGGCCTAAAATTTTGAACTAATTAATTTACATCTTATAATCCCAAATGAGGGATTGAATTTATATCATCTATAACTTGATATAAAATGGTAGTATAAACAAGAGAAGGTCATAAACTTTTTTGCTTTTTGTAGGTATTGCATAAAGGTGATTCTACAAGTTAAGAACAACAATCATATCTTTTGATCAAGGTATTTTTAATATTGTTCTATTATTCATGTATGATTTGTCAAGGTGCATAAAATGTATTGATTGATAAATAATTTCTTCAGGGGGCCCTCGTCGTAATGGCAAGTCACCAGGTCACTAGCTTATTTTGTTTCCCCATTTTTTGTTTATGAAGGTCGGTATTCATGTCACATTAATTATGTACATGTGTACTTACTTTATGGAACAACTTCCATTATGTAGGGGATCATGTCAGTGTGAGGAGAGAAGATACATGTATTGGTGAAATACCAGGATGCTATAGACCTGGACTTGTGGAAGAGGTGACGTTTGCTTGCCTACTTCTTCACCTAAGATGGATTTCCCAAATGATAAAGGTAGAAATAGAATCGATTATTAAGAAGAAAAAGAACCAACAATCCTAACAAAAGAGTGTCCAGAGCCTGAGCTCCTCCCAGAGAGAATATCCCTCTATTATAACAGAAAACTTTACCAAAACTAAATTTTCTCCCGTATTCATCACCCCTCTTATTCTCTCCCTACGTAACTAACTCTAGCTCAGCAGATTTATTTTTCACTCTACTACTCTCATCTCCCCTCTTTACCCTTCTTATTCTTCTGCTTATAAACTTTCCACATCTTAGGATTCACATATGTTGGCCTTAATAACTAGTCTCTATTACTGCCATCGTCTTCAAATTCAGCCTTGTCCTCAAGGCTGAAGTTAGGAAATTGGCTGTTAAGAGTCATAGCATCCTCCCAAGTAGCATCTTCCTCCGCACTTCCCTTTCACTGAACTAGTAATTGCTGCTGGTTGACACCTGCAACCAAAAAGTCCCTACGCGCTAGAAACTTGACAAGCTTAATAACTCCATCAGCGGCAACTTCCAACTCTGTAAGCAATTCTGCTTCAGCAGTATATTGTCCAATTGCTTTCTTCAATTGCGACACGTGAAAAACGAGATGAACCTGTGACTGTGGTGGAAAATTTAGGCGATATGTCACATCGCTATACTTCTCCAAAATCTGATAGGGGCCATAATAACGAGGTGTTAGCTTCTGATTAATTCTTCTCACTACGATTTACTGTCTATATGGGCACAACTTCAAAAAGACCCATTCTCCAACCTCAAACATATGCAGTTTTCTGTGTTTGTTAGCATAACGCTTCATCTGCTCTTGAGCTTTCAACATATTATACTTCAACTGTCTCAAAATCTCATCACGGTCCTTTAATTCTATACTCACAGCCTCACCCTTAGTTTCCCCTAACACAAACCTCACAATAGTGGGAGGCTTTCCTCCGAACATAACCTCAAAGGGTGTAATACCCGTAAAAATATGAGAGGTGGTGTTATACCACAATTCTGCCCAAGAAAGCCAACCTTTTCATTCCTTAGGTTGCTCGGATGTAAAACAACGTAGATATGTCTCCAAACACCTAGTAACCACCTCGGTTTAGCCGTCAGTTTCTGGATGGTAAGAAGAAGACATTTTCAATGTTATTCCTTGGAGCTTGAACAACTCTTGCCAAAAGTTACTGACAAATAAGGGATCTCTGTCACTGATGATTGACTATGGCATGCCATGCAAGTGAATGATATCTTTAGCAAAAATGATAGTCATAGCAGTATATGGACGTTTAAGGAACACAAAATGGGCATACTTTGACAAATGATCCACCACAACTAAGATTGCATCATACCCCTTAGATTTTGGAAACCCGGTAATGAAATCAAGAGAAATATCCTCTCATACTTGTTGTGGAATCAGCAATGGTTGCAGTAACCTAAGTGGAGAAGTTGCAACATACTTTTTCCTTTGGCAAACTTCACAACTTCCAACAAACTCTTGAATTTCGTTTCTTCATACCTACCCAATACACATTCCCTGCGATGCATTTATAAGTCCTAAGGAAACCAGAGTGACCTCCACTTAGAGAGGAATGAAATTCTTCCAATAGTATAGGAATATAGGTAGGAGAAGAAGGAATAACCAGTCTGCCTGTTATGGACGCGTTTGTTGGTCAGTCTTATAAGCGAAAGGAGCGTTGAAGCCTTGTTGATTTGGAAGTTATTTAGTTAGATTTTATTTCAATAAAAGGCCTTGTCGATTTAGAAGTTATCTAGTTAGATTTTATTTCAATAAAAGATCAATTGTGATTTGGCAATTGATATTACGAGATAGGCATTACTTATTCTAGAAACTTACTATGATAGGACTTCTATTGCTTGTAAAACGTTGCCTATTTATGGCTTTACGGAGGAATAGAAAGTAACAAGAAAAATTATCCCAATTGAGATTTGAGTTCTCTCTAATGAATTCAGAGGTTTCGGGTTCCCTTTGACGAGCCGAATTACTTATCAAAATAGGTCGACGCAAGAATTCGAGTAAAGGCAAGAACAAAGATTATTTGCTTGATTTCGATTTTTGTGTGAATCGCCCTGTGACACGATCCATGAGTCGGGAACGTAACATAGTAGTTGAATTAATGAGATTTTATTGCTTAGAGAATAAATGGATTCTCCTTGATTTAAGGAGGTGATTAGGGTTATACTTCCGTATATATTCCTTATACTATTCACAAATAGGTCAGTGAAGAATTACTTTTCCCTCTTTCTTCAAGTGTACATTAAAAGATACTTCATATGAAGTTTAAAAAAAAAAGGCATTTGATAGAAGATGCCCCAATCACTAATATATGAATAATATAAAGTAGGAGAATCTATTGTCAGCCATAGAGTTAATGTAGGAAATAAATCATCCACCCTATAAAGTACAAGCATGATGCAGGAACATAGATTAGAAGATGATCAAAAATATTAAGGCAAATAATTGAGTTTTAATTGTTGACTTGATCTAGAGGATACCTTAAATTTTCATTAATTTATAGTTTGTGGCAAAATCCTACTTATAAACAGGGCCATGTATGTTGTTCACACATTTGTTACAAGACGTGGAATTTAACATGAACTGGAATTTTATCCTCTTCTAACCTCTTCTCCTTCTTTATCCCAAACTTCTTGATTCTCAATCTTTTATTTTCTCCTCTTTTCAATGTCCTAGTTCTTTGACTCTATAATAACAAAATGTTAGGCAACTCATCGTTAGATCTTAGGTTCCAACTGCTTTTCATCTTCATTAGGGCTTTTCTTGTTTGACATCCTTCACATTGCAAACAAACTATTCGTAAGTCTCTTTCCTAGGAAGAATATTCCACCTAAAAGTAAGGGAGATAGAAAAGATAAAGCTAGACAAGTTTCACAATCTTAAACAAAGAAGTCAATTCAATAAAGGTTTAGGATTCTAAATTGGAATCTTAAAGAAAATCTGAAGCTAAACACATGTTATTAAGAGGACACAATGCCTTAATTAAGAAACAAGACCCAAAAAAAGATTCAAATGCAGTTGCATACCACATAACCCTCGGGGCAACCAGATAATCTTCTGGACCCCAAGATATGCCTTAAGTTCATCTTCTATTTGTGCTCTAGTCATATGGGGATTCCTGTTTTTGTTTAGGAGGCACTCCTCAGTGGTAAGGCAAGTCCCTAAAAGAGCAAACATAGTATCACAAATGAATCCAAAGGTGGAAAATATTTAGTGAAGAATAAGGGAAATTGCAATTTATTAGAAGTTTTTGCAATGGTAGAAAAGGAAGCAATTTCTATACTACGCAATAAGCAAGAACAAATGTAAAAACCAACTTAAATTGGATCTAGAATCTTAGGCCCTCCACTCCTGCAACTTCCAATCCACCCAATCTTAAGCTATCTATGAAGAACATGTATTGTGAAATATCATCTTAGGCATGACTAATCAAGGATCATATCAATTTCACAAATTCACATAACTAGGAGACCAGTTGTATGTTTACAAAGTTGGAATGTAGAAATAAAGAAGAAATCTTTTATCTTGCGTAGATCAAAAGAAGGTTCTGAACTTCTATAGCTTTGTTGTTTCTAAGTTGACATCACATTACCTAATGAATTAACCAGAAACCCATATATAGCAGTGAGACTAATCCAAATGAATTGTCAAAGACTGTTGATTTAAGATTGTGAAAAGTGCAAGATGGAAAGAATAATGTGTTATATTGCCAAAATTGTGACTAGAGGTGCATACCTTCTCCGTCTACATGAATGCTTCCACCTTCAAGAATCATAGAGTTGTAAAATCTCGGAACTTTCTCAATCTCAAGAATCTGACAAGATATCTAAATTATTGTTAATTTTCAGAAAAAAAACCAAATACTCATTGCACTTGAAAAGTAAAACAACATATAATATAAATTGTCTATAAAAACCATAATACGACCTTCCTTGCAACAAGTAGGTCATGACTCCAGTCTTTGTAACAACCATCATCAACACCTATGATTAGCAGGAAAAGATAATTTTAGAAAAAGTACCCACCACGAAAATAGACTTCTTCTACCACCAACAACACGATAACTCGAAATTGGTTTCTTAAGTTAGACCATGACCAGGTATGTATCTTGTAGCACTACTAATCATAATATTACAAAGACATATGCAAGCAGGTTCTTTAATAAAACTACATGCATGAATGAGTCAACCACTAAAGCAGGAGCATATCATCCAATGTCTCATCTTCAAGATGGATTTATTTACAAAGGCGAAAATTGTGTATCGACAAAGATACAAAAGATAGTTGTTGTATTTGACTCTCACCTCCCCAACTATTAAAATTCCAATCAATTCCGGCAACCATTGGCTCTGGAAAAGCAGAAGTTGAAGCTCTTCTACTTACTACAAACTACAAACAGAAACAAGGCATGTAAGGGAACAGTAAGCATAAGAAATTCAACTGAACAAAAATATAATTATGAAATATGTCCTATTAAAAGAAAAAGAAAAGAAAAGAAAAGAAACAAACACTCACAGTTGGTCCAGTATCACGAAACCAAGAATCATTCATACTCATCTCTATGACCCTAATGTTTTCTGGCAGCTGATGTCGTGCATTTTCCCACTAAGAAAGAACTTAAAGTTTTAACAAGGGAAATCAAGTCTCATTAAAGCATGTATATCAATGCTAAAAATGCCAAGTAACCTGAGCTGCACTTGCACAAACTGTCACGGGCTCAAACCTTGAAATTGCAGCTGCCACCTTGGCAAAAACTTGTTGTGCATGTACTGCATTATCTCGCCAGTTATCTGGGCGTTCCTGCACCACAAGATGAATTTTTTTTACTAAACCAGACATTAACCACTTTTATAGAGAAATATGCGTTAAGTTCATATGCAAGAAAGGAATGTGAGAACGGTTTCCAGTTGAGAACACTGCCAACTTATTCAGCCACAGAGACAGGAATGGAAAAGTGAGTTATGGATCCCCAAGTCCTACAAGAAGAACATGCACAACTCTACCTGAATCCTTAAACAGGTTACTGGGTTTCAGAACAAACTGTTCAACCAATAAAACAACAAACTAATTTAGCAAGATGCACATAAAGACAGTTGCTTTTGTGCACAAGCATGTTCATTTTCTACAGAAGTGAATAAATCATGCTAAAAGCAAAAATCACAAAACTTTCGAAGCTTTGATAGAACATATAAAAAAGAACTAAACCTCTGTGGCAGAAAAACAAAATGAAATAAAACTGAACAGCTAACAGTATTCGTACACGAAAAAGATAACAATAATTCAAGAATACATATTGTTATCAAACATGTAGAATTATTACAAGCACTTCACCTCGTACAATCAGAAAATGTGAACCCTTAGCTGAAGTATATCTAACATAAGCCAAACAGAACACCCAGAAAGCATAAGACATCATCAAACTTCCCATAAGCCAAAACAAATGATTCAGAATAAACTTTCTGCATCGACATAAACTAAAAGAAAATGGGACAGGAGAAAATGTAGACATAAATAAGTAGATAGCGAAAAGATAGACATACAGGCCAACCCATCCAAGTGCATGAGTGGGGCTCCCATTCTGCAGGCATGCGGTATCCATTGCCAACTGGGTTGCCTTTCATGTCCACCATTTCTGTGATGCCTCAAACTAAACTACACACTTAAGTTCTCGTCAGTCTGCAGAGTGGGAGAATTTATTGGCGTCTCGAGAAAAGAGGTTTCAGACTAAACGACAAACTGCAATGCTTTAGCATTACTTATGTTGGGTTTAAGTGCCTTACATATGCTTTGGACTTAAGTTCCACACATGACAACCGTAATAAATCGTTATGCGTTTGGTTATTGTTTAAAGTGTTAACAGAGGAGAAGATTCGAGAGATGAAAGAGAAGAAGGAAAGGCTACAGACAAAATAAGGACAATACGACAGCTACATCAAAGGACAACGCACATGTTACCAGGGTCAGAAAAGTCTTTTAATAATTAGCTAGCTGAACTGGTACAAATTCCAACCATTCAATTCATTATGTCCTTTTCATAAGGTATATGGACAAGATCAATTCACCAATTGGGACAATACGACAGTTACATCAAAGGACAACGCACATTTAACATGTGCAGAAAAGTCTTTTAATAATTAGCTAGCTGGAGCTAGTACAAATCCCAACCATTCAATTGATTCTACCCTTTTCATAAGCTGTATGAACAAGATCAATTCACCAATTGCGTTGTCCTTTGATGTAGCTGCTGTATTGTCCTTATTTTGTCTGTAGCCTTTCCTTTTCTCTTTCGAATATTCTTCTCTGTTAACATAAAGAACTAATGGCTATAACATATGATATAATAAATAAGAGAAAATACTTAATTTAATAATTATGATTATGATTATGATACAATCATCTTACTAAATTAAAATGATTTGTACAATAACAAGATAGAAAGCGTGTACTTGAAGTTGATTTTCATCGACTGAGAAGAAGGCTCGTTTATCTTTTCTTTAATGTCGCACGCAGAAATCTTTGCAATGTCTTACTCGATTTTTTTATATTTAATTTTCATTTGCTTTTCTACAAGGGTTAGGTACCAATCCTAATGACAACTTATGAATTGCGAAACCCAAGGATCCAAATCAGAGAGAACTTGGCTCTCATTTCCTGAAATTTCACTGGTTAGCTCGAAAAGTTTGCTATCCACGAATTGGTCGTATGTCTAGCCATTAGAATCTACACCAGCATCAACACGAATACATCCGCTTAAGGTACTAAACCGTTCATTTGTGAAGTTCATTCTCTTTCATGGTAGAGTATAACAACTACACAAGCTGCCCGGTACTTGCCAGAGTGACAAAAACACTATCACAGCGCCCAGAAACATTTATATTCAGAACAAAGATGATCATGTGAAACTTGGTGGGTGGAGTTGCAGAAGGTCCAAAAGAAAGTTTCGACAAAAAGACAGGTCTCAAAAACATAAATGAAGCAACTCCTCAACATCTTGCATCAACATATCTATCAAATTCCCCAGACCACAAATCAACACCTACTCAAAGAAGTAAAGCACATAACAGCCTATATGAATCTCATTTATTCTTTTTGTTGCTGCAGACATTTGACGCAAATAATTAGAGGCATAGCATATTAGCATCGACAAAGCAAAGGATAAACTAAACAGGCTGGAATGCTCGAAGATTTTTGCCAAATTGACTGAAGTTTTTTGTTGAACGAGCTTTATCCTTTCCCATTCTGATCCTAATACGCAGGCTCTTGAGATATTTTGCTGAGACAGATTATTATTATGTAGTAACTTTACATTCTATAAGTGTTCAGTTACTAACTAATTAGCTTCTACTTGTCTAGTATGTGGTTTATTAGCTGTAGCGACAGATGTTTTTAATATGAAAACAGCTTCCAATCCTTTGTGTTATGCTACAAGCATACGAAAAACAGGCATTTTCCCCGTCGGTGTATAAGATCATGTCTCATACTAAGATCTTAAACAAGTCAAAATTTTTGGGATATTGGGCAGCAGCAATTGCTCTAAGAGGATCTAACGTTGGTGGAATAACAGTTTTCTTTAACTTTCTAATCTATTCCAAATATAAATGCTCTGCAAGAATTCATTCTACCAGGAAAAAATGATTTCCTAGTCCTAAAGAACAGTTCACCAAGAAAACATCAGCCAATAATGATACTTCAGCAAATAAAGCATTCTTACACAGCAGTTATGGTGTATATAAATCTCTTGAACACTGGAATAAAGTGCCAAAAAGATCCCATTTTCCCGCAAACTGCTGAACAATACTGAGAAAATGCTGAGGGCTGCATGATTATGGGAATTTAGAGCCCATTACCCTCTCTCAATACTAACTTTTTCACAATAAAACAAAGACCACAAGAATTCAGCAACGGGAGCAGACGCATACACTCAAAATAAAGGTCCACTTAGATGAAAATGTAGGTTATCCACACAGAATTTAAGAGAGACTTATATTATTACATGAAGAAAATCGTATCAAAATGGTCTGAACTGAAAATTCTCTCAATATTCATAGAATTCAAATGCATACAAGCAACCCTCAATGTGTCACATTCTTCTAATCATTATTTCAGTAGAACAACTATAAAATTTTATCAATCGATCCAGCAAAACCGATCAAATGTCACCAACTGACAAAATTTTGTGGTGTTGCTTCATTACTGTCAGGAAATGAGCATCCAGAAACAAAGTTCACAAGGAAAATTTTCAGAAGCAATAACCATTCTCTGCTCTACCATCCAATATGAATTTCATAAATTCATGAGGATACATGACAATCTAAAAATGTGGCTTTACCAAATCTTGTAAGAAAACCTGGATCTCTGCAGATTGCTACTTTGATATTTTATCTGCAGATGGTGAAGTAGTTTGGAATGATGAACTCGATGGCGAAACCTTTCCAGTAGACGAGTTAATTGGAGGCGAAACCTTTCTAGTAGTTGGAGGCGAAACCTTTCCAGTAGTTGAGGTAAATGGAGGCGACATTTTGATCGACGAAGCAGAGTTAGCATGCTCTTCATTCTCAGCAAGTTGGCGAAGTTGCTCTTGAAGAGCACGTACCCTGTCCTCAGTCTTACGAAGTTTTCTCCATCTATAAGTAAACCAGAGGCCTAAACCACCATATACAACAATGTAAGAAGCCCACACATAAGGATAAGTTTCTGCATGCTCTTTGAGTTTTCGATATCGGTCAAGAACCTTCTCAGCCAACCCAGAAGGGACATTAGCAGTCCGCTGATCTTCTTCTTCTCTCACTTCTTTGGATGCCGACATCGTTTATTAAAGTCTATAGGTACTGCAAAGCCAAGAGAAATCAATCAGATAGCAATTAGGCAAGAACTATATTCACCAACACAAAGGACCAGTCCTTTGGAGTAGGATAATAAGGGGTGAGGAGGAAAACAAAAGCTGGGCATCAAACCTGGAGGTGTGAAAGTGAGTATGACGAATATTTAGTGATTTCAGGATGCTTAATTGATCGAAACACGAGATCTAAGTACAGAGTGTGTGTGTGCGTGTTTGTGTTTGTGTGTATGGGCTGGGATTTTCATCAAACAGTTGGCAGGCTCTCAAATGAATGATATTCGGACTTAGCACGTGGTGAAACAAGAAATTGAAAAAAGAAAAAACAAGTAAAGAAACACTCGAGCCGAGAGAGAACAAAGTATATGGAGAACAGCGGACTAGAGTGGAAGGACGACGGTCGTCAGTTCACTCTCTCGTTTTCTCTGGGACAATTGAAATGGTGTGCTCAGTTAACTCTCCCTAAACGCTGCGTTGCACAATTTCTGTCCCAATAAGATGATGTTTGTATTTTAAATAGTTTTACGCCAATTTTACGAATATAAGATCCCTTGCTGTAAGTTTTTGCTTTTCCTTTCTGATCGCCAATCTTTTTCTCAAAGTTCGCTTGCAACCTTCATATATTTGCTTATATTTATTTAAGCAAAAATAAATTATAATTAAATAATAAATAATAAATTCATTAAGCAAATAATTTTAATTTACTTAGACAATATTTATTAACAAATATTCATAAAAATAATTATATAAATTAATTTTCAAATTTTTACTTATTTGATTATCTATTTTAATAAACCATAATTAGATTTTCTGAAAATTAATATTTATTTGTTAGCATTTTTCAATTATAAAACTAATATTTTTATAATTAAATATTTGATATTTAAAATTTTATCTCATAAATAAATATTTTAAAATTTAATCTCATAAAATAAAATCTTTTTTACAACAAATAGGTTATTTTTCGCTAGTAAGCGACATTATTCATGAAAGCATCGTCTCTTCACTCCTTTAGTTGACCTAGCTCATTCCTCAAACACCTCTTTTACTGGTCTCTTGCTAGTAGTTGATTACCCTGTAGCCCTTCATGTTTTATTTTGTTAGGAATAAGGCTTCCAATTCGAAGGCTGATTCACCATTAGATCTTGGAATAAGGCCGGAGACCCAACTGATCATTGATTTACCATTAGCTACTCTTTCTTTCTTAGCACATGTCTCATTTCTTGGCACAATAAGAAGCAAATGACTCTCTCATTTAAGTATTAAATCAAAATATCAAACCTTAGTTGACACTACCTCTAAAATTTTATGGTTATGATGGTTACTTCAAAATATCGGCGTCACCTTTTCTTCATTAGTTCCTTTATTTTATGATAATCATAGTGCTACGTAGATTGTTCACAATGATGTCTTTCATAAATGAATTAAACACATCAAGATCAATTGTCATCTTGTGTATTATCATGTACTTCACGAAACTATACAACTTGTCCCAATCTCATCTTAAACACAAATTGCTGAAGTTTCTACCAAATCACATCCACCTTAAAGTTTTCAAGATCTTCTTTCCAAACTCAAGCTATCATATCACTACCACCTTGAGTTTGAAGGTTGATATTAACGTATATTAACATAATCTACATTCAGTCAACTATTTACTGTAATTAGCCTTTATTTTCTCAGAAAATCATGTACATTAATGCTATGTATTATTTAGTTATTTATTACTTTAATTAGAGTCACCTTGAGTGTATAAATAGGTGGATGTAAATCACTTACAAACATAAAGAAATACCGAGAACATTTCTACATTTCTTCTTTATTCTCTATTTTTACTATATTTTATCCCTTACCTTTTAATGCATAATTCTTTAAAATCTTTCAAACATCTAGGTTCTTTTTTTGGGCTTTTTTTGCCTTGTCTCATCTAATGAAATGAAAGGTGTTCGTCATAACTATAATATTCTGCATTAACTTCAAGTTAGGTGACTTGTAAATGATCATTTTTATCTTACTATTGTGTTTACTACTATCCATTAGTTCTTTTGAAACCATTTTGTATTTTGTTTTCTAATCAATATTTCCTTTTTAACACATTTTTCTGTTGGGACAATTGCATGAATTTTTAATTATATTCTTCTTTTAGTGCCCACTTCTAATGGTTATTTTTCATTTTCATTTAGTACAGTATATATTTTTTCAATGGTTCTTATGATGTTATTTATGTATAGCCAGCTTCACTGAATTTATGCTAAATTTTCTTTCTTTAGATGATAAGCTAACAAGATATGTTTTATTAATTTATATCACCCGCATCATCTTTATTTTTATTAGGATGATTAGAGGAGAGAATAAATTACATTTTCTGTCTTGTCATTGAGTTCCATTACATTTCTTTTGTGTTTCGCCCATCCACAATACTCACTTTGGCCTTTCTTAGAAGTAAAGTGTTAATCTATTATTTATTTAAGATTTTATGAGATTATGGTGATAATTGATATTGTCTTGTTTATATAACCTGGTAATATGCCTATAATTTTATGGCTATTTTTTAGCATTGTTGTCCTTTATATTCTCTCTAATGCCTGCTTATTCAAATTGTAACTGTTATATCTAACGATTATTTACTTGGCAATTTGCCTTTACTTTTACGAATAATAATTGTTGTTTCTGGCTTCACCCCTGGTTGTGACCCTTTTTGAAATCATAATTAAATCTTCAACTATCTATGTATCAACCATAACTTAATTGCCTTGTCCAAAATTGCAAAAGATACTTCATTGACTATGACAATTTCTCTTTTATGAGCATATTACCTCAACTTGGTCAAATTTAACCAAGAAGCTAAATATCCTCTCCCTCTCTATAAATTCCCTATAGTGCTTTAGCTTAATCATTACACTTCATCTTCACACCCTTACAATCGTTCATGTCAAGTTAATTACCATCCATCATATTATAATATTCATTCATTGAGAGTATAGTTTGATTTCTAGTTGATATCTTTATCTTGATCTTATAAATAGAGGTTGCATCTCATTCCATTTAATAGGTATAATGAAATAATTCCTAAATTTGTTTGATATTATATAGGAACACACCATTCTTATTAATCTTATATTTCAAAGACAAAGTCATTGTCCCAAGTATAAAATTTTACACTAGGATCATATTTTATCGTATTCTGATGGATAATCTTTTCCTTTCCTTTAAAGAATGTCTTCTTTATATGCTACCATTTAAATAGCAGGCAATATGCATTCTATGAAGTTATGTATTAAGCACATTTTGTCTTAAACAAAGGTGATTTCTTATTTATAATTTTTTAATACGAAAGTATATTCAACTTGACCATCTAGCCTTTTACTTCCAACTTCCAAGAGCTTTTTCTTAGTTTCTATTATTTGTTTAAGTGTTTTTTCTAAAAGAATATCTTCATCCAAATATCAATGTCAAGGTCCTCCTATCTCTTTACAACTGCATAAACATTTTTCATTTCTTCCAAATATCTCCAAAGAGTCTTAATGTATCATAGGTTTTACATTAACAAAAAAAAGAAACTAATATTATTTCAATCATAAAATTTTTAATAGCATTATCATTAAAAAAATGGAGAGAAGAAAAGGATAAAAACATTAAAAAGGATTTAAGTAAAGCCTCTAAGAAGATAAGTTGTTAAAATTCTCTGGATTATTTCCATACTCTATTTGGGAAAGAATGGTGATGCCTGTGGTTAATAATAGTATGTGTTTTGGTGTTCTATCATGTTCAAAGTGTTTGTAACATGTATATATCCATTGGATTGGACTATATATTAGAGTCTAGTGGTATACACTCACCATTATGTGATACTACTACATATTTATTGAATGCACGACTAAAATTTTAATTGTTACTATTGTTTTAAATATCATCAAGAGAAGATGATAGAGTTACTCTTATAGGCATTTTAATGAAGGTGAAGATAACAACATTTCCTAGGGTGATCATAGTACTTTTGACTAAACCATAAATTTACTTTCATCAGTATGTCATAGGAGAAGAAATTAGAGGAGCTTTGAGGAAGATGAAGAGTGGAAGGAAAGTAGGACCAAATGAAATGAACATAAGGGTGTGGAAGAGTCTAGGAGAAGAGGGTCTTACTTAGTTAGTCAAGCTTTTTAATGAGATCCTTAAGTTTGTCAAAATGTGAGATGAGTGGAGACTTATCATACTTATCCCTCTTTTCAAAATAAAAGGAACATTTAAAGCTATAACAACTATATAGGCATCATACTATTCAATCACACCATGAAGTTATAGGAGAAGGTGATTTAGAAGAGAGTGAGAAAGGGTACATATATCTCAGAGAGCCAATTTGATTTTATGTCAAGGAGGTCCATGATATAAGCCCTACATCTCCTTAGAAGATTAATGGAATATTATAGGGATAAATAAAGGAACCTACATATGATTTTCATTGATTTAAAAAAGGCTTAAAATATAATACCTAGGGAAGTTACGTGGAGGTGTTTAGAAGCTAAGGAAGTTCATGTTACCAATATAAAGGTTATTTGGAATTTGCATGAAGATAGAAGATGTTAAGACTAGAGTAAGGGTCTTTGTTGAGTTCATTCCTGGTAGTTATAGATGATCTTACCAAGAATATTCAAAGTGATGTGCCTTGGTGTATATTGTTTGTTGATGACATTTTTTTATTATATAAGATAATCTAGAACTTTATAAGGATATAATAAAGTCAAAGGGCTTTAATTAAGCAGGAATAAGTACTTATAGTGTAATTTTTAGGTCGTAAGGTTGTATCCAATGTGGAGATCAAGACTAGTACTAAAACTACACCATAAAAAGATTGTTTTAGGTACCTTAGATCCATCATTCGAAGAAATAGTGAGATAGATGATGACTTTGTTCACCATATCCAATCAGGGTGGCTAAAATGGAGGAGTACCTTATGAATTTTATGTGACAAGAAGATACCTCTCAAGCTAAAATACATATTATATCGATTAGCTATTGGGTTGATCATCCTATACTGGATAGAATGTTGGTCCATCAAATAGTTGTATAGTCATAAGTTTATAATGATGGAGATGAGGATACTCCATTAGATGTGCAATCTTATTAAAAGAGATAAGGTCAAGAATGAAGTGGTAAGAAACAAGTTACGGGTAGCTAACATTGATAGTAAAATAAGGGAAATAAGGCTAAGGTGGTTTAGATATGTTAAGAGGAGACACCCTAACCCCCCATTGAGGAGATACAAGAAGATTATACTTAGGGAATATGAGAGAAGAAGAGGGAGACTAAAAAATAATTTGAGGGAGGTGATCAGGAATGATATGATCCTACTAAAGCTTATTGAGGACTTGGCCCTTAATAGAAAACTTTGGCATACTAAGATACATGTAGAGAACCTTATATAGAGAGGTCCTTTTCTTTTTATAAGCTTTTTGAACATTTTCCTTCAATTCTTGTGTCTTTTATTTAGCCTAAACAGTTTTATTTATAGTACTTATTCCTTTTTTATTTTATTTATTTATTTTGTATTTTTATTTTTTATGTAGTTATTTGTTTACGTATTTGTCTATTGTTTGCTTCCAATCATTTTCAATAATCTTTTTTTCATGTACCTCTATCAAAAACAACATCTCTACTAGCTAGGGATAATGCTGCATACTTATGAACCTCCCCAAACCTTACATCTCAGCAGGATTCATATTGGGATGTTATTATTTTTGTTGTTGTTTACTATTATTTTAGAATTTTTATGTTAGCTTCAATTGTAGTTATAATTATTATATTTGTTATTAAATGATTATAAATAAATAAAAATTGATATTTTATTTTTGTTATAATAAATTATATCAGTTCTATATTATATTTTTCTTATTCTTATAATTTCAAATTTTTATTCATTATATGTTAGTTTTATGACAGTTTACTATTAGTTAAACCTTCAAACCTTAAATTTCTCCCCTTACTGGTTTGATGTTTATCTCATTTCTTAAACTATTAGTTGTAATAAATAAGTCTCCAATTGCTCAAGGCCTATTAACATTTTGGATCCTAACTAAATTTTTACCAGCTTGAGTTTGTGGAAGAAAGGTAAATAATGATCTCTCAGTCTGGACAGAAGTTTAGACATACTTTTTATCTCTCTATTAGTTCTTAGATGTCTTTACTGGAGCATGAGGGCTTTATAATATATATTTCATGTATCTTTTTCGATTTAACTTTTATCCTTACTAAGTTACCATGAAGCTCAATAAATTACCTATTAATACCTTAAATACACTTCTAAGAGTTTATATTTATCCCAAATTTTTGCATAATTTTGAAGCAATCCTTTAGGTCCTCAATATGGTCTCCTTTGCTCCTAGTATTGATGATTGGTAATCGATTATTATACTATGTTTTTATGCCCATATTGAGTGCGTTTTACCTGTTGTTTGAGAGTTTTATGTTGTTTTTGGTACTTATTTTGTTTCAAGTGTAATTTCAGGTCCCAATTGTCTTTATGAACCAAATGAAGAATTTGGGGGAAATCATGGTATGAAATAGAAGAATCAGAGTTTTTCTAGAGACACACACCTTTGTGAATATGTGCACACCTGTGTGATTAATATATAGAGTCATGTATAGGGACTGTGTAAGGGACTGTAAATATGTAAAGCATCAAAGATGTTGTTTTTGCCCATATGGAGATACATGCCAGTGTAAGAAACATATATGGTCATGTACTTTGCCCATGTAGGCTCTTGTGAATCTATAAAGTCACAATTGTGAAGGGTTTTGAGATATATGGTGACTCACATGGTCATGTGACTAATCGTGTATAATTTAGAAATCCTAGTTTTGCAATATAAAAGGCAATTATGAAGAGGAGATGAGAGAGAATAGGCTAAGATTTGAAAGCTACAACCAAAGTGAGAGTTAGAGATATGATTATGAACCTAAGATGAGGAAAACACAAAGATACTTCAAGAGATCTAAAAGAGAGCAGCCTTTCATCAAGGATTCAAAGGGATTTCATTATAAAAAAAGGGGGGATATAAATATCTATGAATTCATTTCTTTATGATTATTCTTTTGAATTTTTGATGTTTGTTTCATTTTTTATGTTTAAGAACTAAGTTTGTTTAGTGCCTAAATAGTATGAACCTTAAGCGGAATAGATACTACGAGTTAATTGTTTAGTTAATGCAATTTGATTTATTGATTCATTGAGATTCAATTATGTGTTATATTCTTAAATTAATATTTATAGGAAATTAGTTTAATGTTTGATGTCATATGATTGAATTGAGAAATCCTCTTGTATAAATAGATCTACCATAATTGGAAGGAGTTGCATTCAAAACTAGAGCTAGGTCGACATAAATCTTTTGGATTAGGATCAAACCTAATAAAGACTTTCACGATTCAAAGTAATGCAATCTTAGGGGTCTTAATTAGGAAGTGATTGTAGTTAATCAACTAAGGATTAATTGTTGATAGTCTTGAGAAAGTCATTGAAATAAGATAGGAGTTTCCAAAATCTAATGATCAATAATTGAATTGCATGATAAAGGATTAATACTTAAAATATCTTAGGGGGATTCATTACCTAGGTACTAATGATTTGATATTGTATTAGTCTTTGTGTTAAATTTGGCTTAATTCATTATTATGTTGAGTCTTAGTTTAGTTTAGTTTTAAATTAAATGATCTTCTTATTCGAGGGTTAGATAATAGAAAAGAGGCTACTATTAGTAGTTGTAATCCTCATAGAATCGACTCGTACTTGCCAGTGTTAGCTACAGTTACACCGTGCACTTGTGGTTTAAAACATAATAAAATACACACGATCAAGTTTCTAGCTTCATTGTCAGGGATTAAAATATTCAAAAAACTTTGCTTTTATTATTCTAATCGTTATTACTTGTTTTATTTCTTTTTCTTTTTTCTTTTTAATTTGTTTACTTATTTTATTGAATCTTCAGTTTTGCTACTTCTACAAGTTTTATTTGTTAGTTTATGACCTTAGAGAATCTATCACATCTAGTAAATAAAGACTCATAGATTGAGAGGATAGGTCACAGAAATATCCATAGAACCCTACTTATAGAGTTTAAGTTAGATCCAGAGATAAAAGACCTGGAAGGTCAGATTAGTACTAGAGAATCTTAAACTATGACAGACTAACTACGAACTATATTTGATTATGCTAGATTGGACTTAATGGGAACATAGTCCAACATTGTGAGACTGACTATTAATGCTAACAATTTTGAGATTAAACTAAATATTATTTAGATGGTGCAACAGTTTGTCCAGTTTGATAGGCTATAAGATGAGGACTCCAACATATATATCACTAATTTTTTAGAGATTTGTGATACTTTTAAGATCAATGGTGCCAATAACGATGCAATCAAATTGAGATTGTTCCCATTTTCACTAAGGGGTAGAGCGAAGCAATAGTTAACCTCCCTGCCCAGGTCATCCCTTACTACTTAGCACTAAGTGATAGAGAAGTTCTTTCTGAAGTTCTTTCCATTAGTCAGGACTACTAAACTGAGGAACGATATCTTCTCCTACTCCCATATTGATTCAGAGACATTACATAGCACATAAGAGAGATTCAAGGAGATGTTGAGGAAGTTATTGCATCACAGTTTACCATTATGGATGCAAATATAAACCTTCTACAAGAGGTTCAATCAAATGATGAGGTAAATGATAGATGGAGCAACTATGGGTATTTTGAACAATAAAATACTAGAAACAACTCAGGACCTTATTAAAGACATGGCCATGAACAATTATCATTAATGCTCCTCCCGAGCTAGACTTAGCAAGCTAGCAGGAGTATATGACATTGATGTGGTTACGGTATTGGTGAACTAGTTTGAAGCGCTGAGTAAAAAGATCGATGGATTAACTATGAATCCTAAACTACTCCAGGTTGTACAGTGTGATGTGCATGATCAAAGACATTCAAGTCAAGAATATCAAGTAGTACAACCCAAGCATGTGTATTACATTCTGGGATGGATATATCACCCAAATTGTTCTTAGGGGAATTAAAGGCAGATAAGGACTAACCCTCTATCTGATTCCAGCTGAACCACCTCAAGAAAAGAAGTTCAGCTTAGAGGATATCATGTCTAGAATTCTTCAACATTCAGAGATAAGATTTCAGTCCACAAAGGCATCGTCAAAGAATTAAGAGGCTTCTATACTTAACTTGGAAATATAGATCATTCAACTTGCTAAGTTAATTTCTAAAGATCACAAAGGAGTTTGCCTAGTATTATAGGGACAAATCCTAAAGAGCATATGAAGGTAATGACCCTTAGGAGCGGAAAGGAAGTGCAAGTTGACAACAAGACATAAGATGTTGAGGAGAATGAGGAAAAGAGTCAAGGAAAAGCTAAAGATACAGAGTACCCTCCAAGAGTAAAGGAATTCTAACCTACCTCCTATACCCTACTAAATTGAAGAAAGATTGTATGGATGATTAGTTTGGTAAATTCCTTGAACTTTTCATGCAACTTCACATTAACTTACCTTTTGTTAAGGCCCTTTTGCAAATGCCAAAGTATGTAAAATTTTTGAAAGATTTGATATCTAACAGGAGGAAGCCAGAAGAGCTAGCTATTGTCTGATTGGGTGTGGAATGCGTGATAATTCTACAAAATAAATTACCCAAGAAGCTTAAAGATCCAGGGAGTTTTACTATCCCTTATTTAATTGGTAATTTGCTAGTAGAAAAAGCTTTAGCTGATTTAAGGGTTAGCGTAAATCTAATGGCCTATAAATTGTTTAAGAAACTAGGATTAGGGGAACCAAAACTCATTAGGATGAGCATTCAATTGGCTGGTAGATCTATTAATATCTTAGGGGTATTATTAAAGATGTACTCATTAAGGTGATAAGTAGAAGTTATAACATATTTTACACCTCTATTTTATATCATTTTAAATTGTTAAAATAGCAAATTTAGGTAAAAATTGCTACATTTTACTATTATTAACTGAAATTGTTTAGTTCCATATTTTATTTCTAAAAGGGGTTTAAATTGTACTAAATATTTTCTTATAGGCTTGGTAAACTTAAAGAAACAAATCTAGAAGAAAATATAGCCTAAATGAAGTTTAGCCCAGAAGTTCAATCCAAAAACAAAGCAAAAAGGAAGCCCACTAGTAGAAAAAGTAGTAGCCCAACAGACAACCCAAAACACAGCTACTGGGAGGAGTAAAACGACACTACTGTAGGAGATTAAACACACAATAGACCATCAGTCTCCAAAACGAAGGGGAGAAAACCGAACAAGTAAAACGCACAACACTCCAGTCTCTAAAACACAGAGGAGAAAACTAGACAAGGCAGTAAAACGATAACAACGGAGGATAAAAATACAGCATCCACTAAAGTAACAAAATGCAATGTAAAAGATAAAATCAAGAAGCTAGAAAATGCAACATAGAAGAGAGGCAGTAAAATGCAGGACAAAAGAGCAAAAATGTAGCAGCGAGAAAGAGACCAAAACGATGCAACAAACGCAAAAAGGAGAAGAATAAAATGCAAAAATAATAGAGAGAATAAAACAAAGAAGCAGATAAACACATAACAACACTAAAATCTAGCAACGTCTTCATCTTAAATTTCCACTTGAAAATCCGTAAGATAAGAGGAAATTTCCAAATCCTTTTGAAATGGATTTGATAAGAGGAAATCAATGAAAAATCCAGCAACGTGCAGTTATGGGGTATGTTTCGTGAGGCTATAAAAATACAACAGTAGGAAGGAGAAAGGTGAGCAAGCATCCCATGTGAGGAAGGGAGCCATCTGAGTGGTTAAGTACTCTTTTAAGGTGGGTTGAAGCAAGGAGTTGTTCTAAGGAGTGATTAAGGATGATAGGGAACCAATTCCCACCTATCTAGAGCTGGTTCGAGGTTGGTAAAGGGATTTTTCAAACTTTAAAAGGGTTGGTTCGGGCTTTGAAATTACAGCACATCAATGAGTTTTCTTAATCCTTTATTCTCCTTGTTTATGATTTCCAAGGCTTAGTTATGATTAATTGTTAAATTCTTGTTTAGACATGTTTTTTGGAGTGTTTGGGATATTATTTTGAATCAATTAAATTGATTATCGAGTGGATTTAACATCTATATAGTTACTTGAATTTTTTATTATGTTTATTCATGTTCTTATTTGATTGGAGATTTTGTGATACTTAACATGGATAAAGATATTGAGGTATCTTTGATTATAGGTGAACCATTCATAGCCATAGCTAAATCATTATTGATGTCAGTGATGGCAAAATAGTCCTTAAGGTGGTAGAAGAAGAAGTCTCCTTTAGAATCTATATATAGGAGGATGTCTTTTGGGATGTGCAATGCACTTGCTACATTTTAGAGGGGCATGATGACCATATTTGAAGAGCTAGTCAAAGATATAATAGAGGTATTTATAGATAACTTTTCTATTGTTTGGTTATTTTTCTGATATATGCCTCCACAATTTAGAAAGAGCGCTAGAGAGATTTGAGGAGGCTTATTTGGTCCTAAATTGAAAAAAAACACTTTATAGTGAAAGAGAGAATAATTTTAGGCCATAAAATTTCTTCCAAGGGTATTAAGGTATATAAGGCAAAAATTGAAACTATAGAGAAGCTACAACCCATCTTTTGATTAAGGCTATTAGAAGTTTTTTAGATCATGCGAGAATTTATAAACAGTTTTCTAAGGACTTTTAAAAAATTGCTAGGCCTTTAACCAAGTTATTAGGGAAGGATACACCTTTTAACTTTAGTCAAGAATGTTTAGATACCTTTAACTTTCTTAAAGAAAAGTTAAAAATGCCCCAATTGTACATGCACCATATTGGAATTTACCTTTTTGAGATAATTAAGTGATGTGATTGATTTTGTAGTAGGTGCAGTACTTGGACAATGAAAGGAGAAGCATTTCCATCTAATTTACTATACTAGCAAGACTTTGGCATATGCCCATTTGAATTATACTATGACAAATAAAGAACTGCTAGCAATGGCTTTTACGTTTGATAAATTTAGACGTTACTTAATCTCCTTTAAAGTTATTGTTTATACTGACCCCTCTACTTTAAGTTAATTGGTAAATAACCCAAACGCCAAGCCTAGACTAATTAGATGGATTTTTTGCCATAAGAATCCGATTTAGAGTTTAAGGACAAAAAAGGAGATGAGAACATAGTAGTAGACCATCTATCTTGCCTTGAAAACCCATATTTGGAGGATTGAACGAAGAAGATATTGATGATTCATTCCCAGAAAAGCACCTTTATAATTTAGAGGGGGTAAGTGAGTTTGAAACTCCTTGATTTGCAAATATTGCGAACTATCTAGTGACTAAAATCTTATTAAAATGTATTTCATATTAGTAAAATAAGAAATTCTTTACTGATTTGAAGGACTTTTTTTTAAAGATCTGTATTTATTTTGTATCTGTACAGATCAAGTAGTGAGAAGATGTGTTTCTCACTCTAAGGGGTGGAAGATCTTAAGACATTACTAAGATGGACCTACCAGAGGGCATTATAGCACAAATAGGACGACTCAGAAGATCTTAACTCAAGTTTTTATTAGCTTCCAATTTTTTGGGATGCCTAAAGGTATGCAGCTTTATGTGATAGATACTAACAACCAGGTAATATCTCTCACTCGGATGAGATGTCTCAATATTTCATTACTGTTTGTGAAATATTTGATATTTGTGGTATTGATTTCATTGCTCCATTTCTAGCTTCATTTGGTAATAAATACATCCTAGTAACTGCTAGCTATTCATAAATGGGTGGAAGCTTAATCTTTACCCACAAATGATGCTAAGGCTATTGTAAGATTCTTGAAAAAACTATTTTCTCATTTTGGCACACCCAGAGCAATTATAAGTGATAAGGGCACACTTTTTTGTAATGTACAATTCAAAAAGGTACATAAAAAAGTATGGAAACACTCATAGAATTATCAACCCATATCACCCTCAAACTAATGACCAAGTTGAGGTATCTAATAGGTATTTAAAACGAATGTTAGAAAAATTGTAGAGCACTAGTGGAGAGATTGGTCAATTAGTTAGATGATGCTCTATAGCCTATATAACGACATACAAGACACTAATTGGTACTAACCTTATAAGTTTGCTTATAGGAAAGCATGTCACTTAACTGTGGAATTAGAACATAAGGTATATTGGGCCATTAAGCTTACGAATTTTGATTTTTGACTTGCATAAGAAAAGAGGAAGTTGTAATTAGAAGAATGGGCATCAGTTAAAATTATGCCTTGGAGGTGATCTTGACATTAATACAGAGGATATTAATTTAACCATGTCACCTTAAAGTATATTAGGTACATCAAGAGAGTTTTCTTTGATTTGATTATGATAATTTGTTTATTTTTTAGCTTTAGTGTAGTATTTGAGCTCTTTTCAATGTGTTTTATATTAGGTTATAAAACACCTTCATTTGATTATGCCTATTTTGTGTTTTTTTTGGCATATTTTGTTTATTCTTGTGACTTTGAATGAAATTTTTTTAAATTTTAAGGGATTTTTAGGTATACAAGGTCATGTATCAAATTTTATTTCATCATATTTTACACGGCTATAGTGACCTAGGCGGTCACTAGACGTGATCATGTATATTTCATAAGTTCTTAAAAAAATTTCCCACACGGTTACGGTGATATACATGAGTGTAGGACACGTTCGTGTATCTCAAATTAGCTAAAATGTGTCACACCACATGCTCATGTCAAAAGTTGCACATGCACAGAGACTCTCATGGTCATACATATGGTCGTGTATATGACTATATAAGTTCGCAAAAAGTTACATGCCTATGTTTGAAGTCATACATTCATAATGACTTACATAGTGCAAGTCCATGACACATGTTTAAAAACCTTACTTTCCTTCTTTTATCTCGTTTTTCTCTCTCTTTTGCCACCCATCTATTAAGCCTCTCTATTCCCTAGCCTTACCTAACATTTTTTTAGTGATTTTGCAATACACAAGCAAGTTTTTCTTCCTTAATATGTGAATTAAACTTGGAAATTTTGATATTTTTGCATATTTTAAGGTTTTTCATCCCTAAAATGCTAGGGTTACACAGTTTTTGCATCTTAAGTTAATTTCACCTAATCTTGTGTTTGATTTTCAATTACAATTTGAATTTCATCTTTTTCCATATGAATTATTGGATTAATTTGATGAGATTTTATTTGGGTTATGAGAATTTTGCTCACTATATGATGAATTTTGTTGATTTTTGTTAGATTAGGTTTTATTTGTTATTTTCTAGTAATTAGATGTTATTTCCTAGTTCAATTCATTTCAATTTATTATTTTACATGAATTAGGTTATAATTTTATTTAGTATAGGTTTAATTATTAAATTGTGTAATTGTATGTTTAACTTTAGGAATTGCATAAGTAACTAGATATTTAGATTAATTTTATTGGGTAATTGTATTTTAAATTTTTTATAAGTCTAAATTTCTAATTATTTGGTTAATTACATTATTTTTTAGTTTAATTTACCTTTTAATTATGTGTTCTCGCAATTTCATAGCGTAGTGAGCATACAAATTAAGTGTGGGAAAAAGTGATTTGTTTGTATTACAATTTGTTATTTTCTCATATTTTAATTCAGTTTTAGGTACAATGACGAGAAGGAAAGAATTTGCATAACATCGAAGAGTACACGAGGTACATCAGAAGAGATAGATAGTAGAGGGGGTCATCTAAAGACTCGAGTGTAACTCACTCATCACTAGGATGACTGATTACAACATACCCAAGAAAGCAACTTAAGGTACTACTCTTCAATGTTGGGGCCCACAAGGAGTAGTTTCAGTGACTCAAGAACAAGAGATTTGGGACTAATAAATGCTTTGATTGGAAGGAGATGGAGCAGATCGACTTGACCCAGTATGTTCAGGATTTAATAAGCATTAGATCATGATCTTGATTCTTCGAGATCATCTCCAAAGGGTGATCAATCGTTGCCAAAGATTGATCTTTAGCTAAAATTTTTTTTGCTACGATTTGAAAATCATAGCTAAAGGTCAACTAATCGTAACCATAGGATCACCATGAAAATTGTCACCAAAAGGTGATTCGTTGGTGACGTTTTTCAATTTCGTTGCCATAGGGTGATCCTTTGACAATGATATTTGTGACTAAAATCGTAGAAAATAAAAGTATCTAAAGGTCAACCTTGTTGTAGTGACAATAGATCAAAGTGAAAATACAAGACCTACTAATTACAAGGGATGAACTTATATTAACTAGTATCAATTACCCTATTCTAAAGACATATAGAACTCTTTCTTGGATGAAAAAGAAATGGTTATTTCTTGTTATCAACTTCAAAATTTTTAATTCAGCGCTACGTGATTGTTATCTATAGTGCAACCAGCCAATCTAACATTTCTTAAATAGAGCATACAAAAAGATGCTTCAATTAAGTGATCGTGATGTACCCTAATATAGGGTTGTATGGAACAAACATATAATACCTAGCATTGCCTTTATCTTATGGCTTGTAGTAGGGGATAGGATGAACACAATGGACAAACAATCCTTTTTGAATCTAAGAGGAAATTGTCTGTTATGTATGGGTGAAATGGAAATAAGGGACCATCTCTTTTTTGTATGATCCTACTCTTACTTAATTGGAGCAAAATTAAAGATCTATGTCATTGGTATGTGAATATTAAAACTCTTCTTGACATTATCAAGTGGCTAATTAATTCTTATACATCTAATGTCAATTGGGTGGTTTATCTGTTGGTAATGCTAACACTGGACAGGAGATATAGAGAGAACATAACTATAGAAGGTTTTAGGGCAAAAAGAGGACCAATGATTGTTTCATACATATAACTATACGGAAATATTGGAGAACAACTTTTATGTTTAGACATTGTGAGGGGTTGCAATCGAGCATTAGCTAGATCATGACAGATTTAACTTGATGTTCAGTGATAAGAACAAAGCATAAATAAAGCATAAATAGTCACAACATATCTATAAATAACTTAGTCTAAAGAGCTAGAAGGCTTATAAATTACAGTGATGTTTCATCTAACCCCATACCCAAGTCTAAAGGGCCATGTAGATGAGCTTCGGGGAAGCTAACATTCCCCCAGCTTATCTCAACTGAATAGAGTACCAAAAGGCTGCAAAAATAGCTTATCATTTTTTTGTGGACCAACCACATGGCTTAAGCTTACACTTAATGTAATTATATATTCAGTTTCTATATAATGGGCCCAAGGATGTTATGGATTAAATGTGTTGCTCTAGTATTATAGGTCCACCTTATGAAATTAATGTAATATTTTTAACTTAAAAAAGACTTCAACATTTTTATATTGCTAAAAATAAATGAAACAAATCCCATACTATTAATTAATCATAAAAATAATATCCAGATAAATTCATATTCACCTTAATTACCCTACTTCTTCGTACTTATAATAATACACAAGTCACTTAAAAATCAAGCAGGTATGTTTACACTAATCTAAAAGCATGGGAATTATATAGGGACAACTATTTCTTAAACTCACTAATTCTCTCCTAACACAATGAGTAACTATTAACTAATGGATGAGTTGGAAGCATCTACCTTATTCTTGTCATCATCTTCTTGTATTTTGACAGTATGAGTTAACTTATTATACTCTATATTCTATATGAATCATTCCATTTGGTAAAAGTATCTAAGAAATGGTAAGTGAGGTGGTCCATTCACATGTATTTGGAGAACAAAACTATGATGCAATTGCCTAATTGAAATAGTCACTTATGCCCCTTTATTATAAAAATTTATGAAGCCTACATTGGATTAAATTCAATTGTAACTAAAACTAGTTTCGTTTAAAAGGACGTGCAGATGAGGATGATGATAAGATAAATATGGATCGACTTTGCCTATATTTTGGCCTATGGGTGGTTTAAAACATAATCAAATTTAGAGTTAAATAAATTTAACAAAATAACATTCAATGATACCTATTCGTCATATAAATATATATAGCCAGAAAGGCATTAAAGTTAATTATAACTAAGATAGCTTCATCTATAGTGATGCAAATTTAACCTAGCCTTATCTGAATTTAATAGGTCATATCTAAATTGATCGAAGTTTGAACTGAGTTCAAACTTAGGAGTTAGCCTAAAACTCAACCTGAATGGTCTAAGCTCCTCTAAGATGACATCATTTTGGTTTAACTTTTCAAAATGATGTTGATTTGGTCTTTAAGTTTAAGAAACTTAAGGCCAAAATGACTTTATTTAAGAAAGTAAAACTATCAACATTATTTTAGATGGCATAAGCCTAACTTGGCTTTGAGCCAGATTTAAGCCTTCTCTTGAGGATTCAGATAGGGTCGAGCTAGGCTGACTAGGCTCGACATATTGCCAATTTTGTTCTTCTAAGAAGACATTCAATCATAGATGGTAATATTACATATAATTATATAGGGTAATAGTTTAACTCAAGCCTCGATTTTCCTTTATTTTAATTCATGAGTGGTTTGAAATCTGATCGAGTTTTGAGTTAAATAAATTTAACAAAACAATATAATTTTAATCTTAATTGATTGGATTATTTTAAACCAGATTGGATCATGAAGTCTAAACTTAAATACACTAAAAATTTAGAAAAATAAATTTTAAAATTCAAATCTAATCCAAAACTCGATCAATCCGAGCCAAAATGTCAATCCTACATACGAATTGATTGAATATTGATTAAGTTATAATTCAATGGAAACTTTTCTTTTGAACTAATAAAATAAAAAATAAAGCAATGGACTTTATTTTACCTAATTTGGTCAAAGATCTTAATGGGAAGAAATTGGATAGGATCCAAACTTGTCATAGGCTTCAACTTTGGTACTGTGTATTGATTTTCAAAGATAATCTGCTTCAATTGATGATGACATATTGTACTTAACATCAATAGTTTCTAGTCCAACAAGTCAAGATAAAGCTCACTTGCCTTTGAGTTGGTTAGTAAAACAATGTTATGAAAGAATTATAGATTGCCCCTGTTGTTTTTCAAGGAAGGGAAGGACCCTGATGGTCTCAATTCCTACCTAAATAAAGGCAGAACCATAGACAAGCCAATCACACATCTCGTTGCTAAGACATACACTACGACAAAAAGTGCTTTAGGCAATAGAAAAAAGTGTAGCTATAAGTGCAATTATCGTTGTCTTTTTATTAAGGCAACATAATTCATATCGTTACAAAAAGTGGTGCTACTATAAGTATAAGGCAACATAATTTTTTGATTAGGAAATAAAATAAACAATGTTGCTTTAAGTTTTGACTAAGGCAACACATTAGTTTCAAACTATAGCAACAATGTTAAATAGATATTGTATCACTTTAAGTCTTTTTAGGCAACAATATTGAATAGATAAGGCAACAAAGTGAATTTTTTAAGGCAACAATTTGTAATAATAAAAGTAACAATTTATTTTTCGTTACCAATAATATTTAACATAAAAGCAAACTCTTGTCATTATGTAGGCAATATCCATATATACATTAAAAGCAATAAATAGATTGTAATGTATGCCTTAATTGCGTACGTACTATTAAATGTAAACATCCAAAAAAATACATTTTTATATAATATATAGTCCATAAGGACTTAAAAATGCAATATTTAACATATTCAAAATACAAAAGAAAATTAAGAAATACAAAAGCAAGTTCTACAATTCTCAATAATTGCAAGGAAAATTACATCTGCTTCAACAACTCTTTATCATTTGTAGAATTCGAAGTCGATGTCAGCTTCTCACATTGGTTTTGTAACCTTTCTCAAAGTCCTTTGGAATTATAATGTACCTGCTCTTTAGTACTGAAAGCATTCCAACTTCTTGATAGATAGCTGCAATCTGTGAGCTAATTTTTTGGTGTAATGCACTTAACAATAGGATGTCATCGATTCTATGTTTATTAAATGGATGGGAAATGTTTACCTCATATCTCATAGAACTGATTCATAGATGCCAATATTCTTTTTCCAATCTACTTCATTAAGTTTCTCACTAATTAGACTCACCAAATGTCGCCTAAAATAAAATTTCTCATCAAACTTCAAAAAGAAGTACCCAACTCATTCTATAAGAGAGATTACACTTTCATGGCACTTAACATAAGTGCATCTGTAACAATTTTTATGTGAGAGCTAGAGATGAATAATAGTATCTTCATCACGTTTCACCTTAAGAGGCTACCCTACCTTAACTTCAACACCTAGAAAAAATAATTGGGTAAAGATTACTTTTAGAGAATTTTTCAAGTCCTTCGTCAAAATTTTCAAAATGCTTTTGCAATCCACGTACCTCTTTTTACTCTATGCTTAAAGTCATCTTTAATTGGTGCCAACCCAAATTAATTCTCAAAGTAGCCATCTTTTCTATGTCTTGTCCAATGGTTGTCATCTTTGAGTCATCATTAGTCAAAACTGCAAAGGTTCTAAATCTATGTTTGAACTAAGTTACATTTTTAAAGAAAATAGTCATAAATAAGATTGCTCATGGATGTCAAGATAATATCAAATATTAAAAAGGTTGGTACTAAAGAGAAGTGAAAGAGATAACTTACTATAGAAATTATCCTTAGAGAATTCTTCAAGATAGGAATATTATGTCTTGCAAAAAACTACAGAGATTTTGAATCCATGCTGTAGCAAAAATTATAAAAGCATATCACATCAAATTTACATTTTGAAAGGAAAAAAATTATCAAAATTGGTTGAGGATGTTGACAAACTTACCATTTGGTAGCTATTGACGAATTACTAGTTGATTTGAAAACAAATGATGTTTTCTTATAAAATATGACAATTATCAAAGTTAAATGGCTATAAAAGAATAACTTGATCAAAACAAAAACAGTTAAGGTGGAATTACGCATAAGAGATTTCATCATTTCAGTAATTCAAGCTCAAACACGCGTAGGAAATAGACTTTAGTAACTCGAATGTCCTCTACTTAAACATCTCTTTGCTTCATCTCACGCACTCCTTGATTCTCATCAAAGTGAAGTTTATGTTGAATCTAAAAAATTCGATAACTTTGTTTATTCCTCTCTGCCTTATTTTACACTGATTATATCATATATTATATAATCTTTGAAAGAATTAAAGAAACATACCTAATATGGAAGTCTATCCATTTCCAACTATGTTGGCAAATAACATGAGTTTATTTTTTACCATGGAACCTAATACATAATGATTCTTGTATTTTTTAAATTATCCATGGAGAAACAGATAAAGACAATGTAATTAAGTAGAGACAACCATTGAAAACAAATAATCATCAAAAGCATATATGAACAGGTAGTTGATAATCAGTAATAGATCTAATATCATAACCATACTTCAACATAGAAAATCCAATCCTTAGATTTAAAGCTAGCATATTTATCAAACAAAAACACAAAAATCAATCCGAAACACACAAAAATAGATGCAAGAAATCAAAATAAATAGATAAACGCATAAATGGATATAGATCTGAGATGGGCAACGAGGAAAACCTTAAAAGGAGGAGCATCGCCAAGAGAGCGCAAAAGAGGGAGATAGCCAAAAACAATAGAAGACTACAAAAAGCAAGAGCTATTAAAGGAAGAGGAGGACTCTGAACGTGGGTTAAAGAGTCTGCTTCCTCGACCACCACCAGGCCTTAAGCTCAACACTATCTAATCACCTTGCTGCATTCCTTGATCTTTCACTCAAAGATTGAATCTCCGCCATCGAAATCAAAGTACATACAGAGAAAAGGATTTTAAAAAAGCAAGACCCAGAAAAGATTACATCAAGCACAACCAAAAAAGATGGCTATTTTCCTATCTGCAAGAGTATCACACAATTATATCATATACTATATAATCTTTGAAAGAATAAATGACATATACTTAATATGGAAGACTACCCATTTCCATCTATATTGGCAAATAACATGAGCAATACAGATAACATGGAAAAAAAATAAGCTCATGCTATTTTCTATATAAATAAATAATTAACATTAATGTAGTCCATTTAAAAAAAAATTAATGTCGTCTAAAAACTAGATTCGGTCCCTTTTATAAACAAAGTCGATGGCATAAACTTCTCAATTCACATTGGATTCAATATATTTGCAAACGAAAAAATAAGCGAAAATAATTTGCAATTGATCTCAATGCAAAACACAATAAGGTAAAAAGAGTTTGACACCTTCATATGGGTATATATTACACGTACTTTTGTGTATTGTGGAGTAATTACATCATGTGTTTTAATTTTACAAAATAAAAATTGATGGGTAATTTAATTTTCCTAGACATATTCTGAATACTCATTAGTAAATACAAAAATTTTAAATTTTAAATTTATATTAGTAAGTAGCTATATAAATAAATATGTAACATTAGCAAATATCTTTTAGTAAAGAGATGAATAGAATTATGGCAACAATTCTAGATGTTGCATATATAAATCTTTATTGCAATTTTTTTAATTTGTTGATTTTTCTTACATGCAGCAACAAATTATGATTATCTTTGTCTTTTAATATTAGTAAAGATGACATTTTAAAAACTGTTGCATTATATAATTTTTAGCAATATATTTTTAAATTGTTACATCATACCGCTGCGTAAAGATCTTTTTGTCGTAGGGGTAGCTGATCAAGAATAGATTTATTTGAGGCCTTTTTGGTCCGTCTCAAATACAATCTAAGTGACTCGATTTCGATATAATCGATTTGGCTACAAATGAGTGAGGACAGCCGATCTGTAAGTTGAAAGATGATCCGACTATGTTCAGCTCCAGCTCGTGGGAAGGGAAGCAAATCTACTACTTCCTTTTGAGCACGCTGGCATGAAGCTCACATATTTTTTGGATTGGATAGGAAGTCTTCAATTTCTTCGAACTTGGCATTGGACGGGCCTAAAATGGCAAAGAAAAAATCGTTTGTTTGCATTTATTCTGAAGAGGCACTAAGAAACAAAAGGTTCCTGCAGCTTTTGCCCTTGGCATGATTCGAAATTGGCGAGTCTTTGCTCGAGTCCGAAAGGCCCTTTGCTGTAGTGCTTCGTGTTTCTTCTCTCCTTGTTCTTAGCTCCTCCACCTGCAGTTCCTATCGTCTCTACAAGAAGCAATTTCAGAAATTAAAGAACATGTAATTCCCCGTGAGCTGACGTGAACATTTCAACTCAAGCGTATTCTTCCACTAGCAAAAAGTTTTGAAGTTGGTCAAAGTAAACACATTTCTTAACAGGAGATAAATTGAAAGAAAGAGACGCGTCTATTCCAAAGGGTTTATCTCGGGGCATCCTCATGATAGCCCAGAA
>JAOSBL010000006.1:24178768-24189125 GCA_027568915.1 Erythroxylum roraimae | reverse complement strand
CGAAAATATCACTAAATGATGGTAAGTACAGCGAGCGCCTTTATTGCATTAGTAGGTTAGTTGGGTGTAAACCATTAGAAGCAATTTGACACAACAGAAACCACCTCAAAGGATGTTCTTACAGCTTCATTGGAGGTATTTGCAAGCTCGTGACTTCCTAAACAAAACTACATTGTACCAATCCCCTTTCGAAACAAACTTCTGAAAGTTTCCTAAATTCACATTCTACCATCTATGGACTGCTAACTGCAGATACCAATTAGTGTGTCAACGATTCAAGAAACCATGCCATTCTTTGTTTTGGAACTGAAAGCATTTCCATGTTAAATATGTAAAATTGCATGATTACCTTGAAAAAGTTCATGAGAAGAATCATTTTGATATAAATGCAATACTATTTTAATAACTACAGCATACTGATCACATGACGCAGATTGTCTTTTTAATGTTTTGAGCTCAGGATTTAGCTGAGCTTACTCCTTTCCTATGTGAAAAAGAATGCATTTTCATATTGCTGTATCTTCTTACCATAATTTTAATAAGAAAATGTAAAAAAATTCCAGATCTATAAACCTGCCCCCTACTCTTTTCTAACTTCTCAGCAATTGTAAACACTTTGCAGATTATGTTTCAATTCTCAGTTCACCAATTGGTCTCTCAAGATGGAACCAACTCAATTAAAGCTTCATACCCAACCAGCACAGCTACTCCTGCCTAAAGAAGCAACTACCAGCTTCCATAATTTCATTTATACTGTAATTTGGCATCTCATAATTCTTGAAGAACATCCATATAACATCAGGTAATCTTGTTGGTTACCACTATATAAAGGTGGAAAAGATAACATAGGATTTCTTCTATACATTATCTTCACATCTACTATGTTCACACACACACACAAGTAAAGACACAGCCTTTCAGTTGACCTTCTCCAGTTACCTTTGCTTTACATGGGAACTATTGCACGTTTTGTACTGATTACTGAACCAAGCACTAATTACACAAGGAATTAGTACCTCTGCATTTCATAATCAATGCAGGCTAGTAAGGTTTGGGACACTGAAATTAGATGAATGGCCACTGTAAGCTGCATGTCCTAAATCCATTAAAGAAGACAAATGTGATGTTACAGATTTTATGAGAGAACCAACCTTAAAAGTTAGTTTGAAGGGTAGGAGAGCCCATGAGCTTATAAACCCCACATCAGTCTCTTTTATTACCGATGTGGGACAATTAGACCGTAACATCTTACCATGCTTCGCAACCTAGGTATTGGCGGGTTGGCTGTGCGCTAGACCTTTTCTACCCTCGGGCGAACACTGCTATATCGACGTCACCACCCACGTACCCACGGGTTGGCTGTGCACTAGACCTTTTCTAGCCCCTAGCGAACACTGCAATGCCGACGTCACCACCCGTGGGATGACACGAGGACTTGAAGGAGTGATGTTAACTCTGATACCAATTGTTACAGATTTTATGGGAGAACCAACTCCAAAAGCTCACAACCAACCCGCCAGTGCCTGGGCTACGAAGCATGGTAGGATGTTACAGTCTAATTGTCCCACATTGGTAATAAAATAGATTGATGTGGGGTTTATAAGCTCATGAGCTCTCCCACCCTTCAAGCTAGCTTTTGGGGTTGGTTCTCCCATAAAATTTGTAACAATTGGTATCAGAGCTAATACCACTCCTTCAAGTTCTCGTGGGTATGTGAGTGGTGACGTCGATATAGCAGTGTTCGCCCAGGACTAAAAAAGGTCTAGCGCATAGCCAGCCTGCCGGTGCCTGGGCTGCGAAGTGTGGTAGGATGTTACGATCTAATTGTCCTACATCGGTAATAAAAGAAACTAATGTAGGGTTTATAAGCTCATGGGCTCTCCCATCCTTCAAGCTAAACCATGGGTTAGTATTTACTCCTGCAAACACATCCCATGGTAAACCCAGCAGGTCATGTACCGCAGTGCGACGATCACTCAAGGTAGGGTTACGGGAAACGTCCAAGCATCAAACAAAAGGTCCAGCTGAACATTAGCTAATTGTTTATAGAGAAAGCAGTTAACACATAAGGGGTTGTGTAAAAATATGTGAACTCTGAGACGAAAGGACAAACGAGGATTAATAGGGGAGTGGATAATAATTCTTCCTTGAGCATTTAACATTTTCATAATCTTAGTTTGAGTTGACATGGGTTCTTATTTTTGTAGCCAAAAAATTATAATATTTAAACAAAATAATCCAAAAACTTATAACGGTTTCACGTCATCACATCTAATCTTTTTGTTTTTATCAACATTTTAAATTAAAAAGTCAAAAATATATCCACATTTTTTCCGCGAAAAAATATATTTTTACCTTTACCCAATCTAGATAGATATACCGAATCCTAACAATGCACACTTAAAGTGGGAGTATACTGCTCCTACCTTTTATTATATAAACGTTATTATTAAACAGCACGCCATGACACCGTCGTGATGGGTTGTGCAAACGCCATTTTTACACTCAAGAATTGCTTAATCCTTCTCATAGGACTTACTTTTCTCGGTGGGGGCATATATTTCCACGTCCATGGCTCCACTCCTTGTCAAAAATTCGTTCAAAACAGTCTAATCATCATGGGTATCGTGGTTACGGTGATCGGCGTGCTAGGGCTTGCTGGTTCTTGTTGCAAGAACAATGTGTTACTAGGACTTTATTTATTTTTACTGTTTCTGACCATTGTTGTACTCGCCACTATATGCACCTTTATAGTTGTACTCATTGCTAAGAATGCATCTAGTAAGGGCGGTCAAAACGCCGAGGGCGGCGGTCTCAACAGTAGGATGCAGAAGTTTGTAGTAGGGAAATGGGTAATTTTTAAGAGTTGTTTGGTAGATTCTCACCTTTGCCAGGCTCTTGCTAATAATACTAATCCAAAGAGTTTCTTGCAACAGAACTTCGTTCCTATAGAGGTAATTTTTTTCTTTCTAAAAAAATTTTGAGTCTAGATTTTATCAATCATAAACTAATGAGTTACTGAAAGAGTTGATCTTTCCAGGTAGGCTGCTGCATGCCGCCAGCGGACTGCGGGTTGAAGCACATGCATGGACCAAACAGGAACATGACCAAGTCAGGCGTGAAATCAAAGGACCCAGACTGTGCTTTGTGGAGCAATAAATCCGATAAACTTTGCTTTGATTGTATTTCTTGCATGGGTGGAGTTCTTTTTAATATTCAGAAACAAACGCGAAACGCTGCTATCCTTTACGCCTGTCTACTCGTCCTTGTCATCTTTGTCTTCTCCACCGGTTGCTGTGCTATGAGGAGCATTAGCAGAAGGAAGCAATTGGGCCTTATTTGATCTGACATGATGTGTGTTCTACATATTCTTTCGCTTTTGCTTGCTTCATTCTTTTCTTCATAACTTAAATATTTTATTTGTAATTTGCGTTGATTCATAAATCTGATTGTTTCTATAGTATAAAATCTCTAGGTTTTAGGTTTTAAATGAATTCATCACAGTACATTCTTATCTAACTAAAATAAAACTAACGGGTTACTTTAACTGAAATTATTATTATCTTATCTTGTCCATCAACCTCAAAAATGGTAATACAGATTCCATTTCAAAGTTAAACGATCTAAAAGCAGGGCAATTGTAGAGGGACAACTGGTTTCACTGATTCTCTCCCATCAACCGGTGTCATCATCTTCTTGTGTCTTGTCGCAGCATGGGGCTAATATCAGGTTTTGCATTCTACACAAATCATAGCCGCTGGTAAACGTGTCATAGGAATGTGTTGGGTGAGGCAGTCCATTTCCGTTTATTTGGAGAGCAAAATTCTTGATGCATATTGCCTACTTCATATAGATCTATTAAGACTTTACTGGAAATGATGAGTCATTCGTTTTTAATACTTTGGTTTTCGTTGACTTGGTCTTGAAACAACGGTATGAAATAATTGTAAACATTGCCCTTGCCCTTCTCAAGGAAGGGAGGGAGGGTCTCAATTCAAACCTAAATAAAGGAAAGGCAGAACCATAGCCAAAATCAGACATCTCGTTGCTAAGAGGTAGCTAATAGAGGACAGACTTGTGTGAAGCGTGCAGGCAGCTTTTTGGTCGATCTCAAATACAATCTAAGTTACTCTGTTAGGATATAATCGTTTTGGCTAAAAATAACCTAGGAAAGCCGACCTGCTAAATTGAAAGATGATCAATCTGTGTTCTGAGTAAATCGCAAAGGCCCTTCGTTCTAGTGCTTCGTGTTTCTCCTGTCCTCCACTTTGATGCGGAGTTCAGATGTTCTTATCGTCTCTACAATAAGCATTTTCGGGAATTAAAGAAGATATGATCCCCAAGAACTGACGTGAACATTTCTACTCAAAACATATTCTTCCACTAGCAAAAAGTTATCAAGTTGGTGGAAGTAAAAATGTCTCTTAACAGGAGATTATATTGAAAGAAAGAGACGCTTTTATTCCAAAGGGTTTAACTCGGTGCTTCCTCGTGTTAGCCCAGAAATTGGTTAAGGATGTCAAGTAGGAATCTCATATTAGAAGGAAATAACGAGGAACATATAAGTGTAAAGACCCGTAAACTTAATAGATTAAAGTTTTGAGTTAAAGTATGGTATTAAAACTTATGAGTATGTTCCTTCACTAAATTTATTATGAAAATCTCCCATATAAATGGACTCTCTAAAACCAACAAGTGGTATGCGTAACCACAAATATTCTATCATCGATCAATTCCTACCTGTCTGAGGTAAAAACATGTTTGCACAAATTCTAGTTTGTTAAAGCATGAATTGCAAAGACAAACAACAATGTTAGAGAAACCAATGAACTAAAAAACCCTGAGCATTTCCAAGGGCCATATACAGATGTAGTTACACTAAAATATCACTAACACAATCACTATAAGCACAGATTTAGTTACACTAAAATATCACTAACACAATCACTATAAGCACAGTAAGCGCCTTTGTTTATAACATTACGAGGTAAGTTGAGTGTGAACCATTACACGCAATTTTGACACACCAGAAACCACCTCAAAGGATGCTTTTGTTAGTGAAAGTAGCTATAATAATTAAAATGGAACGACTTATTTGAAATGCAAGGCGTCGTGAGAAATTACTGCCCTAAATTAGAAAATTTCCCCTACGGTGCAGCAGGACAACGGGATTTGACCCCAGGGTTAACGCCTTTTTCACCAGCTTCGGTGCACTCCAAAAGGTGGAGTAGGAAATGTCTCCGAAATTAAAGGAAGGCAGATAAATGTAGAATTTGTGCGTAAGACAAAATACGTGTGTAAGGTGTTTGTATGTAGAGAAAAATGCTTGAGTTGGATGGAGCAAATAAAGATGTGTGAGAAGAAAAATCGAGAAAATGAGCAATGCTCAATGGTGGTGTCTTGTTTTTGAGCATATGCATGACTCCTATATATAACAGAAACAATTTATACGTTGGCAATAGGAGAAATGAGCGTTGGCACATAATAATGGCTAAACATTATAGCTGTTAAAGAATAATAATGAGGTTAACAACCTTAGGGTGCAAGTTATGGACCAATAACACCAACATCCCCCACTTGGTCCAAAACTTGAGAAATAAACTGTAACAATTTAGGAAAAAAATAGGTGAACAATCAGATGAACTAAGTCTTGAACCTGTTGTCAAAGAAAATTAGAGACAGAACCTGCTAGAGAATTAACAGCCTCAAAATGCCTTAGTCTTATGACCACTCTAGAAAGATAGCCCAAATACTCTCATAAGAGGGTGGCTAGCCCCCTACAATCGCGTAGATGAGTCCATCAAGTGTGTACTGCTCACACTACGCAAACTTGGGCTATGGACCTCATTAAGGATTATACAATCCAACCTCATCACATGCAGTAAAGTCATGCTCAAGGTGTAATTCAATAACTGAATATATCTCAGTATTATTCCAAAAATAAAGTAAAAGTACGTAGTCACCATATAACTTCGTTTGACCCATTAAACTTGGTTTCCCAAGTCAGGTGCCCATTATGAGGTTACTACACAATTGGGCTCAACCCTATCCCTTTAGCATGCTCTAAAACTAGTTTTCTACTTAAAACTTTTGTAAATGAATCCGCGAAGTTTCTCTCTGACTTGACGTAGACTAGAGAAATTACACCATGTCTAATTAAAGTACAGGCAATTTTATGTCTCAATCTGATATGTATACTTTTGCCATTATATGCCTTGTTCTTGGCAATATGAATGGCAGCCTGCGAATCACAATGAAGGAAAACAAAAGGAATTGGTTTTTTCCAAAGTGGGATATCTACTAAGAGATTCCTTAGCCACTCAGCTTCCCATCTTGCCAACTCTAAAGCCATAAACTCAGCCTCCATTGTTGATCTCGCAATACTTGTTTACTTGGATGATTTCAAAGACACTGCAGCTCCTACCAAAGTAAAAACATAACCACTGGTAGAGTATATATCATCACTATCTATAAGCCAGTTAGTGTTGGAATACCCCTTTAATACAGGAGGATGACCACCAAAAGATAATTCATAATGCATAGTACCTTTCAAATACCTTAAAAAACAAATCAATATATTCCAATGCTCTTGACTAGGATTATGGGTATACCTACTAATTCTACTCACGCAGTATGCAATATTAGGATGAGAATAGTTCATTAAGAATATCACAATACCAAGAATTTTAGTATACTCAGCTTGGTTTACACTGTCATGAAGATTTTTCTTTAAAGCAACAATAGCATCATAGGGAGTTTTGACTGGATCAACATCATAATTATCGAACTTCTTCAAAATTTTCTCAACATAATGAGTTTGATTCAACCTAAAACCATAGTCAGTTCTATCAACTTTGATTCCCAAAATAAAGTCCACAGGTCCAAGATTTTTCATATCAAAAGAAAACTTTTGCAAACTCTTAGTGGTATCAATAATAGATAAACTAGTTCCAAAAATAAGCATATCATCCACATAAAGAGTTATGATTACTCAACCATTGGCATCAGATTTTACATAAATGCAAGAATCAACATCATAAGAGGTTAAACCATGTTTAAAAATCTCACTTTCAAATTTTTCATGCCATTATTTGGGAGCTTGTTTAAGTCCATACAAAGACTTAACCAACTTACACACCTTTTGCTCTTAACCAGGCACTCTAAATCCCTTGGGCTGGACTATATAAATTTCCTTATCTAAATCACCTGTAATAGCTTGTTTCTAAAACTTACTGAGGGTTAAAGTATTAGACTGTTGAGTCATATCATTTATGACGTGCATTTCACTCACAAGCATACTATAAGCATACACACATGAATTATGCTTTAGAAAACATTGCAAAGATAGTTTATTCACTCAATTGACTTATTCCAGGGTATGAAAGATTTTAAATAATTATGATGTGGTCGCTTGATTATGTATTGAACATGTCTTGAATTTTGGTTTGATGGACTATAATTAGTAAATTGGAATTTATTGTTATAAGTGGAAGATTGATGAAGTGATATGTGCACCTAGACTAGGAAAAATATTAAATGGCAAGACAAATTGATATATGAAAATTTAGGTTGACTAGGCCTATGAAATAGTGACACGTGGCAATGGAGAATGAATGACAAATGGCTTAGATAATTAAGTGACAAATGGCTTAGGTAATTGGGTAGTAAGTGGCTTAGGAAACTATAAGACAAATGGGTTAGTTATGGAGTGACATTTGGTAGTTCAAGAATAAGACATATGGCTTAGGTCTTTGATTGACAAGTGTTATGATAAATGTCTTAACACTCACCATACCCTCACGACACCCACACACATGGAGGAACATTTTCTCTTTTGTTTTTGCTACATGCTATCTTCTTCTTCCTTCTCTCATTATCGACATATACACTCAACCCTCACAACTTTGAGTTTTGCCTAAAATTTTGCACTTTGCCACTCCAATATTCTATTGTCTTCATTTTGTTGCTAAAACCCATTTCTATTCCTACCCGGTTCTTGGAATTTTGCTTACAAGCTTGGAGGGCTAGGAGCTTGTTGATTGAGGTGGAGTTAGAGCTGAACAAGTAAGTGATTTATTGACCTATTATGATATAAGTTAGCATAACATTCATGATGATTAAATTGAGATAGGATACGTATAGGGTTAATGATGAGTGGTGCTGGAATTTGATGGATGAATTGGTTTTGTTTTGATGTATGAAACCGTAGGTTAGAGGCTGTTCAATGGATGATTTTAAGTCGGGATTTGAAGTATAATGAAGGTGAATTTATGCTAAAGAAAGGTGTTAGTGTAGTGTTCTTAAAATGGGAAAGAACTAGGACTACATGTATGATAGTGAATGATAGTTTCTGTTTTGATTTTTGATGCATGAAAGACTAGTTTATGAGCTACCAACTGAATAATTTTTAATTGGAATTGGAGATGAAGTTGATAAGGAAAATAAAGTATAATTGAGGAATAATTGAGGAATAATCAATGGACTATTATGATGGAGTTAGAATCTAGAAATTTTTTTCGAAAGAAATGGATGGTGAACTTTCTATTCACCCATCCCACGATCATGGATGCTGCATTAGCTCCTTCCGACGATCGTGGGCAACGCTTTGACAAGAGAAAAATTATGTTTTGTTCTATTCACCCATCCCACGATCGTGAAAGCTGCATTAGCTCCTTCCCACGATCGTGGGCAATGATTTGAAATGAAAAAATTTTGTTTTGTGTGATTGTTGAACCAACTAAGGATAAGTTACTTTACCTTGGTGTATTTGGACTTGATTAGGGCTTAAAATGAACCTATATGGTTGCTTGATCAATTGGTTAAGTGTTTGATAAGTTTAGGTTATTAATTGAGGTTATAACTTAAGGAATGGATTATTTGAGATCAATGTATCTAAATCTGGAATTTATGAGTTGCTAAAGGAATGAAGGTGTTCTTAGGAATGCAAATGTGATCCAAAGGATGTGAGAAATGTGAATTAGGTATGAATGAATGAGAATTGGGATATTGTATGAATATATAAGGCTAGGAAAGGATTGGTGAATGAATGGTTGATGAATCTAGAGTAATCAAGTTTACTTAAGGCATAAATCTAATTGCCAATAAGTTATGGTCAAGATATGATGTATACTAATCAAGACTTGTAAAAAAGGATACATACCTGGGAAAGTCAATTGAGCATGCATTGATCATTACATGTAAACATGTGGATGATTGAGTAATCATATGATTGATCAACTTTGTAATGTGTGAACTATATATGAGTATTGCATGATTAAAGAAGAACAAGTAGATCGTCAGTATCCAGACATTGCCAGATCTTCAAGGAAATAGCTTATCTGGAGCATACTGTGAGTTAACCTAGATGTTTCTCACTAAGATTGATTTTTTTTTTAAAATTTCAATTACTAAATTGTTACTTATATAATTGTGATATTTCTGGACATTGTTGGTCCAAGGAGTTTGATATTTGGGAATGTATTGGAACTGCTTACTGATTATATGCGAACGGAGAAATTTGTTCTCAACTAAATGTTGAATGCTAGACTCAGATCCGAAGAATATGATAAATGAGTGAGCACATTGAATGAAAGGTATTGATAGCTTAATGTGTGAATTGATGCATTCCATTATATTAATATGTATGATCAGATAAAGGAGTTATGACCGGAGTGACCAACATGAAAAAAGAGCTTTAAGCTTAGGAATGTGAACAAAGAGCCAAAGGCTTAGTTATTAATGAGCCCGTTATCCACAATAGGTACGGGACATTATATGAAATGAGCCTGATATCCATAATAGATACTGGACAGTAAATAGACGCTCGGTCATAACAAAGCAAAATGAAAGTAGAGTTACATGTGCATTTGCATATATAACTTTACATGTATTGTGTGAGATTTCAATGAATTTCTGAATTGTTTTGATATGTGATATGCAATATTTTTGCACATGTTGTACTTATTGAAATGTGATGAAGGGTGATATGGTATACATAATGGAAAGATATGATGTACTCGTCGAATTTGGTTATTTACTTGTGATATTTGTGTTTTGACTTGAGTGAGCACATCAATGATGGTTCACTCACTGAGTTCATAAACTCATCAAAATTGCAAAGTTGATTTTCAGGTGCAAGGGAGACCTAGCTTCTAAGGCAAATTAGTAGAAGTCTAGTACTGTCAATTTGGGAAACAAAAATGGCTCAAAGGTCTGGTCAGCTGACACTGAAGTGTAACATCCCGTCCCCATATTGAGGGTTAGGACCCGAACTTTCAGTTCTTGTGAGCTTAAAGAGAAACTAAGACAATGTATTTTCTTGTTCATGCATCATGTTAGCATATATGTATATAGACAC
>JAOSBL010000006.1:24164342-24176622 GCA_027568915.1 Erythroxylum roraimae | reverse complement strand
GGCAAATTGCAAATTATGAAAGCCCGATATAAGGAACTAATTTAAGCACAACAAGTATCAAATAGGAGTCAACAAGTACATAAATATATAAGAAAGTGAGGCCAATTAATAATATAAATTGGGTTCAATCACCTAGTCAAGTCCAAATACACCAAGGTAAAGTAACTTATCTTTAGTTGGTTCAACAATCACACAAAACATATTTTTTTTCACTTCAAAGCATTGCCCACGATCGTGGGGTACCTTTCCATGATCGTGGAAAGACAAAACAGAAATTTTCTCTTGTCAAAGCATTGCCCACGATCGTGGGAAGGAGCTAATGCAGCTTCCACAATCGTGGGATGGGTTAATAAAAAGCTCGCCATCCATTTCCTTCAAAAAAAAATTCCATATTCTAACTCCATCATAATAGTCCATTGATTATTCCTTAATTATACCTTAATTATGCCTCATTTTCCTCATCAACTTCATCTCCAATTCCAATTCAAAATCATTCAATTGGCAGCTCATAAACTAGTCTTTCATGCATCAAAAATCAAAACAGAAACTATCATTCACTATTATACATGTAGTCCTAGTTCTTTCCCAGTTCAAGAACACTACACTAACATCTTTCTTTAGCATAAATTCACCTTCTTTATACTTCAAATCCCAACCTAAAATCATCCATTGAACAGCCTCTAACCTATGGTTTCATACATCAACACAAAACCAATGTATCCATCAAATTCCAGCACCACTCATCATCAACCCTACATGTATCCCATCTTAATTTAATCATCGTGAATGTTATACTAACATATATCATAATAGGTCAATAAATCAGTTACTTGTTCAGCTCTAACTCCACCTCAATCAATAAGCTATCCTAGCCCTCCAAGCTTGCAAGAAAAATTCCAAGAACAAAGTGGGAATAGAAATGAGTTTCAGCACCAAGATGAAGGCAGCAGAATATTAGAGTGACAAAGTGTAGAATTTTAGCAAAATCTCAAGGTTGTAAAGGTTATATATGGGAGTCGATGATGAGAGAAGGAGGAGGAGATAGCATGTAGCAAGAACAAAAGAAAAGATAGTCTTTCATATATGTGTGTGGCAAGGATTGAGACACTTGTCAAGTAAGGAGCTAGGTAATGTGTCCTCTTCCTAAACCACAAATTGTCACTTAATAACTAGTCCAATTGTCACTCAATCACTAGGACATTTGTCTCATAATTTCCTAAGCCATTTGTCACCCAGTTACCTAACCATTTGTCACTCATTCTCTATTGCCACGTGTCACTATTTCATAGGCCTAATCAACCTAAATATTCATGTATAAATTTGTCTTGCCATTTAACATTTTTCCTAGTCTAGGTGCACAAATCACTTCAACAATCTCCCACTTATAACAATAAATTCCAATTTACTAATTATAGTCCATCAAAATTATAGTTCAAGACATGTTTAATACACAATCGCGCAATCACGTCATAATTATTTAAAATCTTTCATATCTCGGAATAAGTCAATTGAGTGCATATATTATCTTTGAATTGATTTGATTGATTGAATTGCATTCTTAGTTTAGTTTCATTATATTTGAATTTCTGCGAATTGTTTGGCCTTAGAGTTTAGGATTAGATTATCCCTCCTCGTGGGATCAACACCTTAGGCACTATGTGAACGACCCGTACGCTTGTGGATTGTCAAGTTTATTAATTAGAACTTACCCACATCGGAAAACCATAATCATGAAGGTCACGGGATAAAGTGAAGCGAAGGAATAAAAAATACGTTTAATAGCTGTCCAGTGAATGTCGATAAGGCAACATAAGAACTGAGACTTTGTCAACAACAAATTGAATATTAGGCCTTATTAGACAGAGATATTGTAGAGCTCCATCAATACTACGATATTTAGTGGGATTAGAGATTAAAAGGCCGTGGGAGTAGAGACAAGTTTTTAGGAATCAAGATGAATGTGGTGAAGAAGAATATGAGTGTATTTAGACTGACTAAGAAGAAGGCTAATGGATGTGAATGTAGCTTCAATACCGAGAAAGTAGTGGAGAGGACCGAGGTCCTTGATGGTGAAGGTAACATGAAGATCATTAAAGATAATTTGAATAAATTATTGTGAAGAACCTATGAACCAAATGTCATCCACATAAACAAGAAGAAAGTAGTATGATTAGAGGTAGAGTGGATAAAGAGGGAGGTGTTAGCTTTGGATGAAGTAAAACCAACGTCTTTAAGTTTTTGACTTAGTATATGAAACTAAACCCTAAGAGCTTGTTTGAGACCATAAAGAGCTTTGTGAAAGTGACAAACATAGTGATGATGGTAAGGATCAGTAAAACCCAAAGGTTATTGCATTAAGACAAGTCCTTAAAGATTTTCATATAAAAAGGCTTGTTGACATCTAATTGGTGAATAGGCTAGTTTCGGGCTAAAGAAAAGGTGAGAATAAGATGAATGATATTAGGAATTTGACAAATGAACTAAAGTTCTTGGTATAGTCAGTTCTTGGGGACTCATAGGACCCTTTAGTAACAAGACGAGCTTTGTAGCAATTAAATAAAGCGTTAGGCTTTAGTTTGTTTTGAAAAACCCATTTGTAATTGACAATATTTACACCTAAAAGTGGAGGGATAAGGAATTAAGTGTTGTTATGATAGAGAGCTTTGAACTCATTAAGCCTAGCTTAATGCCTGTAAGAAAATTTATTAGCGTGAGTAAAAGAAGTACGATCAGAATCAGGAGAGGAGTGAGTGAAGGTGTGGTATGTGATATGATCAAGGAAAGTTTTGAGTTTGCAAATACAATCATGTGATCGAGTGATCATCATATGGGAGAGCGATGATGGATCATAAGTTAGTGGCAGTGACGATGCAAAAATAACAAGGGATTTTGGATTTATGGAAACAGGTGACAGTGGAGAATTATCATTTGGAGGAGAAGATGTTAAGTGAAAAGGCAGTAGCAAGGAAAGAGAAGAGAATATGAGTAACATAAGTAGGGAATTGAGTTTTAATAAAGCGAACTTGACGAGAAATATAGAATTTATGATTAGAAATATCAAGATAGTTAGGAGCCAACTAATGAACGCACAAAGGATAGATTTTAGAGTGAGTTTATTGGATTTGGTTAAATTAAGAAAGGAAAACATAGACAACCAAAAATACGAAGATGGTCAAGGTTAGGTGGTGTGTGAAGTAGAAGTCCATGTCGGGGGGAAAAACTTCAAACCAGAATCGTTTGGAAAAAAAAAAGAAAAGAAAAAAGCTATGAGAATGGTACTAAAAAAGTAAAGAATGATATAACAAATGAGTTTTGTAATTGTTTTGTTATGTGTAACATGAGTAATTACATATCTAGTTACAGGTGTAACTAGATATGAGTAATATGATAACATAATAATTTGTATTATTAACAAGGGATAAGAGGAGATCAGTTGGATGATGATCTCTGCTAACAATTTTAAGGTTATCGCCACTTACAAGTTATTTTGTATTATAAGTGGTTTATCACACTTTACGCTCAAAGCTAATTCTGTGGATGAGAGTTTTAAAATATACTGCACTTAAATTTGAGAATAAGATTCATTATTGGACATTGTTTAGGTTTACATTTATACTATTTTATTTATGTGCATAATCAGAAATGAGTAATTATTCAATTAGATAAATTTCAAATACACGTAAGTTTGATTTATTTTTAATTATAAGTAACATATATTAAAGTATTTTAAGATGTCATACTACTACAGGTGTATAAATAATAGTATAAAATATTTTAAGTCATACTACAATAAAATATCAAAATATTTACACGACAAGATTATTAAGATATACTATTTAAAATAATATAGTTCTATATTAAGATTTAATTGTGTAATTTAACATATATCCACGTAATGCTATGACTTTGTTCAAAAATTATTTATTTTATTCTCTTGAAATTATTATCTTTATTAATATTGCATTAAAAAAACATGTAGTATCACTATACCAATGTAACAATAAAAAATCAATAGCATGATATTAAAAAAATTAAACATGAAGGACTTAAAAATAAAAAATACTTATAATTATTATACGAATGAAAAAATTAAAGACAATATTAATAAGGGAATTCCAAAGATCAAATTTCTCTTTATTATTATTAGTTATAATGGTAGAATTGCAACATTCACTTTTAATCTCCGCACTAATAAATTATCGAGTAGATACAATAATTTATAAATTACATATTTTAATTAAATAATTTAAAACTAAATAATTTGATCAGTCAATAATTTAAAACTAAATAATATAATACCCAATATTTATAGCTATCCAGTCAATGTTCCCTGTTAGGCCTGAATTGGAAGTTACAATCACACATGAGACATGCTCTAGCACTTGGATCGCCCCTCAGAAACTTATTATAATATAATGATAAGGGAACACAACATTTGCTTTGAATTTTTATGTGGTTCTATATGATAGTCATAATAGGCTAAACCATCACAAAAAGAAGTTATGACGAAGCTTTTATTTATTGCTGTAGAATATGATATTTTAATATAATTTAAACGCAATAAATAAATTAATTTATGTGAAAGCCCAACATGGATATTTGTTCTGGGATTCCTGGAAAAGCTAGCAAGAAATTTGCAGATGAGATGTGGAGTGGATAGTCATGGGGTCATTGGGCCATAGAATCCCAAGCAATTGTTCCAATTTGACAAAATCGAATCCAACGTTGATTCATTAATTTAAGGCTTTTTGCTTTTTAACTTTTAATATGATTACCAAAGGGAATAGGATAGATGAAAGCAAAATGAAGAACAAATGAATTAAAAGCCGCTTGTAAAAGAACTACATGACACTATTCTAAATCCGAAATGTACAATCAAGCTTTGCTTTTGGGCATGCCATGAAAAACCTGTATTCGGCTCCTGAAGAAGCAACTTCAATCAGCTCCAGGAAGCAACTTTGTGCTTGTGGTCCTTAGGCGCCTAACTGCTGCAGGGATAACCCGGGTTGGTGAGAGAACCTCTGCAAAAGACACGTTATATGTATCTGTTCCTAAACTACTCTGCAACCACCCTTTGCTTCCAGAAAAACCATCAGCCACAATCCAACAATTCTTAAACCCAAGACTTGTCAATGCTCTGGCAACTATTTTTGCTGAATCTGAATAGCTGTTCATTTTGAGGAATTCAAGACTAAAGTTAGTCCAAAACAGGAAGGAGATACTGAAGAGATCTAAAGGTATACGTCACTCATTATGAGGCAGGCAAGGAAGAAAACCCACGAGTCCATGATGATGATGTTGGAGCCTTTGTTAAGTCTTTTAAGAAAGGAAATCTTCAAAGCAGCCAGTTCAGCTTCTACTTGCTTTACACTTCGAACAAGGCCTCTCAATTTGCTGGGAAGTTCTTCCAAGCTGAAATTTCAGCTTTAAGAATGAGTTACCAAGAAAATGCCCACCTAAATGAGACTATCCAGCACAAACAAACAAGCAATCTTGACCATCTTATGCATGATTTGCATTGTAATCATGTAAATCATGTATTTTCAAGTGCTGATTCAAAGTAATTGGTATGTTTTGTTGGTTAGCAATAAGAACGCATTTAGTCCTCTTGAGTGCCGATTTCATGCATTACATCTAGACTGGCATGACTGAAGCACTAGATTTACGTACGGAATGGCCATAATCTTGTTCTTGGCACTGGATGGAAGGCGGGGAACACCGGCTTTATCCTTATCCTTCTCTGATCGAATGTCAATCAAAACATGATTTTTTGTAGATATAGCATCAAGGGTTTGTGCTGGAGTAAGCTCTCCTAAAGGATCAAAAACAAATATGATTTAGCCCCAGAGTAAACATTTTCTTTCAATAACTCAAACTGAAATGTCTAAATTAAAGACATCATGCAAGAGATGCCCGACTTCATTATCCAAGTACCATTTAAAAGCAACAAAAAGCCCAGAGAGATCATTCTAACATTTAAAGAAGTGGTCCATAACAAATTATAGGTGCAATTAAGAAGAGAAGAATTCTACAGCATGACACACTACTTCACCTTTGTAGCCACGAAGGCTAAAGGAGACAACAGACCATATGGAAGGAAAGAGCAGGTATGCAAGATAAATTGCTCCAGCAGTTCCTATAATCACAAAAGGGTCTGTTGACGAGATGGTCTCCACAGTTGAAGAGGCTATAGGCTTGGCCTTTTCAATTACCACAGTGGATTTTTGGGCAGCATCAACCACTGTCTGTCATCAATTATTATTAAACATAGTATTGTTAGAATATTTTACCTTTACAATGACTTTGATGAGATCCCAAAAACATAACCATTGAAGTCACATGCAGTGACTTGAAAAGAACTTCATTAGAGCAAATGCAAGGTAAGAAGTACTAAACACTCCCAAAAGTACTATATACAGTTCAGTGGATATTACAACTGGCTAACTGTTTTGCTAACATTTCAATGAATTGCATTTAGTTTCTCACGTGTTCAGCAGATCACTGTACTGATGTAAAGCCGTTTCATTGGCTTTAACATTCAGAATCCTTCCAATTCATGTTTGCATCTGCAATTCAACTAAGTCCACCTCATTTATCTATTAGCTCTTTAATTCTTTCAGGATTAACTATTACATTTACTTAATACTTCCGATAGAGTACAATGAACTGTAATGTAAAGCAATTGCTTAACACATATTTCCCATTTTCCCCACACTTGAATTATATACAAGGCATAATATATGATATACAGAGAGTTAATTGCAGAAATGCTCACATAAATGAAGTTTTGATTTCTCAAATGAATAATAGAACACCAAATAGTCATCGAAAAAAGAATAAAAGGAGAATTCACACATCAGTAATCGGATTAACATTTCAAGGCTGGGAATATATATTCATTCTATTAAACTTCCATATCAGATAATGCCAGAGTCATTGCAGTTAAACCAAAAATAAAACAAGAATTCACACACCCATTATCACCTTAACAATTCAAGGGCTCGGAATATATATTCATGCTATTAAACTTCCAAACCTTGGTGGCGCTCAGAACAGGCTGTGTATCAATCCCAGAGCTTTCAATTGCTTCTTGGGCCTTTTTCGAGGCCTCGGAAATTGCAGGAGAAGCAATTTTGAGTGCTTCTTCCCCAGCTTGCTTTACAATTGGCAATGCCACATCTATTCCAGGCTTCAAGGCATTACTGAAAAATCCTACGACACTTTGTGCAGTATCTAAAATACTGGAACCAACTTCCTCGACCTGATTCAATGTCTTCTCAATCTACAGAAAAGCCGATTTCAAGGGAAGTATGCCAAGTTAAACTGGAGAAATGAAGTTAAACTTTGTTTGATTGACACAAAGAAACCGGTTTGACGCATGTTTTATCTCCCTAAACACAAGTACACAAGTACAAGATATATAAACCAGCATTTCAAGAAACCGGTTTCAACTGTATTTCAAGGAAAAGAAAGCCCAAAAACAGATATTTGGCTAAACAATAGCACATTTCAGTATTTGGCTAAACAATAACAAACGTGTCCAGTGCTGTCCAGAGAAACAAACATTAACTTGTAGTTGCAATTCTTACATCAGTGAGGGAAGAGAAAATCTGGTCTTTGGAAAGAGTGAATGCTTTAGCTTCAGATGGAGGAGCAGAGAGAGCCAACAGAGACAGAGAAGTTGATGTTGGCAGAAATGTGGGGGAGATGGGTCTCTTGAAGATGGTAGCTTTGGGCGTCGACGTAGACGGAAGAGGGAGCCTTACAGTGAGTGATGATCGTAGGGCCATTTCCAGGACTGCCCTATGTGGCTACACACGCAGACAATGTCAGACAGAGTCGGATAAAAGGTTTTGGTCAATGAACGTCTGGTTGATGTGCATGTTAGAATTGTGTGATCTGAAACCATTCTATGGCGTTTCGCTGAAGCGAACCACTCACTACAATACACGTGGCATCCCCCAGAATTATATTTATAAACTATAAGTCATTTCAGCTCCAAGGGAGAAGAATTTCTTCCTGGATCTGTAATTGTTTCGGCATAGGCCCAGTTTCGTCCCCAAGCCAGCATTTCTCTACTTTTGTTTCCCTTAACTAATCTAATCTGGTTTCAAAGAGCCAAGCCCATTGCTTTCAGCTGTTCTTGAACACCAACTAAAAATGAAAAAGTTTTACCCCAAAAAAAAACTAAAAATGAAAAAGTTAGTTATATGAATTAGATTAGTAATAATATGAAATATGATATTTTCAAAAGAATCAGTTTTCACTGCAGTCGGTAACGACGGTATCGTGAGTGACAATTCAGAGGCCCTCACCACAACTACAGGGCCTTAAGTGTCAAAGGCTAGTGCCCCAATGGCTAGCAGAAACACTTAATGCATAAGGGTACCCTTACATGTGTTACAAAAACTCCCAGTAAATGCTTACCAAGAAACAGGTGCTAAGTATTAATAGAGTTTAGTTGAATGTTTAGAGAAGATAGCTGACTTGGAGCAGCAGTTGTGGTCAAGGTTTTGATAATTTAAGAGTGGAAGAAACTGGGTTTTCCGTTTTCGAAGCTAAGTAATTCTTTGGTGTTCTATGATGAGCACTGGTAGGATTAGAGGAAATGGGAACGACTGAAATGATTTGGCTAGAAGTAACCATAGTAATTGAAGTTGTATTTTGTATCGGAGGAAACAAACAAGATTAGGATGAGGAGTAGTACACAAATGCTAACAGATAAACTCAAGGATAAAGTTAAGTAACGACAGATAAGAAAGTATTTTGTTAGGACGAGAAACAATAAATATTATCCGCTAAACGTTAGAATAAATTAAGTTTATCATTGCCCCTTATTAAGATTTAACAATTTGTTAGTTGGTTGACCATGCTATACGTTTTATTAAGTGGAATTTGGGATATATTTCATAAATAGTTGATGGATTTAGAGTTTTTGAAGTATTCTGCACTAATAGTTGAAGAATTTAGAGTTTTTGAACTGTTATGTGCGAGTAATGGTTTAAAAACTGAATTGAACATCGAATCAGTTAAAGAAAAAGTTTAAAGTTTAAAAATTCAACTTATATTAAACGCTATAACAATATAAAATAATATGTTTTATTAAAAATGCAATAATAATGCCTGTTAATATATAACAAACTAATAAATAAATCTAATAATTTATAAACAGATTGAATCTAACATAAAATTTTAAAAAATAATAATTATTATTATATTATTATATTATTATTTATTTAAAGACTCATAAAAGGTGAAGTATGTTAAAAAAAATTAAGAGAAAGGACTCTAACTTTATTCTAACTTCTTTTTTAATGTCATTTAAACATACTTCTTTATAGTTTAAATATTATTTTTAACATACTCTTAAATTATCTTAAGTAAAATTACTTAAATACTAATTAATAATTCAATTTATTAAACAAAATCATGATAAAAATAATAATTAGTTTTTAACAATAATAATCTAAAATTTTTCAATTAAAGTATAAAAAGATAAATAAAGAACCCAAATTTTGAGAAATGTAATTTATTAGTGAGATTAAATAAATTTTACATTTTTAAGGATAAAAATATAATTCATATTATAACAATAATAATTAAAAATTAATTAAAAGAGATAAATAAAAATTTAAATTCCCACAAATGTAATTTATTAGTGAGATTAAATAAATTTTGTATTTTTTAAGGAAAAAATAGTAATTCATTTTTTATCAACAATAATTTAAAACAAAAATTTTAATTAAAATATAAAGAGAATATAAAGAATATAAAATTTGAAAATATAATTTATTAGTTAGATTGTGTGAGAGAATTGAACAAAAATTCCATTGAAAAGGCAAAAGATTTTTGAAATATGCCCAATAAAAATTTCTTAACTTTTGTATAATACTTCGATTTACATTAAAGATATGTTAACATATATCAAAACTAGAGAGTGACAAGGGCAATAAGGTACATGGGTTGATGTGCAAGAGTGAAGCTAGGAGACTACACTTTTTTTGAAGAGAGAAGCTAGGCTAGGACTACACGCTTGAGATAACTTGACAGATTCTTAGTTTATTAATTAATGGCTGATTTTTTTAAGAGAATCAGTAGAATTTTTCATAAAAACAGGTTGAGTTATTATTTAATCAACCCATTTTTTATATGAATTACAAACACGAACCGGGCTGAAAATCAGGCCGGTATGTATTTATTCTAGTCGAATCAACAGGTTTAGTTTGATTTGGTACTAAGTGATATATTCATTTGGATCAGATATCTGATAAAGAGATAAATAATTTATATTCTATTAAGAACTTATTAACAATAAACTTTTATATTTCATTACATGTTGATTTTTTCATTCATCTAAAACATTCGATATAAAAAAATATCTAAGAATTTTCAAAAATCAATTACAGATTTTGACGTCATTAGCCTTTTGAGCATAATTGTAACTCTCCAAAATAATTTGCTGCGCATAATTAATCATTTCTATATTAAAACAAAATTAATTGATGAATCTTCCACCAGTAGAAAAAGCGGAGGTTATAATGAGAACAAGATTCGCTGGATATCCTTGGTTCATTAATTTATCAACATCGAATGAGAAATAATTTTGTGAAGAGAAAGCCCACATGGGACTCTTTCACTTTAGTTACTAGAATCTCTTCCTTTTGCATTAAGAAAAGCTCCATTCTTCTGGTATGTTAACCTCGTGCAAGCAAAAATGCTGATTCACACGCTATCTTTACATTAAAGTGGAGTTAGACTCAAACAACTGAGCCGCTCTCTTGCTATCTAGCTCTGCTTTAACCCTTTTGCCTTTGGCCTTTCCACGTTGTCTTCCACTAAAGCACCCAATGGTCGGCTAAAGCATCGCCATCCCATCAGTACTCTCTTTGTATTCAGGAACTACTATCTTCATAGTGTTTTAGCATCATTACTTATAAGTACTTGAACATGTATATTCATATGTATGTTAATTTGTATGGGAGTGTAAGAAAACTATGGAATCAACGATTTCGTCATTGCCTGGGCAGCAACAACCACTGGGAGAAATAGAACAGCCTGACCAACAAGGTTTACTATCTTCATCAAATAATACCAACAATAATAATGCTTGGAGTTCTTCAGGTTCTATAGGGCCATTCTTCGCAGTTATATCGGTATTAGCAGTTCTTGCAATTCTTTCATGCGTGTTGGGTGGAATATACAGCCGCCGGCAATCTAGCCCATTTAACAACATCAAGCAGGGAGGGTGTTTGGAATGGGTGAAGCGGAAGTGCAGGCGGTGCATAGCTGGAGATATTGAGGCGGTCGGTGCTAATAAGGTGGTCGCTTTTGGTGGCGTCAAACAAAAAGATGGCATTAGCGATGATCCTCCTCATGCTTGATATTGGAAGATACCTGCCTGAAAGTGGAAGGTGGTTGGTTTAACTTTTGCTACGCATTTTGGAAAATGGTGTGTGTGTGGATATATATATATATAATGGAACTTGATGTGTGCCACGAAGAGTTGCAGTGGCCAATATGTTTGATGTATTACGGATCAAAAACACACCTGATATGTTGTAAACACATCCCATCGAAGAGATTTTCTATCCTCATTCAAACGTTAATTTGGTGTGGCATACCTTGGTAAGTATTCATAACAAGTCACTTTTTTTAATAAATGGACAACATAGAGTTATATGAAATGAACACAGCAACATGGGATGGCATGCATGCATCTCATACAACAACACTATGTGAGACACATGCTTATTGTTAACGTATATAACAACGAAAGCTTAACCAAAATAAAAATACCTCCAGCCATGACTCCACCGAAGTCCAAATGTCTGAATTTTGAATCTTCTATCCTCTCCTTAGCATGACCGATGGTGTATTGCTTGTGCTTAGTGAAGATAGGGACTCAAAACAACGGTTATAAAATGTCTCCATACTTCTGTCCATCACAGAGGAAGAAGCTCGGGAGTATGGGTGATAACGTGTGTGATTAAGAGGGTAATGCATTAGATGGACCATACATGAACAGTAGGAAGGTTAGGTAATTTTTCAAAAAATCTTACATTCTTCCGCTTGATCCATTTAACCCATCGCAAACATAACAAGAAATCAAATATATGAATCATGGCGATAGGTCCTCTTATAGTGAGTGTTATCTTCTATGTATTACATATATAAAATTTCTCATTACTTGTAACATCCCACCTCCGATAGGAAGGGTAAAATAGTAATTTAGCAAAGGATGAGAGTGATTGGGATTAATTAGAATTGTTCATGCATACTG
>JAOSBL010000006.1:24153954-24164242 GCA_027568915.1 Erythroxylum roraimae | reverse complement strand
AAAATTATATTGTTTGGATTGGTATAAGATTGAATAAAGATGAATAAGAATGAAAAAAAATTTATACCGGATTTCGGTTTTAGCTTAGTCTAAGAGTTTTCAGCGCTAATTTAGTTTTCGAAAATATACGCTACGGATGTCGGAATTTATTTCAGTTCATTTCGAACCGTTTGTTTCGATTCACTTTCGATACTTCTGCTTTCGATTTTGTTTCCCGCCTTTAGTTATCCAATTTTTCGATTCGATTCGTTTTGATTCGATACTTTCACTTTGTCATTTTGTATTTTCGTTTTGCCGGTTGGGGTCCGGTTCTGAGATCGAGTCCCAACATCTGCCTTAAGCATTTTAAAGGCATCCAAAGCTTCGTCCTTATAACGAAGTAAGTAGAGATACATACATCATGAATAGTCATCTATAAAGGTGATAAAGTATTTCAAACTACTTGCGTCCATATCTGGACAACAAATATCTGTATGTATGATTTCTAACAGGTTTGTACTCTTCTTGGCAGCCCTTTTAGATTTGTTAGTTTGCTTACCCTTAATGCAATCCACGCAAGTCTCAAAGTCTGCAAAATCTAAAGTACTAAGTACCCCTTCATTTACTAATCTCTTAATTCTCTCAATGGAGATGTGTCCTAATCTACGATGCCACAACATAGAAGATTCTTCATTCATAACACATCGTTTCAATCCAGCAGTGAAATGCATCTAATTATAGGCATCATCATTTTGTAACTGAATGGAATAAAGACCATCAGATAATGTACCATAACTAATAACTTTAGATCCATTACATAAACTGAAACCAGAATCTGAAAAGTTAAAGGAAAAACCAAAAGGTAAAAGTCTTGATATAGAAATCAAATTTCTAGAGAAATTTGGAACATAAAAGGTCTTTTCCAAGCATAAAATAAAGTCACTGCTCAAAACCAAACTGCAAGTGCCAATGGCTTCCGCATGTGAACTCGTCTTGCTTTCTAAATAGATGAATTGTTCACTTCCCACCGGCTTCTTTAGGTTTTGCATACCCTAAAAGGTATTTGAAACATGGACTGTAGAACCAAAATCAATCCACCATATGTTATGATTAACCTTAACCATATTAGACTCATAACAAACAAATGAAATTTGAGTACCTTTCTTCTCGAGCCATTCCTTAAATTTAACGCAGTTTTTCTTCATATGCCCCTCTTCTTACAGAAGAAACACTTTAACGGCTTCTTTATATCAGATTGAGGAGCATTTTTGCCTTTTCCCTTATTTTTGGCATCATCTTGCCTCTTCTTTCTTGAAACGGTCAAATTGATCCTTTCATCCCCTTCCATCAACAACCTTTCCTCTTTTTGCACGCACGTGGTCAACAGTTCATTTATTGACCACTTATCCTTATGTGTGTTATAAGAGATCTTAAAAGGATCGTATTGTTGAGGCAGAGTGCACAGAATGTCATGCACCAGGAAAGATTCTGATATAGTAACCTCCAATGCTTTCAGCTAAGTCGCTATATCCCTCATATGCATGATATGATCACATACGTCCTTTATCCCAGTGAGCCTCAAGGATAACAACTGCATAATCAAAGTGCTGGCAAGGGCCTTATTAGATGTAGCAAATTGCTCATCAATGGCCTTCAATAGATCTCTGACATTACTATGCTAATCGACAGAACTACGAATGCCAGTAGATATTTTGGTGTTTATAAACATCACGGAGAGACGATTAGATCTCTCCCATTTTTCATAAAGAGCAATAGCTTCTGGAGTGTTAGTCTCGGTCATCCTCAGTGGTTCGTCCTTCCTAATAGCATAGTCTATATCCATCCAGCCTAAATGAAGCAGAATCCTCTCCTTCCAGACCTTATAGTTGTCACCTGTCAATTTGGGAATACCACACTTAATGTCAGAAATATTAACTGTTTGAGTAACTGTAAATTAAGAAATAAAAATATATGCTTGTTATATATATTTCAAGACCAATAATAATTTATGGTTTACCAATGTAAATCATGCATTTAATAGATGAATCAAATGACATAAGACTTGCATGTGGGCTAAAGTTCTACTCAATTAGATTCATCTAAAACTTTATGACAAAACTATTGAATTATATTCCTTTTCTTAATTCCTGTGGGTAGATTAAGAAATATAATCTGATATTTCATCCTAATCAATCATACAAATATAACAAATAACAAATTCCTGTGGGTAGATTTTATCATATCACGTATGATTAATTACAATTAATGATTTAATGTGACCTTAAAACTAAATATATAATTGCAATTAATTTAAGATGCTGTGGCTACTCCCAATTAATTAAAATCATATGATCACTTACATTATCTTAAGCTTTAAATTAAAGCCTAAAAATTTGCATCAATTAATAAATAATGCAAATAAATCAAATAATAATGCACAAATTATCTAATCTAATTTTGCATGTATAATGATCACAAAATATACACACAAAATTTTCAATTAATCACATGTAATTTGTACAAATAATTAAACAATTATTAATAAGCATGTCTAAATTTAAAAGCCAACATAAGATATACAAATTTAAAATAAATATTTTCATAAAATATTAATACCAAATTGATTTTTATTATTAAAAATCACAACATAAGGGTTAGGTCTTAATTAACCCAATTTATCACTAATATTAACATAATTAATATTAAAAATATTTTTTAAAAAGGAAAAAACGAAGTCGTCTTCAACCTCCAGCCAGGTTAGGTGTGACCCGGCTAGACCCGATGGAACTCTAACACTCCAGACCAACAGAGGACGCCAAAGGTTGCATGAAGGTCGGCAATGGGATGACAACCACCAGGCGATGAGAACGAGACGTTGGAAAACCGACCATGCAACGCTCCATAAATGACAACATCCGAAGCCTCATGTACAACCATCGTCGTCCCTCCTCTCTACACGGTATTGTCACCGTCGAGCGCTCCATGGAGCAAAAAAACACAACTCTAATGTCTCCAGTAGGCACAAAACGCTGAAAAAAATCAACAATCTCAACTCATATATCACGGTAGAAAATTCAACAAAAACAGAGTATAACAGAGACATGCTTCTCAACATTCATAAGCAAGGCAGAGGCATCACTGAAGCTCTGATACCAAATGAAATGAACACAGCAACATGGCATGACATGCATGCATCTTATACAACAACACTTTACGTGAGCCACATGCATATTGTTAACGTATATAAAAATAGAAGCTTAATCAAAATAAAAATACCTCCAACCATTGCTCCACCGAAGTCCGAATGTCTGAATTTTGAATCTTCTATCCTCTCCTTAGCACGACCGATGGTGTATTGCTTGTGCTTAGTGGAGATAGGGACCCAAAACAATGTTTATAAAACGTATCCATACCTCTGTCCATCATAGAGGAAGAAGCTCGAGAGTATGGGCGATAACGTGTGCGTGATTAAGAGGGTAATGCATTAAATGGACCATATATGAATAGTAGGAAGGTTAGGTAATTTTTCAAAAAATTTTACATTATGATCTTCTAGTGAAAACAGAACAAGTTTTCATAAACAAGTCAATTTTTGGTTCTATTTACTTTTGGCTTGCGCGTATTTCCCAATTATAGTTGTAAGTTTCCACACAGTAACTTACATATCATACTCTGATTGCGATTTATGAAATGCCAATGGAATCTTTTCTTAAATGATCTACATACATTTTACCAAACAATTTAACCAGCATTAATAAAATATTGTACTTGTGACTCTGCCAATTTTAATTCACACATTGCTCCAATTATATACACAGTTGAATTAAACATATAAATTCATAAATTCTAGTTCTTATAAAGTGAAGTATATATGTGTTATTCATGTTTTGTTTACTTTAAAACTGATTTTGGTTGTCATTAAATATAATTAAAAGTGTAGAAAATTTAAACATGATCTACTTATCATATGCGTCATTGAAAGTAATCACTTACAGATTAATTTTTTGTCTGCACAAATTAGAGCATACTTGTTTCCAAAGAATAACACCTTTTTAAATTTTAATTATTTTTAAAATGATCATCATAGCATCTGGATTTAAAAGGATATATTTTATATTAAAGTTCAAATTCCATACTACTTTTTAGTAGTTGGAAGTCAAAGGATGTAACCCAATTTTATGAGGTGTATTCAATGTTTATCATCTCTCACTCATACATGATATGTTTAGTTAATTAAAATTTTGCAATGTCTGATGCTTATCTAATAACCCATGCAACTAGTATATAGTGAGAGCTCATTGTCATATGTATATTAAGAATATATGAGATCTTGATTAGTGAATTGATCCTTGAGCAAAGTTAGTATGCTATATTATAGGTCATATCTTACATTTTAATCTCTTTTGATCTCATTTACTTCAACTAATGACAATATATTCAATTTTCTTACTAAGAGTTGGTAGCCACAATTGTGTGTGTGTATATATATATATATATTGTGTGAGTTACCAAACAAAATGACCTTCTCTGTTATAAATTCTCTTGCATTAAATTTAATTTAATTTGCTTTATTAGAATTGTCTGATAAGATCGTACCACACATGATTTTCTGGTAAAAAAATTTTAACAACAAAGATTAAAATTGCATTGCCAAAGCAAGGATAGTAATTAAGTACATATTTAACCTTAGGAGTTACAAACCAAATCCATGTAGTTGAAAACTAAATTCTAAAAAAGAAAATCTTAAATTTAATTTTTAAGAATTGGATAAGATTTATAAGGGTGTCCTAAAAGGCTTAGTTAATCTTTACGATCTTAGACAATATAAATTAATATCTTTTAGCTTACATTAATCACTTTTCATGATCATTTTTACACATAGTAAGCGCCATATGTTATGATATTAACTCCTTTTTACTTGGACCATACGTCCTTCATTACTGTAATTTCGTACAGATGTTGGTTCAAACATACTTAATATTTAACCATAGTATTAGTTAACTCTTAAATTCATCTTCTTCAACTCTCATTTGGAAACTTGAAATCTCATTTGGAAACTTGAAATTCCTTTTAACTTATTATCTAAGTCAACATTCATGGTTTTAGTTTCTTAGTTTCATTATTAATTATTACTTGTTTGAGAGAGCCAATCTTTTCTTTATCTAACATACTTTTTGATTCATGTATGTCATATAAAGTAAACATATTTTAGAATCAAGTATTATGTAATGCTTATTTCTTAATAAATAATGTCAATTCATATTTGCGTTTAAACATCACAATATAATAAATGAACATACATATAGAAATGTTAAATCAAGTATATTTCATTATCTAGATAATCATGGTGACTCCACATGCCCATTACATGTATTTTGAGAAATTGATTTTTCCATTGGGTTTGCCACCATATCTTGTCTAGATATATACTTCATACTCACCTCATCTTATATAATTGTATAATTTTACTTAGAATCTATATCCTTAGGTTTACAATAGAATTTAGGGTCTTTAATATAAGTTAATGAGCGACTCCCAAATTAACCAAGAATCATCTAAGCCATATACTTCTTGTACTACTACTGAAAATGTTATAAATTTAGTTTCAATTCTGGATAAGACAATACATAATTATTTCTTACTTTTCCATGGTATAAAACCATTGTTAAGTAAGAAAATAAATATAAATGTAGATTTTCTCTCTTCTAAATCTCCACACCAATCTACATTTGTATACCCTTAAATATTGTTGATTCCTTGATATCACAATGCATAATCAACAATACCTTTTAGATACCTCAATATTCTCTTTAGTACTTTCTATATTTTTGTCCTCAGTTTGAATTATATTTTCTCACCATTCCAATGTTGCAACAAATATCTAGCCATGTGACTTCCAACTACACTGAAATATGGAAATTTCTTCATTTATTCATGCTCTTGTGTTGTAGATGGGTAAAACTTCTTGTTGAAACCTTCGCCTTTGGCAATAGGATTATCAATTGGTTTGTAATCTTGCATACGAAAATCATTCTAGAATCTTTTGAATATAGGATGCATGAGAAAGTGACAATAACTTCTTTGAAAGATCTCTTGAAATTTTAACTCCAAGAATATATATAGCTTCACCCTCAAATTCAAATGATAATCAGTCTTTGATTTTCTTAACAAAAGCATAGTCATTATAAGAAATCAAAATGGCTTTTAAATCTCCTTTTGATTGTTTAGAGCATCTAAGAAAGATCTCTTCTTCTCTTATGGTCCTACTTTCACATATTTGTAAGAGGTAATAGATGTAGCCAGCATATCCCCAATGGTATTATATTTTTTATGTCAAGATTTCTACAATTCGACAATTCATACTAAGTGTTTGTAATTGATTTTTTAGGCACTAAACTAAATATATAAGTGGTTGTCAGAAATGCATCACCCCAATAGATGATTTATAAATTTTCTTGTGCCATCACAGACCTAACTATTTTTAGTAGCGCTCTATTATGTCTTTCTGTAACACTATTTTTCTTGTAGGGTTCAAGGAATAGTTAATTATCTTTCTATTCTTTTTTATCACATAACATCTTAAACTTATCAAACAATTATGCTTGTCTTTAATTAGTTATTAATTCTTTTATTTTCTTGTCTAATTGATTCTTTACCAAATTCATATACTTTATAAAACAATATAATGCTTATAATTTATGAGAATCAAATAGATGTGACTATATTAAGTATAGTCATATATAAAAATGATGAAATATATAGTCCTACATTATGTCCTTACATTCATTAGACCATAAATACTAAGAAGTCATGTGCCCTTTCTAATGGCTTTCTTAACATTTTACCAGCTAGATAATATTTACAAATAGGTAAATCTACTTGAGGTAAATCACTTAAAAGGCCTTCTTTAGCTAATCAACTTAATGCAATTTTAAACAATATGATATAATCTAGCATGCCATAAAATTGCATCATCATTGGAATTACTAGATGATATAAACAAGGAATAAATTATGTTATTATTTGAATAAATAGCATAAAAAAATAAACTACCTGCTATAAATTTATGACTTTAATAAATAGTTCCAAGGTATAAATCTATGCATTAAAACTAAGAGTAAATAATACCAACATAGAAATGAGATTTTGTTAAATAATTGGAGCAAACAAAACGTCATATAGGAATAGGGATCAACCACCACGTATATCTAATTTGCATGTACCAATCCCTTATATTGCAATTCTTATGTCTTACATAAATCCATCATATTTATATGGAATTTTCTAAAATTCTATAAAGGCATATCTATCATTCGCTACATGGTTGATTTTTCTTGATTTTGCAGTTCACAAAGGATGTGATTTAGTTAGAAAAATATAATAAGAGACATTCACATACAAAATGTATATACAATAAGATTGAACCTTTTTGACTCATTATAATTACGAGCAAAGTAACCTTTATTGTCACAATTAAAGAACTTGACTTTTTAATGTTTTGTTTTAAAAAGTATGTTTTCCTTTTTCATGTTGGTTCTACTTGGATTTCTTTAAGTCCTGAGTATAGTGGGTATTTTTCCTACCCATTTTTCATTTGGGCCCACCATGATGCTTCTTACACTTCCTATTCACATCTCTATGTGAGCTAAAACCAACTTCATATACTTTAAAGGACAACTTAGAGGCTTTTAGATGTTCTTCTAGTATGATATGCCTTGTAGCATCTTTCATCCTATATGAGGTAGTGAACGGATCATAACTTGTAGTTATTATTCATATGATAACTCATGACGAACTTCTCATGACTCACTTATTATGTTTGACATGTTCCTTAAATGCTTCTGTATTAAGAGATGTGAGTTCTTCTTATATGTGAAACTTGATAGTGACTGACCTTGCTTTAGTCACTAATGTGCCTCTAAAATATGCAACTAATGTAGATCACATATCCATAATGGTTTCATATTTTCAAAACTCAAGCATTATCATTATCTATGCTTCTTAACATCATAATACAAGCTAGTGAGCTCTTCTTTGTTTATAGTTTATAAACATCATGATCCCTTTTGTGTTGGGCCATATTGCCTTCCTTAAGAATGTCTATGGTTATGTTTAATAATTCTAGAGCCTTTTACTCCTCTAGTACATATCAGATTTTCATACTTCAGATTTTATAATTATCACCATTTAATTTCTTACCCTTGTTGACTTTAGTAATAATATTCTTTGAGGTAGTAATCATAATTGGAACATGGTTTCTACAGGAAGAAGGAAATAGTATATATGCACATCAATGCTTTGCTATATATACATAAATTGAATAATCATATTTTAATTGCCTACAAAATTGAAAGACCACTTATGTTCTCGATCATCATTTATATGAAAATTGAATACTAATTATCATACTTAAATGGAATTTTTATGTAAAATAGATGATGAAAAATTGTAAAAATCAAGCTCGAAATACTTAAATGAATATAATATATATAGTTTAACACAACTCATTTTAATGCAAAATGATTACTTAACATAAACATCACCTAAATGTAATGAATCCTATATGAAATATAGTAAACTAATTCACGTGATAAAGCCCTTAAAGCTCGATATACAATTTCGCTAATTATTTTGATCAAGAAGCCAATAGGATATAAAGTCCTATTAAGTTCTCTTCTTTGAATTTCTCTTATAAACATTATCAACAACCAATTATATGTTTTTGGATTAGGAAATTCTAAATCCCAAAGCTACTTAATAGTTTACTTTTTGGTTGTGGCAATATAAAGACTAAAGTCAAGTACTTCACTTTAACATCTGCAAAAGCAAAACATCCTTTAAAATATAACTCTTGTATTAAGTTATTAACAATAATAACGTACTATGTTAGATTTTCTCTAGGTAAGAATCACATTTGGAAAAACTATAGTAACATGTTGTTGACATGTTTCATATGTATTGCAATTCACATAAATCTAGGTGTCTTTATCATAATAGACATCTTTGATTAATTTAGTGGTATTTTTGGTATAATATAAGGACTATATTATCTACAATTTTCTTAGTTAAATATTATAACTAACAAATTATAAAACTTTGAGTTTAATGGTTAAATTCCAAGTCTTCATATTAGAAAAACCACATGCCTTTAGAAAAAGAATACCGCCATCTTGTAATAAAATTTGTACAAAGGTAATGTAGAAAAATATCATCACTTCAATTCTTACATATTAATGAATTTTCTACTAAAAATTAGCATAAGTTATATCATGGCCATTACATACTATGTTATATGACTGAGTACATATCATAACTAACCATTTTACTTTTATATGGTAATAACATAATTGAGTAAAAAGAATATTATGAATCAATATAAATCATACTAGGATTAGATACATGTAATACCAATCCTATGAACAAAAAATACCACTAGTTATTAAAAATAAGTAATAATTATACTTTAAAAGAGGAATAGCATGACAATAAAAACAATATCATTCCATAATATAAATCACACATATTTACAAAAAATATCATCACCTAATTAATATAACTAACACCTATGCTTTACAGTAGGAATACCATGGCTAAGTATAAGGAATGACATACCTCAATATAAACTATACTAGGACTCAATATATTGGTTATAACCACCATATACTAAAATTACCATCACGCTAACTAAGTAGAAATAATGCCTAACAATAATGCCCACTGTACCAAGAATATATACATTGTATACCACATGTATTTATAAAAAAAGATAGTCATTCATTACAGATAAGTATTATATTCACTTATCTAAAGACACATTGTGAAGGATACAAAATTGTTATATGGTACCAAGAAAATGTCCTTTTAGGGTTGTATTCAACATAATTAATTACATGCCTGTATGGTCAACCGTGCTCATGTTAGAAATTCTAAAAGAATAATATAAAGGACATGGATTGGCATAAAGCTATATATCAAGCCATATCCATTAAAAGTTTTGTTGGATACAGTTAAATACATGCCCATATGGTCAATCCTATTCTTATTATAATTTTTGGAAGGACATTATAAAGGAAATGCATTAGCGTATGCCCATATAGCAAATCGTGTCCATTAAAAGGTTTTGTTAGACATGGTTAAGTACATGCTTGGATGGTCAACTATTTTATGTTATAAGGTTTGAAGGGAGTATGTTAAGAACACAAATTAATACACACCTATCTAGCAAAATTTGGCAAGGTGTCATTACCCTTGCAAATTAACCCTACACGAATAACAAGTAGTATATGAGAGTAGGGATCGTTCCCTCGAA
>JAOSBL010000006.1:24113073-24129313 GCA_027568915.1 Erythroxylum roraimae | reverse complement strand
GTGAGTGGTGCACTGGGTCCCCTAAAATTTAAAAAATTAAATATTTGGACCCTCCTATCCTAAATTTCTAGCTCCGTCACTGCAAACAGATGCAAATTATGAATCTTAGAAAGGAGTATGAGGTTTTGAGCATGAAGGAGACTGAAACAATAAAAGAATATTCTGATAGATTTCTGTCCATTATGAATAAGATTAGGCTGATGGGTGAGGAGTTTCCAGATAGTAGAGTTGTGAAGAAAGTGTTGGTGAGCTTGTCTAAAAAATTTTAAGTAAAGATCTCCTCTCTTTAAAACTCCAAAGAGTTTACACAAATTTATTTGACTGAGCTTGTTAATGCTTTGCAAGCTCAAAAGAAAAGAAGCTCAAGAGGATGGGACACTTTTATTATGCTGCACTTAATTATATGCATAAGAATAAACTTGTGCAAGATTTTCCTATTGTTGAAGGAGATGGAGTCTGTGAAGTTTGTCAATTAGGAAAACAATTTAGATTATCATTTTTGCATAACAAGGCTTGGAGAACAACGAAAAAACTCCAACTTATTCACACAGATGTGTGTGGTCCAATGAAAACCTTATCTCTAAATGGTAGTAGGTATTATATAGCCTTTTTGATGATCTTAGTCAATTTTGATGTGTTTATACACACAAATCTAAAATTGCTGAGGTATTTTGGAAGTTTAAGAATTGGGTTGAAAATCAAAGTGACAAAAAAAATCAAAGTGATCATGTATGATAATGGAATTGAATATAATTTTGATAAGTTTAACAAGTTTTATGAAGATGCAGGCATTGAACATCAGCTGATAATCACTTACACACTGCAACAAAATGGTGTGAGTGAGAGGAAAAAAATGGGACGATGATGGAGATGGCGAGATGCCTACTGTTTAAGAAGAAGATGCCTAAATGTTTTTAGGCAGAGGTTGTCAACACTGTAGTTTATTTGCTCAATAGAATACATAAAAAAGCATTGAAAGAAAAAACTCTATTTGAAGCATGGTTTGCCTATAAACCTTCTTTTAAGAATATGAAGGTGTTTGGGTGCATTTGTTACACATATGTTCCTGATGTGAAAAGAGACAAGTTGCATAAAAAAGCTGAAGTTAAGATTCTTATCGACTATAGCAACATCACCAAAGGGTACAAGTCTACCAGCCCTTAACAAGAAATGTGACAGTTAGCAGAGATAATAAATTTGATGAACCTGCATCTTATAATTAGGACAAATCAGAAGTAGAAAATGCAGAAAATAAGAAATCTAATTTAGAAGGAGAAGTTGATGATTCTGTTGATAATGTTCCAATCAGAGGTACCAGATTGCTCTATGATATTTGTCAAAGATATGATGTTGTTATACTTGAGCTTGCAGGTTAGAAAAGGCAGCAAAGGATACAAAATGGATCGCTTTAATAGGAAAGGTGACAGCTAGCAGAGATAATAAATTTGATGAACTTGCATCTTAGAATTGGGACAGATCAGAAGCAGAAAATGCAGAAAATAAGAAATGTAATTTAGAAGGAGAAGTTAATGATTCTGTTGATGAAGTTCCAATTAGAGGTACCAGGTTGCTCTATAATTTTTGTCAAAGATGTGATGTTGTACTTGAGCCTGCAGGATAGAAAAGGCGGTAAAGGATACAAAATGGATCGCTTTAACAGGATAGGTCACAGTCAACAGAGATAATAAATTTGATGAACTTGCATGTTAGAATTGGGACATATCAGAAGTAGAAAATGGAAAAAAATAAGAAATCTAATTTAGAAGGAGAAGTTGATGATTCTGTTGATGATGTTCCAATCAGAGATACCAGATTGCTCTATGATATTTGTCAAAGATGTGATGTTGTTGTACTTGAGCCTGCAGGTTAGAAAAGGCAACAAAGGATACAACATGGATCGTTGCAATGGAGGAGGAGTTATGAATAATTAAAAAAATTAGACTAAGGTTTTAGTAGACAGAACAAGTATGAAGAAGCCAATTAGAGTAAAATGGGTATTCAAAACCAAGCTAAATTCCAATGGTTCCATCAACAAACATAAAGCAAAATTGGTGGATAAAGGGTATGCTCAGTAACTGGGAGTGGATTTCTCATAAACGTTTGCACTAATAGCATGACTTGACACAATAATGATGCTTTTGGCCCTTGTAGCTCAAAAGGAGTGGAGAATTTATTAGCTTGATATCAAATTATCCTTTCTAAATGGCTACTTGGAGGAGGAGATTTATGTCAAGCAAACAGAAGGTTTTATAGTTAAGGAAGAAGAAGCCAAGGAGTATTTGCTCAAAAGTTCTTGTATGGCCTAAAACAAGCTCTAAGATCCTGGTACAATATAATAGATAATTACATACTGCATATTGGCTTTGAAAAGAGACTAAGTGAATCAAATATGTATATGAAGGCTGTAGATAATGATCTAATTGTTGATTCTTTAAATGTTGATGATTTGTTTGTGATAGGAAGCAATTTAAATTTGGTGCAACAATTTAAGGGTCAAATGATGGAGGAGTTTGAGATGACTATTTTGGAGATAAGTCATACTTTCTTGGTATGGAAATACAGCAATCACAGCAAGGGATTTTCATTGGATAACAAAAATGGGAAAAAGAGGTGCTTAAGAAGTTCAACATGGAAAATTGCAAGTCTGTTAGTACTCCTCTGATGCAAAATGAGAAGCTAAGTAAAGATGACGGAGTTGAGAAGGTTGATGAAGGGCATTACAGGAGTCTCATTGGTTGCTTAATGTATCTCACAGCAACCAAACCTGATATAATGTATCATGTCAGTTTGTTATCCAGGTTTCTGCATTGTGCTAGTGAATTTCATCTCAAAGCTACTAAAAGAGTGCTTAGATCCATTAAAGGCATTGTGGATCTTAGGATTTTGTTTGAAAAATCGAAGAAGCTGAATTTATTTGGTTTTTCTAACTGTGATTAGGCAGAATCCTATGATGATATGAGAAGTACTTCAGGGTACTTATTTAATTTTGGTTCAAGTTATTTCTCTTAGAACTCTAAAAAGCAAGATTTTGCTCAATCTGCAGCAGAAGCAGAATATGTTGCTACTGTTATTGCTGTAAATCAAACTTTATAGTTGAGAAAGTTGTTGACATACTTAAAGCATAACTAGAGGAAAGCAACTGAAATTTTTGTAGACAATCAAGCTGCCATAGTTTTTTCCAGCAATCCCGTATTCTATGGCAAGACTAAGCATTTTAAAATTAAGTTTTACTTTATTAGAAAAGTACAAAGAAACAAGGAGATTGTTATAGTTCATAGTAGGATTGATGGATAGCTAGCCGATATTTTGACAAAGGCTTTGTCCAAAGCTAGATTTGAAGACTTGAGAGCTAAGTCGAGAGTTTGCAGCAAAAGTAGCAAGGAGTGTTGAAAGATTGCATCTTTTGTTGCATATTAGATTTGCTAAGCTGTCAAGTACCTAGCCTGTTATGTTTTTGAATTTCAGTTTTAAGATTTGATTTTCTGTTTTGATTAGAATTGCTTATGATTTTTAGGAACTATTTTTTATTTTTTTGTTGAAAGACTTGTATAAATTTCAATTCCAGTAAATGAGAAATTAGACCAGTTTTGTCTCACTGCTCTCTTTTTCAAACTTTTCTTTTCTAATACCAACAATTCAACTAGGGACTACATATATCAGCTAGCGTTAAAGGCAATGCATTTGTTATTCCTAGTGCAAAGAAGTTATTTCAAAATTGACGTGCTGTTAACCATTACAGATACATTGCAACAGTATTTTTCGATATAACCCTTCAAGCTCCCGACAATTAAAATTTACTCTTCCGGAGCGTATAGAAACAAACTCCCCAAGGAAAATAGGAAACCCATCAGAGACATATCTGCAATGAGTCGGTCAATAATGTCATCTGGAGGACAGAACATCCCTTCTGGTCTCTCAGGGAAAAGGATCAACCTGACTTGCATATCTACATTGAGAAGAAGCATACTCTTCCAACAAATTCTACATATGTACTATAAGAGGAATGAATTGAAAAAAAGAATGCCGTTAGTGACCCTCAGGTTTCTTGTTCAACCGTTGTGATTTTGCTTCATAACGGGCTGTATAACCTACTGTCGTCGGGCGCAATGATCTCTGTCGCACCAAGTGACAGTACTCAGGGTCCTCTGTTTGTCCGTCACTTCTTATCCATTGTATCATCTGATGATACAGGGGGAAAAATCGCATCTGGACAGCTGAGTATGTGAAATAGGGAAGAAGAGTAGTCACCGAAACAAAGAATGTGGTTAGCCAATACATCGGGGCTGGCGCACAGGCTTCAATGAAAACCTTGTAAGCAGTTGTTGATATGTAGGGGTCCATTGCACCATATGCTAATAGGAATAAGTACCAGAATATAATACCGCCCCAGATAAAGATATGTTGTATGATGGTGAAGTAGCTTACAGACAGAGCCATCTGACAATTCACCACCCAAACAACACACGTGTACATTGTAGCACCAAGAACCTCCAGGCCTGCAACTTCCCCACCTTTGCGAAAGGCTTGATTCTCCATCGCACTAATGCAGAAGAAGAAGATCAATGTTGCACTCAATACTCCGTTAAATGCCCAGCCAAGGATACGTAACCAGCTAAATAAGATATTTTGTACACCTTCTTGGTATAAAAGTGGGAACTGTAATTACAAGACAAAGGCAAAGGAGGTAAATAAGCCATTCTACATTAAAAGAAAAGGAATAACAGAATGGGACATACCTTGAGGCAAAAGCGAGCAGATACATCCTGATCAAGTACTCCCAAAGCAATCACGGGGAGTGAAGTGAAGAAGACATTATACAGAGACAGAAACCAATCATTATATGCAGCTTGTCCTGAGAATGATGCATAGGCCTCATAGAAGAAAATGGTGAAGCCAAATGCAATATTCTTGTAAAAGAAATAGCATATCTGTCAAATTGTCAAAGGACTTGTTAAATCAATATTTGCTTTTATATGCTGGTGAATCACCATAATAAAAAGAAGCAAAAATGTAAAAAGTTTGCAATGCCAACAATCTCAACAACTATTAAAACAGTCTATGTTAATTAAAAAAAAGGAATAAAAGAATTAGGAAATGAAAAGATTAAGGAACTTAAAGACTATATACTATATATTACCATGGATGAGATCCTTCTGTAGCACCAATGTCCATGAACAAGTAGCAAGCGCTCCAAAAACCGGAATTGTGCAATTGCAATATCACTAGACATGACTGCCTGAAATGTCATAAAGACATCAAAAGACATTGTTGAGAAAATTATGATTTTAATCTTGCTTTAGGGTAACTCTTCAAGAATAATGCTATAGAAAGCCAAAAGAAATACGTTCTGTTCGAGTATGTACCTGCATTCCTTCAACGCCGCTGATACCAACACCAATATCTGCTTCTTGAAGCATACCAACGTCATTTGCCCCATCACCAATTGCTAGTGTTGTCTTACCTGTTGTTACCTTAACCAGCCTTGTAACCTGCGTTTGAGATTATGAACTTTTTTAAATTTTTTGGAAAACTGGCAGGAAAAAGTAAATTATATTATGCAAACTTTCCCTCTTTCAACTTGCTTCTTGGAGCATATCCAACAAAACAAATTCTAAGAAAGCAGTTAACTAACTGGACTTCCCCCGTCAAAGTTATAGAATGGCATATATGACTGACTTCTCAGAAAGTACTGCACCATGTTAAACAGAAGCAAGGTGGAAATACAAGTTCCGTTCCTAAATTAGCATAGAATTTTCTGAAAAAGGTTGCCGCAACTTACAAGAGCTTTCTGTTTGGGAGATGATCGACAGCAAATCACAGATGCGCATCCAATTGCAAGTTCTAAAAGTATGTCCTTTACATCATCCTCTAAGGCATAGGTGAGGGAATTTCCATCAATAATTAAGGCCAATACATCAGAACTTTCATTCGGTGCTGCAAGCACTGCTTTTGCCTCATTTATCTGCTGCACAACCCTTGACTTGCATTCCTACATGATCAGAAAAAGAGTCAAAGAGAAGCCTTTTAACATTATTTGGAAGTAGAAAAAGAGTAGTAACACTAAATCTTGCCACGTCATCTCTTCTGATTCAGCTCCAATGTTAGAACTCATTATGTCATTATTGATGTGTCATTGACACCTTATATTGCTTCATATCTACGGATGACTATAATCTTGAGTTACTGAGAAATATAGATATAACGATTTGAATATCATTGTTCATAAATGAAATTGTTGATAGCATGATAAATTGGAAAATTACCGCAGCAGCTGCAGCCTTGTCGCTCATTTTCTCCAAAGCTTTTATTTCTGGTATCTCTGAGCTGATTATTATTTGTTTCATTCCTTGTCTTAGTAAACTACAGGCAAAACTGAAAAGATCCACATCAAGTTAGTTATGCAACATTTGACATTTGAACATTATATGTTGTCAAGATCATCATTTCCAACTAATCATACCCAATATTGATTGCTGTCTCCATCTTATCTCCAGTCAAGACCCAAATCTTAATGCCAGCTTGAGCAAGCTTGTCAATGCATTCCGGAACCTAACCAAATAGAATGTATCATATTAGTCTCCATTAAAGAGATAGATCATCGACATTTTTTTCTTTAAACATATTTTTGTAAATAAAAAATCTCTTTTAAATGTAATTGAATAAAGTCTAGAATGGAGTCATTAGTTCAACAAATTAAATAGACAATGATGTAATTTTGAATTTAGAGTAAGTTTTCTGATTGATAAAGCTCCTTAGTTCATTAGCCTTCAAGTTAGTTTCACAATGGACTAAGACGTGGCTTCATAACAGTGACATGAGATGCCTTAACAATGATACAAGATGTCAAATGTTTCATAACGTTTCAGACTCTGTTAGAATGTACCCCATTTTGAAGTCTGTCTTCAACAGCTGTAGCACCAAGAAGAACCAAATCCTTCTCAATCTTTTCTGCCACTTCCTCAATAATTTCTTCCCTGTCTATGCTTAATGAGTTTTTGGCCTCAGTGAACTCTTTGTTGAACTCATTGAATTCTTCCTCATCTAGTTCACGGCATGCAAGCACCAAAGTCCTCAAACCAGCTTCTGCATACTCACTAATGTGCTCCCTGGTTTGTTCTTCGAACTTTGTTCCATTCTTTGCAAGTCGTTTAAACATAACGCTGTTTGTCAAAGCAAGAATTAAGTGCAAACATATTGTCAAATATGCAAATCCATGTATGATTGTATACAAGAGAATTATGCCATGAGTTACATGCATTTTGTGATTAAAAGTGGATCTGGTGTCTTTTTGACCTTTATAATCAAATACTTGTGATCAACAAAAAGTTCAAATATCAGAAGTTACCATCCTGACAAAGAAAAAGCATTAAAAATAATTGACAAAACCATGATATACAATTCAAATAGTGTTAAACTAATAGCTATTTATGCTCAAGGCAAGACAGCAAGGTACCAAGTTGCTACCAATTATTACTATGGAGACAAAGCATTACGTCAATTACTTACCTATCAGCACCTTTACAAAACAAGAGCAGCTTTCCTTCTTCATCTCTTACAACCACAGACATCCGCTTTCTAGAGCTGCTAAACTCGATGACATTCAAAAGTTCATAATATCTGCAGGAACCGAAAATTCAAGCTGTGTTACTTTAGATCAGAGAACGACATCTTGATAGTAATAGCTTATAACTATTAAATGAACGAAAACAGTTAAAGACCTCATCCAGAACCAGAAAGATTGCCTGAATAATTGACTCTGAGGCCTTTACAATCTTTTCCATAACTATATGTGTACTTCAAATAAAATCTTTGTACTCTGGGAATAAAATTTTTCAATCAGAATATAGTTGTAGAGATATCAAAGGACAATAAACTGACCGATCCACTTTCCTTCCAGAGATTGGATCCAACTCTCGCAAACTGATGCTTGTTTGCGTCCTTTCATAAAATTCAAATCCAAGTTCCCTTGCAGCAATCACAAATGCTGCCTCATCTGGTGATTCAGCTTCATAAGACATGCTTCCAGTTTCTTCATCAATATCTGGTATTGCAGTGTGGCAGACAGCTAGCACTCTGAAAAATTGTTGGATTACAGCAGCACGAGGCTCATTTGCCCAATGACCATTAGTAATCCTCTCATCCACAAAATTGAAGCCTTTTATCAAAGGTTTTTCTTCAGCCAGTGCCTCAACATGAGCCTCCCCCTCACTGATATTAATTGGTAAAGGAGATCCCTTTTTCCGAGCCATAGCCCTTTCGACCTCTGTAACTCCTCGGCCATATGAAGTCCCAGCCACAGAGAACTTGATAAATTCCATTGAATTGCAAGTCAGAGTTCCTGTTTTATCAGATAGGATAGTGTCAACTTGGCCAAGTTCTTCATTCAAATTTGAAGTACGAGCTCGTGCTGGCTTATCAGTTTCCTCATGGTACATATTCAGGTCTTGATTAATGAATATGCTCTGAAGAACCTTGACAATTTCTATTGATACATATAAAGAGATGGGAATTAAATAACTGTACAACATAAGAGCAGTCAGAAAATGCAAGATTGCTGCAACTGGAGCTCTTTTTGGGTCATAGTAAATTGTAGTCTCATCCGGTCTAAGATACCATCTTTTCATCTTTCCATTCTCGAGATCTTCCCTCGTTGCAATCCCAAAGAAAATAGATCCAACAAAAGACATTAAGACCAAAACGAAGAAAAGGAAGTAGACAATCTTGTCCATTCTCCTTTCAATTTTGCTTCTTTTGGAAGGTGGGGCAGTTGAATTTTGAATAACCTTCGTGTCATGACCTGTGAAGATAACAACTCCATAAATGTGATCAGTGTTCCGTAGTTTTGAGTCCCTAAGCAGAAGCTGTTGAGGTGTAAGAGGGTACTGTTGATCTCCTAGCTCCAAACTACCAACAAAGGAATACAAATTTGCATTTGGATCTTCACATCTAACAATAGCTTTAAAATCCCGAAAGCTGGAGTCCTCATGCAGATTTGAGGTCGCATCCAGTGCTTGCTTCAGTTTCAAATTTGTTTCCCCATCAAGATTTGTGGTTTCAACATAGCAAATTGCATCTTCATAACTTGATGAAAGTAAGATAAGATCAGCAGGAAAGAACTCATCCTTTTCCACCTTCACTATGTCTCCTACTTTCAAATCCATCCATCTGGTATAATCAAATAGGCCATCACCGGAGTGAACTTTTACCTTGCGATTGTTCATTTCAATATCCTGACCACATTTTTCACATACAAGTCGAATTAAAAGTTTGGCTTTACTTTAATTTCTTTTTAAAAAATGTAGAAATTTCGTTAGGTTTGAAAAACAAATGAGATGAAGCTCCGATCCACATGGCAATCCCTAGGTGAGGAATTGGGCATTCCACAAAGTTTGCATTGTAGAAGACAAAAATCAGAGAAATTGGAAAAAACAAAAAAGTATGCTAATTTAACAGTCCTGGCTCACGGAAAACAGTTAAAGCACGTAAATAAAAGGAAAGCAATTTCCCTTTTCTCTTTTAAGCAACCAATTCCAAAATCCCTTGACCGGAAAATCCCAAGAAAAGAGAAAACCAAGACAGGATTTCGTCCGTATCAGTTGAAGAACTCCGATTTCAGGAACTTCCTTAGAATTGATTATGCTGAAACATCCTATGACATATAATCGTCTCCTACTTTATTAATGGGAAGAGCATAAAAGATAGAATCTTGCAGATAACCAGGAAGTGAAAACACGGAAGCAAGCTCACCTGCTTTTTTCTTCTCCAATCTTCAAGCGCCTCTTTTGCCATGGTAGCACCGATAACAACAATAAGAGGAACAACGTTACTGACCGCTGAGTAAGGAGACAGCGGAGTGAAGGCTAATATTCCACAAACGAGGAAATAAACATTAGCGACTCTCCTGAACTGTTCAAACAGTGACTTGGGAACAAATGTTGCAAGCGTGTACTTTGTAGTCCTAACGTAGTTGCTCCCATAATTAAGCACACCAGCTTCAAAGCTTTCTGGTTCATTGCAATACACTACCCTCGAGAAGCCAGGCCCTCCAATCAGTGAATGCTCACCTCTGAAAGATGATTTTCCACATGTAAAGGCATGGATTCTGCTAAAATGTTGCTTCTTTCTTCTGCCACCGGGCATTTTCTTGTGCAAGTGTCAGCTTTTTATCTTCAACTTTGTCAGACACAGACAATCCTCAAACTTAAAACAGATTTGCTTCTCAAAGGCGGTAATTTGTCTGAAACACAGCAGGTCAAGAGGTTTCAATTCACAGTAAATTGAAACACCGGTTCCGAGAGAAGGAGCTGGAATGAATCAAATCCCAGATAACACCACGTCCAGAAGTTGACCAGCAAAGAAATTAGGCCAGAAAATTTGGAAAACTAAAATAAACTACACAAGAGAAAGCTAAACTGAAAAGCATCTGTATTTAAAAGCAAGATGGAAAGCGAAGATGAGTCTAGATTCAACAGAAATGAGTAATGCTAATATTGAAAGGATAAGGGATGGAGAATAAGAAGAGAGAGTAAAATAGCAAGAACCAAGAAACAGAAAGAGATTCAATCTAAAACCACAGTATATGTAGTGGAAAACTTCTGCGCTGACTAGATCCTGTATGAAATAGAAGAAAAGGTAAAGAAAGCGTTTTTGTTAGCGTGAAATTGCAGCTCAACGTTTTGGTTTGCAAGTAAGGTGAAGACCAGGCAGCCAAGTCTTACTTTGACTTGTAGATAGAAGAAGGAACTAGGAAGGCAACAAAACCATGTAACGCGGATTTGGGCTCCCCGTCTTATATCTTGGAGCAATAAGGTTTAATCCCCGTCTTATATCTAATGGTACCAAATTCAACAACTTCAGTAAGCAAGTAAAAACATTAAAGAAAAAACATATATTCATAAACTTTCAGATTCTGTAAAAGCAAGCCAACTTGTAACAGTTCCACTGCCAAAACAGTAAAATGCATGCACAAATGTTGGGACAGCTAAATAACATGAAAGCATGTAAATTAAGGGTCAGTTGGACTGCTGGAGTGGGGAGCAAGAATTCTAGAAGGTCAAAAGAAAAGCTACAGTTAAAGAAGAACGAACGAGAGGAAGTGGGGAGCTTTACATTAGACGATTGGCAATCATGGTTAACTGGGCAGTGCTTTAGTTGGTCTGCTAAAGCTGCAGAATAGGTTTATGTCGTGATTCATGCAATAAAAAGTACACAAAAGCAAATACGTATACGTAAACAAACAAAGTCGTTATGTTTTAATGTTTCAATGTCTGAAAACATGGATGTGAAGTTTTAGCAACGGTAAATGCTTAGAGACATCATTCGAAAGCTCATTGTACTATATTATTATTTATGATGTTTTAAATATATTTAGAAACCTTTTGATTTTCATATGCAAATGACATTTTACCTGCCTATGTACCTACCATTACCGAACCAGATACAGCTGTTGGATACAAAAGGAGATGAACACTTCTTTTTCTTCGCTCTCAATAACAATTTTACGCACGAGTCTACCCAGTTACTATGGTTTTCATGGAGTAAACGGTCAAACATCATCAAAAAAAATCTACTTGATCTGTTTTTTTTTGGGTCAGAAAAATCTACTTGATCTTTTGTAGACGCATATATAATGACAACTGGTGGAATTTTTCTCGTTAATTTGTGTTTACATTATATTTTTAATATTCTACGCACGTAATCAAGGATAATTGGATTAACAAACTATAAAAGACATTTATCATATATAATTAAGAAACATAATAAAATTTCCAATGTTAATCAATAAAGTAAATAAAAATATTAAGTATTATTATTAAAATATGATATAAAAAAACTTTTTCATAGAAAAGTTACTAATGGGGTGTAAATAAAAAAGAATTAATTAAGATAGAAATACCAACAATAAATGATCCAGAATTGTACTTTTCTGTATTCGGTCGGGTTTGGATTTATTATTTTATCTTCTATTTCCCTCGACAAGCTTTAGCAACTTGTTGCCTTTATCAATTATCTCTTTTATGTTCCTAGACTGTATTCTGTATAAACTTTATGAGTTAAATACACCAGCATCTTTGCAATATTTAAAAGACATTTCTTGGGTCAAGCTTAATTCGGATGGTGCAGTCAAGCATAGCTCGCATTTTGCCACTGCGGACAGTTTAATTAGAGACTGTCAAGGGAGGTAGTGCGGTGGGTTTCTACACCACATTGGCAGGGGATTTCCTGTGACAGCAGAATTATGGGGAGTCAACTCAGGCCTTAACGTAGCATGGACGCTGAGGTACCGACGTGTGATTGTTAAAGTGAACTCTCTAGAGGTAATTACCATTCTTTCTCATTCCACTGTCGTTTTAACTGACGATACTCTTTTGGTGGTAGGTACTCGAGGACTTCTAAACCGAGTCTAGGAGGTGCGGATACAGCACGTGAGTCGAGAAGGAAACCAGTATGTTGATCGACTAGCCTCACTTGCGGCAATGTCCAGTCCAGGTCTTCATACGCTTCCAGTGCCTCCAATGACGATCGTGGATTTACTTCACCGCAACCAGCAAAGTGCCCTGTACCGCAGAACCCTGCGGTAACTAGGATGTTTTGGCTTTTTTTTCTGGTTTTCCTGTTTTCTTTCCCTTGTAGCCAAAAAAAAAAGGCATTTCTTTTTCTCTTTAGGTTTTCATTTTTTAGACTTCATATGCTTTTTATTTTTATAAAACATCTGTGTAAAATACAAAGAGAAGGGTGCATATTATTGATGACTCTCTTTTGATTCTCGTCAAATAAGGAGTCTTGCGCTTATCCTCTTTTTTATTTCATTTTAACCCCTATTCCATTAGCTTATTTAGGTAGCATTTAAGGTTTACAAAACATCAAAACAAAGTTTTTACTTAACCTTAGTTGGTAAATCTTAGTGAGGACTACCTCGTCTTATGTTAAATTGCAACATGCAAAATATTAAGGACTAAATTTAACAATCTGGCAGGTTTTGGGAGCTTATGTCACCCTTTTTCATTGCTCTACAAGATGAAGATGAAGAAATTCAATAACATGAAGCAATTCAACTAGCTTAGACTTGAGATCTAGATAAAATTACAAAAACCATCATAAGCAGGATGCATGCATGATAAATTTTAAATTGGAATAGTGGTAGCTATCTAGTGATAAAATTAAATAAACAAAAAGATAACAGATAGATGAGATTAGTTGTGAAATAATAAAATGAAAGTTTAATCATTGAGATCATAAATATAAATGATTTTATTGTAGTATGTACTCACAATCCCAAATACTGAAACTCTACTAATTGACGCATTCATTCGTTTTCTTTTCTTTTTGTTTTTGTGTAATCATCTGTTATCTAAATTAAAAAAAATGTCGACGTATATTAATTATTCAGAGTCAGCGGGAGTTTGTTCTCGATTACTAAGACCTTAGAGCAAAAATGTTGTGCATCCCCTCAACTCAAAGGTCAAACTTTGATGTGTCATGCTCGAGTTCAATTTAATAATAGAAGAAAATTTCAAAAGTAAGACTCCCCTATAGTGTATAGTAAAATAATAATAATTTGCCCAAAGGGCTACAGTTGAGTAGCGTGGAAATCGATGTATAATTAGCAGGCTGAATGATTTTCAAGGATCCCTCTAGTGCCTATTTGACCAAGCAAAGTATTCAATACAATATTTGTGTAATCGGAACTCCACCCTAACTAATACTTTTCCCTTTTAATTGCCAAAACGCCTAGAGCTACAAGTGGAGTAGTTGACTAAGGACAACATTAAAATATGGGATTAGATTCTTTATTCCTTAATCGGCCCTGTATCATTTTATCCACATATTTATATAAAATTCAAAAAAACATGTAAATAAAATAGTATGAGACATAATAGGAATAGATTAACCAGAAGAAAAAAAAAGATCTTATCCCTTAAAATGCAAGGAGAATAGCAACTTTTTACCCTTTTCAAGCCATACATCAAGGAATAGTTTTAACAACTCACCCCACAATTATATTAAATTCTTTATTCCACTTACTCTGTTATATTAAATCACATCTATACATTTACGTAGAAATTCTCTATTTCAGTTACTTTATTTTAATCATATTTTATTAAATCTCATTCATATATTTATGTTGACCTTTTATATAAATTTATAAATGAGATTCTCATAAATATATGAATCAGATTTAATGAAATATAATAAAAATATTATAATCAAAACAAAAGATTTGATGTCCACGACAACTGCTGTTTTGGCTACTAAGGAGTGGATATACAATCATTATTATCAAAACTAAGTCTGACGCACCGACAAAAATTAAAAGCCGCCTAGGGACACAATGCATTAGAACCGTTCCAATAAGTTTAGGCATTCTGAAATATTAGCAAAATGAATTGGATCCATCCACACATTGAGTTCATTAAATCCCACGCGGGACAAGTGAAATGTGTAGAGATAACAGCAGCAAGAGGAGTGGAGCGGAAGCCAAAGCCACAGTCGACGGATGCAGACAGATATCAGTCAGAATTATTAAATGGGCACAAAATTGTTGACCTTTCGGCAGCCGAACAAACACATTGTTTGTTTTGTAAATTGAGAACAGCCAAACTCAATTGACAATGACCAAATAGGAATTGGGCATGAACAACTAGTATGTCTTATTTTACAGTTCATCACAAATCAATTGCTGTTAAGGACCATAATGTATGGTAATGAAGACAGCTTCTTGTAATATATGCTCGCATGTTCAGTCCATTTAATCCAACCGCTGACCAGTGGTATAATACTTACTAGCATTAGAAAGAGGAACCAACATGGATGTAGATGCCAGCCAATGAGCACATAGTCTTTCACGTTTTGGCGATTAGCTTATGATGAGTGTGTCAATTTATCATGTTTGCAAGCAACAGATATCAAGACTTGTTTATATATATATAAAAAAATTTATAGCTAAATGTCTTAAAGTTTTTAAATTATGTATAAAATCCTTTTTCATAGATGAAATGAAACACCTAAATATGAATTTAATTTAAGCAAATTTGTGAATAACCTTTTGAAGTAATTTGTTAAATTTAATATTCAAAAAATAAAAATGACCTATAAAGCAAACAACTGAAATTATTAGGTACAATAAATTAGATTAAAATTGTGTTATTAAATATTAAATAAATTAATTGCACTCACAAAAAATGATATGAGTTTATAAACAAATTAAAAGTTTGTTAAATATGAAATTTAATTAGTTGAATTGCGCTTTCACAGCTAAAAAAATGAGCAAAGGGAAAGAGTGAATGTTAAAAATAAAAATAAGGCTCATAATTAAAATAAATAAAAGAATAAGATGACCAAAGGATCTGGTAACTAAATACCTTAAAATAAATTGAAGTGAACTAGTTAAAGTCGTGTTACATCATGCCTCAAATAATGGCGGTTAAGGACAAACTGTCTACGGGTTCCGTGGACATGGAAGTCATCTCCGACCGACTACATATGACAGACACGTTAACATTAGATTTTGATGGGGTGGTTAATCCATGCCAGGGTTGTCTCTTATTCTATTATGTCTATTCATTTATGTAAGAGATAGAGGATCCGTCCCCGGTTAATGCTTGTTTTGGGTATGAAGTCAGTCAAATCCTCGTTTCCCATCATCACGCTTTTCCCGATTGACCAGCACACCATGACCACGCACGCTAATGGACTCGCTCAGTGTAATACTAATACCAACTACAGATTTTTTTTTTTTTATCTTAGATTAAGGTATTCACCCGACGGATTTAGTGACTAATTCTTTCGTTGATTTATAGACACCTCATAGGATGAAAAAGTTGACCTAAAAATTTAAGGCTGCTCCAACTACAGAATTTTGATAAGTTAGAATTTAGCACAGGAGCACCTTTAAATAATGATTATTTTTAGAATTTTTTAATTTAGTGATTAATATTTTTAAATTTATATAAGTCATGTCTTTGGTGATGTAATGTGTTTATTAGGACCGCTTCGTTCTACTTTTGTTTTTCTATTGTAGTTTCTAGTTTCTAGTTCTTGTTTTCAATTTTTTTTTATTTTTTTCAAATAAAAATAAAAATATGTTTGATTGTTAATGTTAATGTGGCTATATTTTTATCGCTGATAATAATTATAGTTTAGATAAAACTTAAAGATAAAATTTTTTAATTAAATAAATTTATTTAATCTCTTATATAATATTTATTAACAAATTATTAATAAAATTGTGTTATTTTAA
>JAOSBL010000006.1:24088626-24102965 GCA_027568915.1 Erythroxylum roraimae | reverse complement strand
TTTCTGTTATTGAAATAAAATATATCATATTAAAGAACATAAATTTTTGTAAAAGAACTAATGTTTCTTTTAACCTCCAAGTATAAAATATGTTAAAGTCAACGACCTACTCTTTCCAATAGTCTAAAATATTCCATTATATTATAGAATTAGCACAAGAATAACTACAACTTAAGAAAATACTAGAAATTTAGTTCACTATTAATTATGAAGCGTCTTAAGCTTCAATCACCGACTTACCAACCCTCTAAATATAGGCACTAGTCATTAGAGTTATATGAGTGAAAGGTACAAAAATAAAGAGTGCAAATGTTGTGTGAGTGAGTAATATATATAGGAGTGGAAATTTGTCAAATTTGTGTCTTATATATGTTTTATTTAATGTAACAAAAGTTTTCTTGTCATCCAATTAGTCCTCCACATATTCAACAAGTGGTATCAAAGTAAGCTATCGCGGACTGACTATTAAGTACATTGAGAGTTCACGATTAGGAATCATAGTGTAACCAGGAATTGTTATTGCCCAATCTGAGATTGCGAAGTTTGTTAAGCTGGGATTAAACTTACTTGATTGATTAAAGTAGATAATTAAGTCGTTATGGTTGATATGTCTACCTTAGTAAGCACTCTTGAAAAGCTTTGTAATAATAATTATAATGCTAAGAGTACTCATATGCAACCTTACCTGCTCAGTCAAGATTTGCAAGATATCATTGGAGGCAATGAAATATCACCTCCAACAAGACAAGACGATCTTAAAAAGGGGAAGGCTGGGGTCAGTAAAGCAATGTATGCTTTATCAATTTCAATAGAGGATGACTTGCTGTAACATATTGAGGATTTGAAGATTCTTAAAGAGGCGTACGACACTCTTGTTGGCATATTTGTGACTCCAAATAATGCTAAGCTCTAAGAACTCAAGAATGAGTTACTATCAATCTAGCAATAAAATGTCATGGAAAATGAATACTTTATTAAAGTAAAAAAATATGTGTAAAGAAATTTCAAAGTTGGATTCTGAGAATTAAATCACCGAGATGAGAACGAGAAGAATTATAATCTACGAGTTATGTCCTGAATTTGATGCACCTGTCATAGTAACCTGTTGGTGGGTAAAATAGTTAAATTTGAATGAATTAGAAAATTTATTGGCCAATCAAAAGTCTCTAGATAAACAAATGTATAAAGTCTAAATTAAGGATGAAGAGAAAGCCCTTTTTAGAAATAAAAAGTCGATCCAAAAGCTATGAGATCAGGAAATGGAAGAAATCCAAACAAGAAAGATCACATAAAACATAACATGGAAGGAGCTGCAATAAATGAAAGCTTCCATAACTATGATCAAGTGGAAGATAAGGCACATTAGTGTAATAATAATCAATGTTTTGTTTGTAGTAAAAGAAGCCACTATGCTCTTGATTGCCAATATAAGAAAGTAAAAGGAAATGTCATGACATCCTCACACTCCCAAATTGAAAGTGAAAAATTATAGGACTTTTAGGCTTCATATACTATTAAAGAGCCAATAATTGGTAAAAAGTGATACATTTATACCCTCCAAAGCTAAAGCAAAAGAAGAGCAAGCTCTTATCATAGTGAGTGATAAATATATTAACTATAATAAATATTATATAGTAGATTTTAGGTGTTCTAATCATATGACAGGAGATAAAGAAAAATAATCGAGCTTGAAAAAATATGAAAGGGAGCAAGTTATTGTCTCTATAGAAAACTTAAAGCTACCTATCACTCACATTGGCAAGACAATGGTAATATCTCAATATATTTCAAAAATAAGTGCAACTGAAGAACCTGTTTCATGTATATAGGATGAAGAAAAATTTGATATTAGTTTCGTAACTAACATCTTCAAGTAACTACGTAGTATTTGGACCAAAGGATGTGAAAGTTTGTAGGAGTTTGAGACTAATAAGCATACCACTCATAGAGGGAAGAAAGTTAGAGTATGTTTTTTGATTTCTACACAATCAACCTATGTTGACAAAACTGGAAAGAATGAGACGATTTATGGAATTCATGCTTGGGACAAGTAAGTAATCACAACTAAAAGGTGATGATAAAGAAGTATATGCTCAAGGGACTTCCACAACTTGATATTCAAGAAGATATAGTACGTGATGGATGCTAGTATGGGAAAGCACACTATCATATAAATACCATAAGCACCAAGAAAAGGAGCTTTTAGAGTTGGTACATTCTTATGTTTTTGGTCATGTAAAACAACTATCAATTAGTGATTATCATTATATTATAATCTTCATTAATGACTTCTTAAGGTATGTATAGGTGTACTTTATAAAGGAAATATTAGAAGCATTACGCAAGTTCAAAGAGTTTAAAAAGATGGTTGAGAAAGTACCTAATCGAGGGATTAGATGCCTTCATACTGACAATAGAGGCAAGTATACTTCACAAGAGTTCTCGAGGTATTTACAAGAGTGTAAGATGCAATGCCAGTTAACTTGTCCTAATACTCAACAACAAAATGGAGTAGTGAAAAGGAAAAATAGGCACCTCGCTTAGATATGCAGAAGCATGCTACTTGTGAAGAATGTTCCACCTTAGATCTGGGCAAAACACATGAGGATTGCTGCCTATGTTAATAATAGTTTACCATAAGCACCATTTATATTGATTTCACCTTTCAAGAAGTTATGAAACCTAAAACCCATTGTAAATTAGTTTTGAGTTTTTATCTACATGTGTTATATTTTTGTTCTTGATAATTTGTGTATTAATTTTAATAAGAAATCAATAAGTTGCTTCTTTATAGGTTATGATAATTAAAGAAATGGGTGGAAATGTTATGATCCAACAATAGAAATGTTTCATATTTCAAGAAATGTAATGTACGATGAGGCTTCAACCTGATGGCCTCCTCATAAAGTGATTATGCTCGATTAAAAGGAAATTGAGAAGAAGTTACAAGAAGGCTTAAAGAATATGAAGTGATTGAAAACACCACTTCAGTGGTGGAACCAATAGAAGAATATATTAGTGTAAGCCACTTGAAAAGATTCAGTCTCTATGGCACATAGAAGTGCATCATTAAATACCTAAAGAAGCATGGCCAAGCCAATTTGAAGAGATTTAAGAGGAAGTTAGATAATATTGCCCATATTTATAGGGGAGGGAAAGAAAACACAAGAAAATTCCTAAATTTGCAAATGCAGCACTTGTTAAGGATGACAATACAAAAGAACGTGCAACTTATGAAGAAGCATCCACAAACAAGGAATGGAGGAAGGCAATGGAAGAAGAAATACATGCCTTAAAACAAAATGAGATGTGGGATTTAGTGCCTAAACCTAAAGAGGTGAAGCTAATTTCTTGTAAATTGGTCTATAAAGTAAAGATATGTCTTAATGGATCAGTTGAAAAATTCAAGGCTCGCTTGGTGGCTCAAGGATTCTCGCAAAAGTATAGACTAAACTATGATGAGATATTTAGAATAGTTCCAAAGATTACAACATTACATGTTTTATTAGCCTTAGTTGCTTATAAAGAGTGGAAGCTTTGACAAATGGATGTTAAGAATTCTTTCCTACTTGGTAAGTTAGATTGAAAATATACATAGAGTAGTCTCAATAGTTTAAGAGCAAGGCTCATCTTAACTATATATCCAATTTAAAGAAGTCACTCTATGTATTGAAGCAATCACCAAAAGCTTAGTACGAGAAGATAGTAGAGTTCCTGATCCAGAGTGGTTACATAATGGCACCAACTAACTCTAACTCATTTGTGAAAGTCCAAGGTAAGAAGTTGACTATAGTGTTAGTCCAGGTGGATGATCTTATCATCACTAGTGATGATGTTGCTGAGATTGATAAAGTCAAGCCAACTTATTAGTGCATTTCCAAATAAAATCCTTGGGAGAGTTAAACCATTTTCTTGGTCTTGAAGTTAAGAGCACAAAGGATGGACTTTTCTCATGTCAGCACATGTATACTAATGGTTTGTTAGAGAAGTATGAGATGTTAGAGTACAAGCTTATTATAACTCCAATAGAGGTACACACAAAACTATACTTCGCTGAAGGAAAGGAGTTAGAGAATGTTTCAATGTAAAAACAACTACTTAGTAGTCTAATCTATCTCACAGTCATGAAACCAAATATATCATATGTAGTGATGTTAACAGATATTGTGATGTTGATTATACTATAGATCATGATACAAGGCGCTAGTTATCAGTTCTTGAATTGGAATCGATCTCTTGGTGCAACAAAAGGTAACCTGCAATTTCTTTATTAAGTACCAAGGTAGGGTACAAAGTGGCAACAATAGCAACTTAAGAATGTATATGGTTAATACAAACTATGAAGGATCTTTATCAGACATTTAATTACCAAGTATAATTATACTATGATAATTAACCAATTATACACTTAACCGAGGATCCAGTGTTCCACTCAGGAGCTAAACCCATGGAGGTACATTACCGTTTTGTGTGAGAGAAAGTCTTGTTTAGAGATATTAAGATGCAATTGATAAAGTTTGAATACCAAGTTGTTGACATACTTACTAAAGGACTTATTAGTCCGAAATTTAAAAGCTTTAGAAAGTAGCTTGGTATGATAAGTAGATAAAGATTTAAAGATAATAGTAGTTGAAGAGGAGTGTTAAAGTCACTGATATACTCTCTTTAATATTCTAGAATGTTCTATTATAGTCTAGAATTAGCATAGGACTAATCACAACTTGAGAAGCTACTAGAAGTTTAGTTCATCGTCAATTATGAAGCTTTTTAAGCTTCAATCACTTCCTTACCAAGTTTATAAATATAGACATTTGTCATTTGAGTTGTTGTACAAGTGAAAGGTTCAAAAATAAAGAGTGTAAGTGTTATGTAAGTGAGTGACTTAAGTACGAGTGAAAAGTCAAATTTATGTGTTACATATGTACTAAAGTTCTACTTAGTGTAATAAAAGTTTTCTTCTAATCCTGTTTAACCCCTTTTATATTCAACAAAATATACATGATAACCTCCCATTTGATGCACTTATTTAGATTGTGTCTCCGAATGTCTATTATCATGTAAAACCTTTAATGATAAGTAATAATGAATTTAGTTTATTGCAAATTAGTAATAATGAAAGTTAACTAATCATATGACCTATTACAAATTTACAATGATAACTTTTTGTAATATATATTTTGTTATACTATAAACTCATAAGTAAGGGTAAATTATATAATGAAGATTTATTTTGGTTATAAATCTAGTTTTGATCATAAAAAATCTTACTTATCTTTAGAAATACTCTATTTTCGAGGAATTGTTTTCTTTTTTAAGATAGCAAATATGATGGATAAATGATAAATTTCAAAATAGTTGAAAAAACTCTAACCTTCTTTCCTTTTCCCTCTCTAGCTTCTATTTTGTGACCATAAAAGCTAGTGTTACCTTTTATAATTGTCTTGTGATAGTATATTATTCGATATTTACTTTTCTTTCTTATAATTTACTTAACAATTTGAATCGGTCATTTATTCTTGATTGAGGTTTGGTTGTGTGTAAATTTTAATTATTAACTCTCGATAATCCACAAGCGCATGTTTCGTTACCGTAGTATCAAAATTGTCGATCTTATAAGGAGGGAATGTTTTGTCTAGTTTCTATTGCTCTTAATTACCTTCATATCTTGATTTTGGTTATAAATTCCTTGTGTTTTGATCCTACTGTGAGATGAATTGAGTGAAAATGGTGTGAATATAGCACGAATGTTATTTTGGTTATCTTGTGAATGTTGCATGGAAATTAGAAGAAGTTTGCATGAAAATGGGTGTGACATCTTAATTGCATGTCACAGACATTAATTCCAGTTAATTTCATAAAGACAAACATGTTAATTCCATACACAAACACACGGTTTAAATGCACACACACAGGTTAATTCCAAACACACGCACATGTTCATTCCATGCACACACACATGTTCATTTTTCCAGTTATAACGTTCTCATCTCACCATGCAATCTTCACGTTAATTCCATTCTCACAGCCATGCATACACAGTCATACTCCAAGCAACATGCATTTATACATATGTCTAATTAATCACGTTAATTGCATGAAACACTAGCTGCCATTCTCTCATTTTTCTAGCTACTTACTCCACGACTCTCTTCATAATCATGCATGCTTAATGTTTCTTCTCATCCAGCCATGTTTCACCAACCATGTCCACGGTTTTATATCAATCCACACCTAGCAATTGTCTTGAACATATCATGGTTGTGAACATTTAAGTCACAACTGTGCATGATATTTAACAATGCACAGGCGTGACATCACACCTGTGAGTTACCGTGAAATGTTTTAATTTTTATTCGCAGGTTTAAGATACGGTAGCTTAAGACGTTCAAGCACGACACCCTAGAAAAAAGAGAGTATAATAAAAGGCAAGAGAGGGTGGCGGCTGAGAGGAAATCATCTTTCTTTCACTGTTTCATTTGTTCACTCACACAGAGACACAAACATGGGAGGCACAAAGAGATAGAGAAAAAGAAGATAAATAGAGACGAGGAATAGAGATAGTCTGAGAAGGAGAAGAAGAGGGCAACAACAGAGAAGTGGGAGCTGAGAAGAGAGGCCAAAAGCGAGAGCTAAAGTTGATCTTGAGAAAACATTCGGTTGGAGGAGAGCAACTAAAGCAGAAGGCGAGAGCCAAAGCTGCATGCCTTCTGTTACGATCGTGGCATGCAGGCGACTATCGTGGGCCATTCCATGAGCTTCTGTCACAATCATGGCCTGACATGCCACAATCATGGGTCGTTATTTAAGCCCAAATGTCTCCGAAACTCCTCAGTTATTCGATGTTGACTTTAAAACACTAACAAACATATCAAAGTACCTCAAAAACATAATATTTTAGGTTATAGACTTGTACTAACCCATAAAATACTTAAAACATAAATAATTAACAAACTAACATAATTCTAACCTAAACACATACTAAATGATTGAATTAACGACTAAACACATATCAAACTATGTCTTAAAACACGATGTAATTTACACTTATCAATTAGAAATTTCAAAAAAATCAATTTGAATTCTTTTTCTAGAGTAAATTTATATATCAAAGATTGTCCGATCAATCTTGCCAAGGACACTAGTAAGTTGAGATCACGTAAATCTATTTACAAAATTAGACTTTTAAGAGAGGATGTAGTCTTGTGAATTAGTTTGTTATGATTAGATGTTATGTGCTGTTCAAACATGTTCTAAATTCTTAATTGGGCAATGATTTCATAATCGAGCAAGAAAATCTCGAAATTGAATGGATGAGAATGAAAATTCAATTCTCCAATTAGTCTCTGAGTGATTAAAATATAACGCAAATTATTTACAAGATAAAGGAACTACAATTTAACAATAGAAAAACAAAGGGAAAAGCTTGAATGATAGCCAGATTGTCAAATCTCAAATGGATGACTGAATGTGAATATAAATATGCATGTGCTTCATCTTTATCCAAAGTCTCCAACAGCTATTGAAGAACAACAACTACAAAGTGTGTAACAATGAATCAAATTAAAAAAAAAAAAGAATCAGAATAGGCAATATATTCTCCTTTCTAAAACTTCTTTTTAATCCATCATGTATCCCTTTGCAATGTTCCCGTTTGTCTTCATGTCCCGGGTAGAAGTACGTCTATCTTCTCTACCTTGGAAGGCTAAGGTCTTTGACGAGCAAAACCTGGCTGCATGATGTGATGATGATCCAAAAATTAACTCAAAACCAATAACGTATATAACAATAGACATATTGTTGCTCTCTGCTCTTTAAGCAATTTGAAGTTGGCCTTTTTTTCATTCATGCAAACTTAACTGGAGATTCAGAGCTGTACAGTGCCCCTTTTAGCCAAGTAAAGTCCGCATGCAACACTATGCAGTTATGAATTTATGAAGTTGGAGCATCGTAAGGTCAGACTCACCTGAAGAAGCATGGAGGGAGCTGCAGTAGGATCGCCAGTGATATGACTTCTGGTCTTTCTTCCATTTAGTTTTTCAGCTGATGGGCTGCTGGCTGTTGTTATGTCCCAAAAGCTTCGTTTCTTTGCACTTGGGGCAGGGGACTTGGAAAAACGGTGACTTGGACTCTTCAACTCACCTATATTTGTTTCTTTCGGCCTCAAGCTAGCCCTTGTGACTGTCCTCTTAGGTTCCAGATGTTTATTACTCTTCCGAGAGAGCTCCCGAATAAGATCATCCTTCTGTTTCAGCTGCAAAGCATGCTCCTTCTTCATTCTCTCAATTTCTGACTCCAACGCCTTCACAGTAAGCTGGAGTTCTCTAACACCATCCTCTGCTCCCCTTCGCCTGGATTCGGGTGTATAACAATTCCTGGTGAGCAATGAAGGTCTGGCTTTACTTTTCTCATTTGGTAGGGCTGTGGATGGAGGAGTCAACATAGAAGTAATTGAAGAAGGTGTTGGAGACAAATTTGCAGCCAAGGATTGTGCTTGGAGGGTTAGTAATTTTTGCTGCTGGCGAGCTAAATGCCCTCTCAACTCACGATTCTCTTTTTGCAGTTCAAGTAATAGCTTTGACTGATCAGTCTGCGATTCTGGTATTTGCTGTATTTCCTCAATTGGCCCAGGTGCCTGCAGATAAAATATTGGTAAAACAAGTGATCTTTTGGCCTCATTATGCTGAACCTATTTGGGATGTTTGCTTTTTACTGGAAGAAAATCTCTTGCCAAATCCAAGGGAAAGCAACGGAAATTAAAGAGATGAGAGAAGCTAAGAAACTATGACCTTGGTGCGTATCTCCTTGGTTCGGTCAGCCCAATGCAAGGTGTTTTGAGTCTCACCAAATGAGAGATTGCTCGGACTTATGTTTGCAATCATTACAGTGTTGCAAGATCCACCTAGTGAGTCCTTGAGAAGTTGAGTGAGCTTTGAGTTTCGGTAGGGGATATGTTTCTTACCCTCAACAAGCGCATTGATACAACTGCTAAGTGCAAGGAGTGATCGGTTTATGTTGGCACCTTCAAGGGATCTAAGCGTTCTCTGGTCCGTTGCTAGAGCTCTTTCCGAGCCAGCAAGATCAATAAGTGAGAGCTTTCCAACTTTATTAATAACATTCATGGAGGCATCTTTCACTCGGTATTCAACAACAACCTGAAATAACATAATAGGCCTTGCAAATGCTGAGAAACTTGTTAAAATGATATAGCGAAGTTCCAAATTCTGGAGTTACCTGCAAAATAGCATGAGAGCGTGAAGAGGTTTCATTTGCACGAGTTGGTTCTGTTGTTCTGTTTTGATTTCCCCGTTGAAGCAATGCCATGACCTGACACAATATCAGATGGACATATCAATAATTTCCCCCAATGTTCAAACTTCAAAAACATGGAAGTAGGTAATTACTTCATCAGTAGAATAAGCTCTGTACTGAGTCAGACCTGCAGCTACAATTCCCTGTTACGGAAACATAAAGTAGAAAACAGGCTCTGTCAATCAAATTGAGTACATTTTTTACTTTGAAGAACTCGAATATTTTAAGATTTTAAGTGAATATAATGAAACAGAGACAAGACCTGTTTATCTTCTCTAAGCACCAGAGGCCTTCCAGGGGAGAGCAAATCTCTAACGGTTTCATTGTAAACCTCGAGATATGAGAGGTGAACCACATGATTTCCGTCACAGCTTCTATGTCTAATCTTGGTAAAGAGATCCTTTATTGCCAAAACCATAACCCCAGGATTCTCTAAGGTTCCCAGCATTGTATAAGTTTTCCCAGCGCCTGTAGCACCATAGCAGAATACTGACCCGTTCCTTCCTTGTAAAACACCCTCCACAAGTTCTGCTGTCCTGGAATTTTAACTCAAACACTTTAACTCTTTTTAATATGTTATTAATCAATCAAACATAAATGAAATTCCATTAACAAACTGCTGACGATTGGTGACATCAAAACATTTCAATATACAAGTAATTTGATTGAATAACATGTCACAGCATCTTTCCTTGGTAACTCTCCTTCTTGCTTTGATTAGTGAGAAAACAAGATTCTGGAATATATATATTTCATCCTGTTGATCACTATTAATAACTGAAGACTGGACTGCTAAAACTGTATCCTGACCTTGTTTTAGTGTATTAAGATTTGCTTGATAACTAAAGAAAGGAAAAACAAAGAAATCCATCTATTGACGTTAATTTATCCAAATTCATAGCGTCGATTATATGGTGACAGTGAGATAAGCGCGAAAAGCTTTGGGAAACAACCGAAGGGGTTGTAGTCCCAAAGCATATTACCATGAAATTCATCACTCCCTGTCTTGTTTCTTTATCTCCTATCTCGTTATCCTATGAGAGTTTACCAAAATGAGCCAACAACTAATTTTTAAAGACAATATCTAAAATATGTACAATGTAAAGGACAGTTCATAGGTAAGTTTTCTGGTAACTTCAAAGCATTTTCCTATAGCTCGAAGGATTATCAAGGGAAAACATGAAAATTGGAAAGGTTAGCATACAACAGTTTCACAGAAATGAAAATTTTTAGTCTACGAATCAAGCACTACTTCAAATCCTTTGATCACTTACGTGGTAGAATAAACTTCGAGTTGAGAAGAAGAATCAGGAAATGAGGCATCAAACGAGAAATGACGACCCCGAAGCCTTTTCAGCCTCAAGTAGTCGTTCTCGTTAGCAAACTCTGTTAAATAAACATCTGTCCTATTCACAATCTTCACACAACACCTAGCGCCAGCATCTTTTTCCTTTTTAGCCATTGGCCTAAGCCTTACAAACACCAAAATCCGGCTTCCATGAGTCCCATCTCTTTCTGAAACGGTCTCTAGCCTCTCTGTTTCTTGCACGTGTTTGGCCCCAAGAAGTCCTCTTGGCTCTGTTTGTGGCACAGAGCTCCCCATTGAAAGCTTCCTGGCCACAGTACTGGAAACATTGGCCTTTCTTACACACGTCGAAAACCCGAAAATTCGATCGGACCCCATTAAAAGATTCTCTTTACTATCATCCAACTGTTGCGGCTGTGGAAACACAAAGGTTCTTGTAACTTTAGCATTAGGCTTTGAATCAGGCATTGTAGGCATAGTGTTCTCTCTCATGATTACAAAGTTTTCATTGGCTTCTTTGTTTTCATCCCTATCCATCTCTTCTCTTCTGCAAAATTTGATAAGATCCACACTTGGATTTGTTGCGAAACGCTTCTCTTCAGGCTTTGGTGACGCGTTTCTTAGAGCTAAAGAAGCTTTCTTTTGCTGCTCATATAATAGAGTTAAAGCTTTCAACTTTTCTTTCAAGCCATGGTGTGGATTTCTCAACGGAACACTCATTTGGTTCTCATCTTGATTTGGGCAGTAATCTTCTCTCTTGTTGCTAATTTGAGACCGTGTTGACACCATTACGCCCTTGTCCTTATCCAAACATGCCCAGATAATTATCTCCGAACCAATCACTTAAGACTGCTTAAAATGACAGAAATTAGAGGGATATTCCAGGAATGCTGATGTCTTCGGCAGAAAATATAAAGAAAGACTGGACCTTGAAGTGAAGGGAAGCTACGGGAAGAAAGAGAGAGGGAAGATCAAGATTGTAAAATCAGTCATCAGGATCTCAGCCCTTCATTCTGATGAAGATCGGACGGTTGATATCAGTTATTGAGGTAAAGGTTCTATTGTCACTCCTGTTTTTGCTTCTAACACTCGCATCAGAATTTTCTGATCCATACGAGGAGGGGAGTTAGTAATTTTTGGAGCACACTCACTCACTGTGAACTTTCAAAACGAGAAGTTTTAAAATGATAGGGTTGCAACGGTCAAAATCCATGTCAGACTCAAAAACGGTCAGCAATTGGAAGCTGTGGGGTCCACATGGGAAATTTCCTTTTGCCCAAAATACCTTCTTTTTTCTTTAATTTGTATTCTATAAATTATTTTGAACGTCCTAAGGTAAGTAAAATTATTAAAAGATAAATTATATTTAAAATTTTTATCTTTTTATTTTAATATTAGTTAATATTATTAAATATTAATAAAATATTTAAACTTTCAATTTATTACAAATTAACCTTATAATTAATAATACTTCCAAGATTAGTTTCTATATGACAATAAATGTATTCTCTATAAAAATTAAATTGACAAAACATCAAATTATTCCTGTTCATTCCCAATATGAAATAACAAGTAAATATTTTCATAATAAATCATCATCCAAGGTTTATCATTCAAATAATCAATTAATATGGATTGGTATATATATATATATATACTAAACATGAAAAGAGCAAAATCTATCACGTGATTGCGTTAGGCTAAAGGTATAATTTGTACTTTAGTATTTCATAAAGATCTTATAAGCTTCTACCATTATCTCTATTATCACTTTTTACCGTATCCTTATTAAAATGGTACTCATTGCACCTTAAATAGGGGACAAAAGTAATAATAAAGTTAATAGCAAAGGCTTATTTAGATCTTTTCTAAAACGTTAAAGTGAAAATTATATCTTTAATCAAAATCTAAAGAAATTGTTTTAAAGATTATATAGCTTCTGGTTGGTCCATATTACATAGTTGTGATGTTATATAGGCTAAATTGATATCATAAATAACAATAGAGACTAACTTAGACTATTTAGGAAACGTTAGGAGGGCAATTTGTACCTTTTGTCGTTGCATTACTATAAAACATTACTAAATTTTGAATATACATTAAAAAAATTCTCTTTTTTACCAACCACATGGATTTAAATTTTTTTTTACCAATTTAATCTTGCAAAAAGAAATATTGAACAATAACTTCAGTAGAAAAATAATAATAAATGGGAATTGAGATGCAAAAGTGAACTAAAACATATAAGAACTTGATTAGATGGTGATTGACTACCGCTACATGTAAAGAGGATATTTGTACCTATTAAAAAACTCATTGTGATTAATAAAGACAATAGTGTAGAATGTATAGATGTTTCTAAGTAAATAACCTAGAATAGTTAGTAGTAATCATATCAAAAACTCCACCTATAATGAGAAAAAAAATCATCAAATTAACAATAATTCTAGATCGAGTTAAAAAAAAGAATCCAACAAAATGATAGTCAAAGAGTGATATATACATTGTAACATCTATTTTTGAGATAAATGCTCAACGAAGGAAGGAATATGGTGATCAGGATCGCATAGAGGATGTTGTAGCTTATTATTGATAGACTATAAAAATCTAGCCTGAAAGTAAAAGGGAACCTAAAATATGAAAGTCCAACAAATATTTAAGTAGACAATTCGTGGAGAGCTAGAACATGGGGAGATGAACATATTGGGAGTGGGTGACGGATATGATGGAGAGATATGGATAAGCGGGCTGAAAATTAGCAAGTTACAAACAAGATGTTTGAGGCAGAAGTCCAAAATGTGAAAGTTGAGAAAACAACGACAAAGAGTTAACGAGAGCTTGAGAAATGGTAATTACAGCAAAAAATTGCTCGAGGAAGTTAAGGACTATAAATTCACCAGCACCAAATAAACAAAAAACAATAATCACTATAGACACAACACACAATTTCCAAAAAAAAAAACAACCTCCAAATAATGTCTAAAGAGACAAACAACTCCAAAAACATATTTGTTATTATTTTTTTAGCTTTCTTTATATTGTGTATTCATCTTGATTACCTCAAATTCTTTTTGTAACTTACATTTTCCTTTTTAAATCATTTCTTTTTCCATTACATTTTATCATTTTAGTAGCTTATAATTTCATTTTCTAAATTTTTCGAAGCCCATCTGTACTATCAATAAGAAGATAGGTACAAATTTAGGGAGAATTCCTCCCTAACACACCCAAATTTCATATTAAGACTAACAATTTGGCCCGCCTAGTGGGCCCCAATGTCATAATTAAGAAATGGAAAAGAAATCACTGTATCTCCATCTCTAAAGAAAGAAGTCCCTTTAGTAGGAGGGAATGAAGATTATGTATCTTAAATGGTTGAGACTCTCCTACTAGTATCAACTAACTCTCCTACTAGTGAGAATACAAAATCTCCATAATAGAATAACGTTGTTCACATAAGCAAAATTCCAAAATTGAAATCCAACATAGCCCCTACAGCCGAGGAAATCAAGATATTAATAAGAAGGTTGACAAATTGCCTGCCACTTTGGTACAGATTTCTAGCCAAAATTCTCCTGCTTTAGCAAAGCAGATCTTCAAAGGACGTGAGGGTATCCTACCCTAATGTGATGGAAGTTAGGCAGTGCATGTAGCACCCCACTCCCAACCGACCCGAACCCGACATCGTCGGTGACGTCCGAGTCCGTGCCAGCGGAAGTGGCGT
>JAOSBL010000006.1:24071582-24088526 GCA_027568915.1 Erythroxylum roraimae | reverse complement strand
CAGAGCTCGAGCTACAATTCGGGCTCAACAGACAAAGAACGGATCGGTAAACAAATAGTCAGGGATCGGTCGTGTCCCAACGCCCAGCGCTTATGCGGGCGATCAGTCAACCTTCAATTAGTCGGTCGGTCGTTCACCCAAATCCGACTCCTTTGTAACACTCATAACTCAGACCTCTCCAAGTACAATACACTAATACAATGCATTTCCATAGGGTCATGTAAACTCACATATACCGGCTCGGGTCCTTGCCCTTCCTTTGGGGCATCGGCTCGGGTCCTAGCCCTTCTTTTGGGGCATCGGCTTGGGTCCTAGCCCTTCCTTTGGGGCCGGGATGTTACTGTGCAGTTGCTTTCTAACTACTTCTGTAGATGAAAGATATGCCTCTCCTCATAAAAAAGTGTATTTTCCTATAGCATCTCTATGCATTAATCCTGAAAATGGTCAACAGATAGTTAGGTACCAAATTACGAGTAGGAAAATATTTGGTGTAAAAGCTGAAGCTAATGGACCATAATATGGTTTAAGGGGTAACATTGCAGTTGTAAACTATAATCCTATTGCCCCCCTCCCCCATAATATGAGACTTTAAGGCGATGACAGATGTTCGAGAGGTTGTTTAGGAATTGTACAAGCTTGCTTTGATATAGCTTAACTGCTTGGAATTTTATAAGCCTTATAAGAAGCATATTGACCATGATAATCCTTATCCTAGTGACTATAGAATTCCTAAATTCAACTTGTTTTCTGGTGAATATTGTCAATTGATCATTGAGAGCATTGCTAGATTCACCATACAATGTGAAAAATTAGCCAATTGTAAAAACAATAATTTTAAGCTCAGGTTGTTTCCAAATTCATTAACAGGTATAACCTTCTCTTAGTATGCTTTGTTGTCCAAGAATTCTATCCTTTCTTATATCAAAATAGAAAGATTATTTCGTACTTATTTTTTTAGAGTAATCCTAAAGTTAGTATAGCTGAGCTATTTAAAGTTACTCAGAGAAGTAGTAAGAATGTAGACATGTTCATCATACATTTTTAAGAAGATGAGAGTCGATGTTAAATTACTCTCCAAAGACTAAATATGTGAAATTTTGTCATATTGAATTAGAAAAGAAATTCTAAGGCATAGAATTTTGTGATTTATATGAATTGGCAATAAAACTCTTTAAATATTAAGAACTTCTTAGAGAAAAAGGACACCAAAAGAAGAATTCAATAGTCAATTATGTTACAAAGATGGATTCTTATAATCTGGTAGTAGTCGAATTTAATGTCTTTAGAACTTATGTTTGCCCCTCTTTAGAACATAAATCTCTTTTAAGTCAAAGGGGAAATTCAAACTCCATCTACCCAAAGTTAGTACACATTAAAGGAGATCTTCAAATTTTTATTGTAAGAAAAAATTCATTACTTTACTACCTGGACATATAATTTCCTTAAAATAAGAAATTAGAGGCATATACTATTGCAAATTTCATAATACATGGAGTCTCCTAACGAATTCATGATGGGGGTACAACAATATGGTACAAGGCCCAATCAACAAAGGGATTCTGCTATTCATTGAAGTTAACCAAACTATGCTGATAGATAAAGAACTATTCCAACCAATTGCAACCTTTTATGCCACTAAATCCAATTTATGCCTATTGCTAGATGTTAAAAAGAAGCTAAAGATTGTGAAGTACCATTTAGCATTAACATCAAATTTTAGTACATGTATTTCTGTTCCTAGCTATAATTTAAATACCAGAGTTAGGACTAAAAACTAGAATATTCTTAGAATCTAAGAGAAAGTAGAAATTTTAAGGCAAAATTACCAAGCAAAATTCATCCAAGTCTTTAAACAAAAATATGATCCATTAATCCCAAGTGTTCAGTGTCGATAGTCTTGGTTTATAATACCACTACGGGTGCTGCTATCCTAATAATGGTAGCGAGTAAGGCATGCCAAGAATTGAATAACCTTGACTCAAACTCAAAAAATAAAGCTTCAATGACAGAGGTCTATTGCTAGGATTGAAAGAAGCACGCCTTTACCATCGAAAAATCTAACCTCAAAAAATCATCCTTTATAAGAACTGTCTACTCGAAAGAGAGTACTACAAACCCTAATAATAAGAAGGGACATGTAGAAATTGTCAATGAGAAGTGAAGCAAGACAAAAGAAAATTTTAGATTTTATAGGAAGTTAGCTTGCTCAGAGAGTCAGAAGAAGGACTCCAATGAATTCATTTAGTGAATCTTATACGAAGAAGCTAAACTTCCTTTATGAGAAAAGAGAATACAGAGTATCAATATTGGCTGTGGGACTAGGAATTCCAAAAAAGGTGGTGCTAGAAAAGCCAGATGATGCTACAATGAAAAATATAAGAACTCAATATATTAAAGCCCACATCAATAGTAGGCCAACTTTAAGATTTTTGGTTGATGCAGTAAGCATCATATTAACTAAAATGATGATAGCTTTGGGTAAGCATCATATTGCCAACCCCCTAGGCAGTACTTCAAAGAAGTTAAAAAATTATATAAGACTGGTTTCATAGACCATTCAAATATATTGAGTAGCTGGCTAATGGTGTGCCCATAATTAAGAAGAATATAAAGATAAGAATTTATGTCGACTTTAGGGATTTAATTGCAACTACCCGAAAGGATATATACATTATACTGATTGCAAATTCTTTAATAGATGTAATGAATAGACATTATTTCTAATATTTTAAAAATCAGACCGGACATCGAACCAGTCAAAAGAAAGGTTTAAAGTTTAAAGGTTCAACTGGTATTAAACCGCTATAAAACTAGTATATAATAAATAAGAAGTAAACATTATAAAAGTAAGTAAAAATAAAATATTTTATTGAAATAAAAAATATACTAATGTCTATTATTATATAATTAACTAATAATAAATAAATATGAGACAAATTTAAAACTTAAAATAATAATAAAAATTATTATTATATTTCAGAAAGAAGTTATGTCTCATCATTGTCAAAAGCTCCAAATTCTCTAACGCTATCTAAAGACTCGTAAACAACGTTTTCATTTGAAGTATTTGCAAAAACTTCTCTATTGCATTTAAATAAATTAAAATTATTCTCAATTGTAAATTTGTAATACATTATGTTTTTAACTAATTCAATTGTTAGACGAAATTGCTAAATATTAAAGAGTGTTGTTCAACTTTTAATTATCCTTTAATTATGGTCACGTCCTAAATAACTATTCACTAAAACTCAATTATTTTTAATTAATAATGTTTCAAGTATGTTAACTTCAAATCTGGGACTTTTTATTAATTATTATGCTTTGAATTCTTTAAACAATTTACGTAATTTTCAAAATTCTTAACAATTGAGTATTTTATTTTTTAGTCAATAAGTTGAATTTCACAAAAATTGTTAACAATTATTATTTATTATTTATTATTTATATAATGTTTGCAATAATTTAGATTAAGAAATTATTGTGTAGTGGTATTAAAGAAGACTATATTACATTACATGACTTGTTATATTATTTTTATATTATTTTATTTTTATATATTCGAGAGTGCATAATTATTATTATTTGAATATATGATAAATTAGCTTTTAATTTTATAAAAAATAGTTTTAATAAATTATTAATTTAAGAAATTTAATAACTTTAAATTGATAATTTCATGCAGATGATTATTTGAAAAAATAAATTTAAACAATTAAAAAACTTAAAATTGTGAGAAATTTATGAGATTGGAATTCTCTGAGTTTATGACCTTAAGTGTTACTTATTGATTTAATGCATATTTACAATTTTGGCTCTTATTTAAAAGGGAGTGACTCTATGGCACTAGCTAATTATATTACAAGTGCGAGTGACTCTTTAATACCACAAAACCTTGTCTTTGACCAAGATTGTTCCACTAATTTCACCAATGAGAAACATGTAAACTAATTGCAATTGTCGCATTTCCTCCAAAAAAAAAAATTGCAATTGTCACATCACCATTTAACCTTTGCCACACTACTTTGCCTCCAAACGCAAGCTCTGCACTTCTGTCGTCCTTTTTGTGCTTCACTTGTTTTTTTTCCTTCTGGTTTTCCCCTAATCTATTGCAACTCACACTTCAATTCAAAAACTTCTTCTAGTTTTTCCCTAATCTACTGCAACTGACACTCTAACTTAAACCTTTCTGCAATCTGCTTTAAAAACATTTGAATATTCGAAAGCAATGCTAATGAAAACAGAGCACTTATATGAAGTGTGATTTTAGGCATTGACTAATATGATTATTCAAAAGGAGAAGGTAGAGAAATTCTAAAATAAAAGAATTCATAGACGAGAATTTTAATAAGGAGATCTAGTGTAGAAGTTGATCTTATTGCCTAAAGCAAAAGATAGAGAATAGGAGAAGTGGTCTCCAAATTGGGAAGGGACGCTTTGAATTTATAGAGTTTTAAATGGGAACACTTATTAGGTACCTAGTTTAGAAGGTCAACCTCACTGGTGTTTTATAAATGGGAAGTATTTAAAAACTTATATGCTTACACTTTTTGAAAGGTCAAGGATAAAAGAGTAAGAGTGAATTCTTGAAATTAAATAGCTATAAATCAAAATAAACGTTTAGAAATATGGTTCAAAATCCATAAAAGACCAACCGATGGTCAATAAATTAAGGAATGAAAGAATAGTTTAAAGTTGGTCTAGGTCAAAATTCCATATTTCACACCATTATTTGATGCAAGAAACCTGGTCTTTTTTAGCTTACTAAACCTACTGTTTCTAGAAGCTGACTTCTTCCTTCTACAACACCAATGACTTCCTTAGCTCTTTAGCTGCCTACTTGACCTCATTAAACACCTGGTTGGGCCATTGATCATCTTGTTAGAGAGTACTCTCTCTAATCAATTCGATAGCTCTTTTATGTTTAACAACCTCATTATCTAAATAGTCAAATTCATTCTTCAACTTGTGAATTTGAACTAGGATATTCTTGCCTCTAGTTTTGCCTCGTAATCTATTTAGAGTTTGTGTAAGAGGCTTAATTTTTTGAAGTACACGGCCTAGTTATGGCATGAATTGTCAAAAGAAGTTTTAAAAAATTCAGTTTTGCTTAAGAGTCCTCTAATAGCACACGATTGAGTTATGAAGCCAACATAGGACAACATGTTCAGGAAAGAATTGCACTGAATTTCAGTCAAGAACTAAAGCCCTTATTGTATAGTAAGTTTTAAAGATTCTTTAACCCTTGACAACCCCTCAGAACGAATTGTTAGTGCATCATTGGAGGAAATTTTAGGAGAAAGATATAACAAACTTAGGTTGAAGACTTCTTCAAAGGATGCCAATATTGTCCACACATTTATTACCTATGAAATATGAGAAAATTTGTTAGATGTCTAGTAAATAGGTGTCAATAATAAAGGAATTTCTATTTCACCTTTAGTGAAGTAACCTCAATAATATTTCCCAGATTCTAGCTCAAGAGGAAGGGCAAGAGCTAAAAGGTGCAATATCATGCCATCTGTAAAAAGGAGATTAAAAGTAAGAATTCATAAAGGAAATAAAGGTAAGAGAGGATAAAGAAAGTAGGATACCATTACTGATGTCCTTAACAACCTTTTTAGGAGTGGAAGAAGTTCCTTCTATTGGAATGGTATCTTCAGTCAGAGGCTCTATAGTTTTGATTTCATCAAGCAATTTGGTGGATGAATGGGTTGACTTCCTAACAGAAATTTTTAGGATCAAAGTTCTTGCCTTATTAAAATTTGAAGCCATTGGTGATTTCTCTTTGAGCTTTCTCTTGAAGATAAGATTTGAAGCCACTTCTTTCTAAGAAGTAGGCTTATACTTCTTTTTCCTCTCGACATCCAAAATTTTAAAATCTACAATAAGAGAAGTTCGAAATACATGTCTAGGAGTTAATAATGCTTAAATTAGAGGGAATACCTTTAAGGAAGGCAGAATTTGCATAAGGCATCAAACTCTAAAAGCTCTTTGACCACTAAGAGTGATAAGCCACTAACATAAAGATCTTCCACTTTATAACGTGATAATGGTAAAATATTTCATAAAAGAACTTATCATTGATAGCACTCGCTTCAAAAGTGACTCCCAAAGAAAGGCCAAGTTTTCTACTTTAGAGATAAGGAAGGTATACTTTAAAACTCAAGGCCATAATATAAGGGACAAGCATTAATGCTTTATCACCACCCACAACAAAAACTCCCAAAAGTCTTAAAAATTCTAAGCCAATCAGGCCTTTTAAAGAAGTCTTCAAAAGGATTTAATTAGTCCATCACTTAAACTTTAATAATAGCAAAAATTTAAAGATATCTTCAGGAGGCTTGCTAGGTAAACTGGTAGATAAACGAAGATTGAGGAAGTTTGTAAATCTGAGATCAACGGAAGGTAGACCTTCTCTTTCCTTAAGTTCAGAGAAGGAAGTAAAAGTGCAGAGATTGATAAACCATACATATAAGTTAAGTCTCTATAAGGGAAGGTTAGACATACATCTTCCTAAATTCTAGTAGAGGAATCCTAAGAAAGCTTAATCAGGAGTGAAGAATTTGCCAGAGGCTACTACTCTATAGAAGGGAAGGAACTTTAGACTAGACTTGTTGTTTACCGGAAAAAATAAAAATGGTTTAATATGACCCTAATGAACTTGATATGTTTTTCTTTAGAAATGGAATCTCTAGAAGAAGCATAGCTATTTATTAGCCTATAATAAGAACAACACTTAAAAGCACTAGGGTATAAAATTGGTGTCTCCTCAACTAAACTAATGGAGTCCTCTTTGACTATAGGCAATCTAATCAGATGGTTCAATGAGATTGAAGCATATCCAAAAGAAAAAATAAAGGAGTTACAAGAGGGACTCTAAAACTTCAAGATAGCAAATATAAGGTTAGGTTGATATTATGGGGAATTCCTAGAAAGAGCTATTAAATGAAGAAGTCCAAATGTTTTGCCAGGTGGATATGAAAGATATAATCTATCCATCCACTTAATCCATTAGTCTATGTTTTCTAGCCTCAACTTCATGGTTTTGAATGCTTGAAATAGAGGCAGTTCTAGAGGAAAATTTGATTTTCTTACCTCTCTTAAATAGGGCAGGGATGGATGAGAAGATTTAATAGATGAAGAGATCTTGTTAGTTAAAGGCAAGCCTTTATTTATGATCGAAATGGAGAAATTCTCCCACCATGCTAAAAAAGGAATTTAGAGTTAGAATTAGTAGTAAGAGCTAAAAAGGATATTTAGGTCAAAGAAGTTTATTACCTAATTCTAATAAAGGAAGGAATAGGGACGACAAATGTGGCCCAGCCCAGCCCGACTTCAGCCCAGGTTGACCAAGCCAGGGGCTGAGATTTCTTAGCCTAATCGAGCCACGGGCCACGTAAAAAATGACGTTTTTTTTATTTAAAAAAATATAAAGTTGGGCTAGGCCTAGCCTAGTCCGGCCTATTGTCATCCTTAGAAAGGAAGGGGTTCAACTGTAATAGAGATCAGCTCAAGTTTTATAGTTTGCATAAAGAAGTAAAGTTAAGGAAGTTAACAAAATTTTTGAATAAAGTACAAAAATCATAACGTACATATATGGCATTCAGTTTAGCAGAATCAGTGGATGAAGAGGACGATGCATGACAAGAGAAAGCTATAGCCCCAAAAAAGTATAAGAGAATTCGTGAGTAAGAGAAAGAGAAAAAACTAAAGTTGAAATAGAAGCCAAGGACCTTTTTATGTTTAAGATGGAGAATGAAGTAGTATGAGAAGAATTTATAACAAAAAAACAGGTGAAACCTAAAGGAATAGCAAAAGTTTGAAATTTAAATAAAGAAGATCTTCTTAAGGGAACTTTTGTACTACTTATTTAGTTTGCTCATCCAAACATATGTGAGGACAATTGTTGATACACTAAAAGAAATCCAGCCCATAAGTAAAAGGAAGGCTAAAATATGAAAGCTTAGTAAATATTTAGCCAGAGAATTCGTGGATGGCAGAACCAGAACATTGAGAGATGAATGTGTTGAAAATGGGTGATGGACATGATTTAGAGAGATAATTAAGTGGGCTGGAAGTTAGGAAGTTAGAAAAGGGATGTTTGAGACAGAAGTCCACAACGTGGAAGTTGAGAAAATAATAGTAGGAAGTTAACTAGAATGTGGGAAGTGGATAATTACAACAAAAAACTCCTTAAGGAAGTTGAGGATCAGAAATTCACTAGCACCAAATTAACATAAACAACAATCACTATAGACATAATACACACAATCTCCAAAAAAACACAACCTTCAAAAAAATTTCAAAGAGACAAATAACTCCAAAAAAACACTGTTATTAGTTTTCAACTTCTTTTACGTTGTGTATTCATTTTGATTACCTCAAATTTCCTTTGTATCTTGCATATTTTTTTTGCTTAAATGAAATCATTTATTTTTTCAAAACATTTTAGCATTTTTTTAAACTTAAAATTTTATTTTCTAAGTTTTTCAAAGCCTACTTATATCATTGATAAGAATTCCGGTACTAATTCTGGGATAATTCCTCCCTAATATGCTTGAATTCTAAATTAACACCAACACTTGTCAATAATTTTCTTAGTTAAAATCTTTGAATTTAGTTAAGTTATAGAGAAAATAATTAGATTTTACAAAACAATTTAGTTTGAATAGAAAAGTTAGGGTTATTCTTTTGTTTTTTTTTTAATTTCTAATAAATTTGGTAATGCATAATATTTATTGTCACGTAAATACTTACACGATAAAAAGTCAATTACATGATGCGCCATGTTAATACTATTAACTATAGGATTGATGATGACCTAATTTTGTAACAAATTAAAAGTTTAAACATTTAATTATTATTAATAGTTCTAGCTAGTATTACAAAATTACCCAAAGTTTTTAATTTTAAATATAAATTACCTAATATTAAGTACATACCAAATTTTGTTTTGTAATCTAATACATGTATTAAAATAATCTAATACCTTGTCAATAAAAATTTTAAAAATATAGTTAAGAATTTTATTTTATGTTATTTCAAAGGTTAAAATTTTAAAATAATAAATAGATCGCTAAATTTTATGAAAGGACTAAAAAAGTGTCTTAAATATAGTGATTGAGTCCATTTTAACACTATTAAGTGGTTGAGTCCATTTTAACACTATTAAACCGTATCATTAACATTATTACGGTGAGATACATTACAATAATGAAAATAGTAATGTGTAATGTTATTTAATAAATTGTTAAAAATTATGATATTTGTAATAATTTACTACCCCCATAACTAAAGTTATAAATTTTTCTAAAACTAAACAACAAAAATGGAAAGATGCGGTATTATCATGTTTAATTTTTTCTTCACAAAATATTTCTAGAATCACCGTTAGTATATGAGACGAAGATTTGATTTTTTTATTGCTATTTTAAAATAAAAATAAAATAGATATGTTGGAAGGAAGTGATTAAAAAGTGGATATGGTTGGCCTTTTTACTCTTTTTTAATCAATTTCCCATATCAAAAGAAACGTTAGGATCTTATGCTTTAATTTCACTTGAGAGATGCGTTGGATTCATATTGGGTGAATGATGACAAACGTTACTTTTATTGTATCAAACAAAAACTTCGGCTTTGGCCAATTTAAACTGCCCTGGTCTGGTCGATTATTTTATTAAGAATTTCAACCACAATAAGTGATTATCTCATCTGGAAGTACGCAGAATCTTTTCTTTGACTTGACTTCATAAAAAGAAATCCGTTTGAACTTCAAGTAAAACTTTATGAAAGCAGGCCATTGGAAAAACCAATTATGAAGTGAGTAGGATATGATTGTCGACGTTGATCATGATTTCGGTTTACTTTAACTGTGATACATAAACCGCCTTTCCAATGTGGAGGTGGAAGCTATAGTTGGTGATGACGTAAATGCCAATTATATGGGCACAATCGTTTAGGCCTTGGTTGGAATTTTCAAAGGATTATATATATATAATAAAATATTGTAAGGTTTAGTCTAAAATTATGTTATCTATTGAAGGTTTTGGGTTAATGGGCTCATCAGCTAATTATGTATGGATATTTTATATATAGAAATTAGTAACTTATGATGCAAAAGTTAAGAATATATATATATTATATATATAAATAAGTGGTTACGAGAATTAATTAGGGTTTCTTTTAATATACTCATTGAAAAAAGAGAGAGAGAGAGAGATAACTTGTACTTATCCCTTAAAAGGTCAAACGTTAATTTCAATAAATTCAAGTACCTTTTCATAATTAAATTTATCTTTAATAACTTGAATTTGAGAATATATTATATTAAAATTAACAATTAGTATGAAAGCCTCTTTCATGTTGGTTTATTGAGATTAAATTTGCCTTTTAACTTTAAGATCTTCTTCCTTTAAGATTTGTGTGGTTTAAAATAAAATATTTATATACGATTCGTTGAAAATGGTCTCAAATTGTGTTTGCCCATCAGATATTATATATATATATATGATGTCAATAAGTAGTTTTCTGTGCAACGGTAGAGACTCGTTGGTGTTGGACGGTGAAGAGAAATCTTGCCTTATCTTATTAGATTAGCATATCTAATTAATGGGTTTTGTTCTTCAATGTTACACGACCTGTGCCTTTAATGGCTTTAGTCTTTACCCTTTTACCTACAGTACACGATTTTAAAAAGAAAAAAACCTTGTGTATTTGTGCATATGAGAAATTGAGTTCAACACCTAAGATATTTTCTTCATTTTTTAGAACTCAGAATTTTATAACTTATGCTATATATTTTGGTTTTGATTGAAATTAATATTTTTTTTGTCAGTGAAATAATATGGAAGGATAATATTGATTTTCAGTAATTAATTAATTAAATTCAATATTTAGCATCATTTTTAATAACTGATATTTTAAAGTAATTAATCAAAAAAATATGTTACAGTAATTTCTTTTGTGGAGCTTAATTAATTCTAAAATATCAAGATGATTGTGTGCATTCATGTGAATAATAATTGGCCCAAAGGAAAATTATTATTTGGCCAAAATTTAAACATACTTGTGGTGCAATAGTTGTTTAGTCCTTTCTTGTAAATTATAAGTCGGTGTAAAAAAGACTTATAATTTGACACAAATTTATTTTCAATATTTGATCACTACAACAAGAATACCACTTACATATTGATATTTTGTCTAAAGACTAAATCTTAATGTTGTGTTAGATATCTTGCAACGAGGTTGCCATTATTTGAATCTGTTATTGGTGTTTTATTCATATTTTAATTGTGAGTTTGTTACTTTGTTTATTTTTGTTCTTTATTTAGTAATTACTTTAACTGCTACAATATTTGTCAACATCAACACTATACCTGCGCTAAGTGGCAAAAGCTTTAAGGTTTGGAAAGAGACTGTCATGATCATTATTGGCTGCTTGGATCTAGACCTTACTCTTAAGATAAAGCAACCCCCTGCTCTTGTGGATGCAAGTTCCTGTGATGACAAGAGGAGCTGGGAGAAATGGAAACATTAAAATTGCACAAGTCTTATGATTATGAAGCATGCAATTCCATAAGCATTAAGGGGCACAATGTCTAAAGAGAAGGACGTAAAATTGGTCCTTAAAGAATTTAAACAATGGTTTACTAAAAAAAAGGCAAAAATAAGTACTATTTTGGCTAATCTTGTTTCCATGAAGTATAAGGATAATAGGAACGTTAGAAAGTACATTCTAGAAATTTCTCATCTTACTTCAAAACTAAAGGCATCAAAGTTAGAGTTATTTGAAGATTTGCTTGTGCAGTTGGTATTGGTCTTTCTTCCCACACAATTCAGTCAATTAAAAATCATTTATAACTGTCAAAAGGAGAATAGACTTTTAATGAACTTATTTCACATTGTGTGTAAGAAGAAGAGAGATTAAAGCAAAAGAAGCTTGAAAGTGCTCATTTGGCATTCAACTCTGAGGGCAATAATAAGAAGAGAAAGATAGATAACGAAGTTGTTGGTAATGTACCAAAAATGAAGCAACATAAGGAATAAAAACAACAAACTAAAAAAATTGCTTGCTACTTCTGTTGAAAGACTTCTTATAAGAAAAATGGTACCAAATATCATTACACTTCTTTCTTTGGTTTGTCCTAAGGTTAATTTGATTTCAATACCTAGGCACACTTGGTGGTTAGATTTTAGTGCTACTACTCACATAAATGTGTCCATGCAAGGTTACCTGAGTTGTCAAAAACCCAGTAATAGTGAAAGAAACATCTATGTAGGTGATAGAACGACAGTTAAGTTAAGGTAATAGAGACTTTTAGGTTATCATTTAGGACTGGAAATTGTGTGGATTTGAAATAGACTTATATTGTATTGACTTTTTGGAGAAATTTAGTTTTTATTTCTGTACTGCAAAATGCTGGTTATTTTTGTTCTTTTAGAAATGGACAATTTAGTCTTTTCATGATTCAAAGCTTATTGGTTCTAGTTCTTTATCAAAATATGATAACCTATACTTACTTGATCTAATTGTATCAATTAATGAATCCTTGTATGTTAATTTATAGGGTTCTAAAATAAAATTAGCCAATGATCATTATGCTTTGTTATAGCATAAATGTTTAGGTATATATCTAAACAATGAATTGAAAGGCTTGTGTCAGATGGAATTTTTGATCCATCTGATCTATCAAAATTTGAAGTTTGTATCAAGTGTATTAAAGGGAAGCAAACAAATATAAGGAGATTAGGTGCCAAAAAATCTTCGGACATCTAAGAATTAATCCATAGAGATATTTGTGGGTCATTTCTTACACCTTCTTAGAATGGTAAAAAATATTTTATTATGTTCATAGATTATTACTCATATTATGGGTACCTTTATCTCATTCATAAGAAGTCACAAGCATTGGACATTTTCAAAATTTTCAAAGTTAAGGTTGAGAATCAACTTAGCAAAAGAATTAAAAGCATCTGATCTGATCGTAGTGGTGAATATTAATGTAGATATGACAATTCAGGCGAACAATGTCTAAGTCCATTTATTAAATTCCCAGAAGAATACGATATCGTCCCACAGTACACCATGCTAGGAAGCCTTACCATAAATGGTGTTGCTAAGGGGTAAAAGGCATGATAAGAATTATCATTATTCATATTATCTTACCAGATTCACTTAGGGGAGAGGTATTAAAGACTACAACTTACATTCTCAATAGAGTTTCAACTAAGGCAATGACTAAAACTCTTTATAAATTATATACAAGAAGAAAGCCTAGTATAAAGCATTTCCAATTTAGGGTTATCCAATTGAGGCAAGGCTTTATAGGCTAAATGAAAGAAAACTGAACTTAAAACCTATTAGTAGCTATTTTGTTGGATACTTTGAACGTTTACGGGGGTATAAATGTTATATTCCACAAGTAAATCTATTTTTAAGATGGGAAATGTCAAATTCCTTGAGGATGTTGAGTTTGAATGGGCAGATAAGATTAGAGACATTATATTTGAAGAGAAATGAATTTCTCTTTTTACAGTTGATATTCGCCATATTTAGGTAATCATTCCTGACGTTGTTCAAGAAGCAACTCTAAATCAAAAAGACAATGTTGAAAATATCCCCAATGAAGATCAATTGAATATTCTTAAAGGAAAAAATCAACAACCTCAAGAATAAATGCCATTAGGAAGGTCCACTAGAGAAAGAAGAACTACAATTTTAGATGATTATATTGTCTTTCTCAAAGAACATGATATAGACATTGGCATAGTGGAAGATGATCCAATCAAATTTCACAAACCCATTAAGAGTTATAATTATCAAAAGTGGATTGATGCCATCAATGAGGAAATAAGTTTATGATAGACAATGATGTTTGGGATCTTTTCCCATTACCTAAAGTTGTAAAAACAATTGGTTACAAATGAATATTTAATACTAAAAGGGATTCAAAAGGCAATATAAAGAGATATATGGCTCGTCTTGTTGCAAAGGGCTTTACTCAAAAGGAAGGCATTGATTATAAACAAACTTTATCACCAATTTCTTAAAAAGATTCTTCTAGGATTATAATGGCACACTTTGATTTTGAGTTACATCAGGTAGATGTGAAGACAACATTCCTCAATGGTGATATTGATGAAACAATTTATATGGAGTAGCCTGAAAACTTCTTTTAAAAAAAAGATTCAAAGCAAATGGTTTGCAGATTAAAGAAATCTATCTATGGACTTAAGCAATCTTCTTGTCAATAGTATTACAAGTTTCATTAAGTTGTCATCTTTTTTGGTTTTGAGATGAATTTGGTTGATGACTGTACATACCCCAAGTTTTGTGGTAGTAAGTATATTTTTTTAGTTTTATATGTTGATGACATGCTGCTTATGAACAACAATATAGACTTATTGCATAAAATCAATAAATTTCTATCCAAAGAATTTTGAAACGAAAGATCTTGGTGAAGTCTCTTTTATATTAGGGATTTAGATATATTCAGATCGTTCTCGAGGTATTCTTGAGTTATAAAAAAAGAGTTATATTGAAAAGGTGCTTAAGAGATTTGTCATGTAGGATAGTAAACCAGATGATACCTTTATTGCTAAAAGAGACAAATTTAGCCTTAACGGTCAGGTATGTCCACGTCCAGATATTGCATACATTGTTGGAATGTTGGGCAAATATTTGAACAATCCAGGAATGGACCATTAGAAAGCAGCCATGTGGTATCTTAAGAGAACAAAAGACTACATGCTCACATATATGAGATCAAATCAATTACAGATTGTTAGGTGTTTTGAATCCTATTTAGCAGGATGTTAAGATAGTTGTAGATCCAAATCAAGCTACATCTACGTACCTACTGGAGGAGCTATTTTCTAAAACAGTGCGAAGTAGACAGTCATAGTTTCTTCTACCATGGTAGTTGCATTTATAACATATTATGAGGCATCTAACTATGGGATATAGCCACAAAATTTTGTCACTGGGCTGTAAATTATATATGGCATTAAAAGACCATTGAAGTTATTTTGTGACAATCAATCAGTAATGCTATATTCTAAAATAACAAAAGCTTATCAAAGTCGAAGCACATCAATATTAAATTCCTAGTTGCCAAAGAAAGAATTCAAAGTGGTCAGATTTTTATAGAACATATTAGGATAAACTCCATGATTGCGGATCCACTAATTAAAGTTTTACTACCCAAGATCTTTCATGAGCACACAACCCATATGGGTTTTATGTCGTTTGATGATGTGATAGTTTAGTGGGAGATTATTTATATGGATACTTATGGTCTATATGGATACTTATGGTTATAAACATATGTTATGAATTTTTGTGATTTAATACATACAAATTTGAGTGTTTAACTCTAATTTCATCCGGTTTGATGTCACTAAGGAATAAGGTAGGTCCAGTTAGAGATAGATCGTATGCTATGTTAAGATCACATGACATTAAATTTCCATGCTACACATTTATCCTTGATCTATGTTTTAATTATATTGATATATGTGATCACTGATGAGTCTAGTCATGATAACTGTGACAAAGACTTATTTGAACCTATATTAATATGATTGATGGATCAGATTGTTTAAAGATGATTTTATGATAATAGTAATTTTGAGCTCGTAAGGTTTAATATGACTTATTATTATGAGGTATTATATACACGTAGTCCAAGTGAGAGATTGTTGAAAATTTAATGGACTTATATCTATATCTATATATATATATTAATAATTATATGTGATAGGCTATTATAAGGTTTGGCCTAAGATTAAAAGTGATCTATTAAGATTTTGGATTAATGTGCCCAAATCATCGCATTAAGTATGGATATTATATGTATAGAAATTATGGATATTATATGTATACAAATCCTATTGTAATATTCCTATCTTACGTTGAGCAAATTAGGAACATACACTATACATATAGATAAATGATTATGGTCCCTAAGAAAATCACTTACGGGTTGTTTGGTAGACTGGAATAAAATGGCTATTCCTAATACATTCCTGACTTATTCCTAAACCTGTGTTTGGTTAAAAAGGGAGACAGGAATAAGTATACTTCGGTAATAACTATTCTTCAAATTTGAAGAATACCTAAACCCGACCCTAACCCATCTTTAGCTAATCGAAGAATAGCTCTTCTTGTTGAAAACAACTTTGTCCTCTCATTGTTTCCAGCCTTTGGAAGTTCTTCTCCTTCTTTGACGTTGAAACATCATCGGAGCCTCCTCTTATCCTCTCACGTTCAAGCCTCCGAAATCTTTCACTTCTTCAACGTACGCTGTTCTCTTCTCTAGTTTGTGATTCCAGATCTACCATTTCCAGATTCTAGGTAAGTGAGAATTTTTACACAACAAAAGAGTTCATCTTCTTTCTATTCCAGTCTACCAACAAACCACTCAACACACAGGCTGATTTTATCTCGTTACCCTCGCCCGGTTGTCCATAGTAAATACACTTCACCATCGCCGTCACCACCTTAAGCAAGCTTTCATACTTAATTGCATATACCAGCGCTTGTCAGGATCTCACTGTTACTAATGACAACCACAGCCTTTGCTAATACTTTATCTTCTTCTTCTTCTTCGTCTCTTAGCTCCCATTCAACTTCGCTCTCTCATGGACTCGGTACCGATGCTTTTCTTCCTTCTCGCATTTCACTTCCTAATCCCACGTCTCGTTTGGCTTTTTTACCCATTTGAAGTCGAAGAAAAAGTTTCGCCTTTTCACCATCCATTGTTCTCTTGATCCTGCATCTACTAAACACCCAGTTCAAGATAAGATACCCATTGAACTCAGTAATCAATTTGCAAGCCTATCCGTCTATTTCCTTCTTGAGTTTCTACTGTTAGTAGTGTGCCCTAGGCCAATGGACATTTGTGATTCATGTATTAACATTATGTTTTGTTAATAATATATTAT
>JAOSBL010000006.1:24030216-24043177 GCA_027568915.1 Erythroxylum roraimae | reverse complement strand
TATTGTCCTCTTTGGTCAGAGGCGTGAGTCACCACTCGAACACATGACCTCAAGGTTTTGTTGTGCTTTAAGCACACACCTCTCACCATTGAGCCAATGGTGACTCACGCATGACTAAAGAGGACAATACTGAGAGAAAATCCACCCCGGTAGCAGTCGCGGGCCTCTTGAGGTGTGCGAGAAACCCACCCGGTACGCAAAGTTCGGGTCGCTACATAAAAAATTGGCTCAATGGTAAAAGGCGTGTTCTTAAAGAATAACAAAACCTTGAGGTCATGTGTTCGAGTGGTGACTCACGCCTCTGACCAAAGAGGACAATACCGAGGGGAACCCCGGCCCGAGTTCGAGGTCCCTACAGAATTTCTCCTTGGATAGAAAGTTAGATTTAACATCCTCAAAAGATAAGGTGTTATGAGTTCTATATAATATGATTTCTTTGAAGTGTTTATAAGAACCAGGGAGTGAGACTACCAACAAAGTAGCTTTGTCCTCATCTTCAACTATTACATCAATATTTTTTAGGTCCATGGTAATAAAATTAAACTCATAAAGGTGAGATTGCATGGGAGTACCTTTAGTTTTACGTATTATATATAAATGCTCCTTGAGACAAAGCTTGTTTGCAGGGTTCTTGGTCATATACAAAGACTCCAATTTTAGCCATTAGCTCATAACAGTTGTTTCATTCACCACTTCATATAAAACCTCCTTAGAAAAGCATATTTGTATGGCAGAGAGCACCTTTTCATCTAACTCAATTACATACCAAATTTACGTTTAAAAAAATCCTTATTGTAAGGGAAAACCCACAAATGACAACGAGCCAGTAAAATATCCACTATGATGAAATGAGAGTACAAAAACCCCCAAAGGGTTCACAGGCACAATAAAGATGTAGAGAATTTTACAATCTCATAATACCACCCTCTCTCATAAAATAATATGGAATAATAATCCCAAAGACCCTAAAAAGGCGAACTATATAAGTATATGTATATTTATAGTTTCAATATAAGTCGCACATCCTTAACAACAAATATAATCATAACTCAAATATTAGTGGATCATATTAAATATTATAACATGCTAACCAAAATTATGGGGTAAAAGACGATTTGAGACACTCATATTCTCACCACCATTTCAATTGATAAATAACTTTAATAAAAATTTGTATTCGAGAATAAAATTATTTTTTCCGTTTACATTAATCGAGACAATATCATAATCCCTTCAACCTTTCTTTCTTTTATTATAAAGATAAGACATTCTTTATGTATTGATATGATCTTTGATGAATGGTCAATGAAAAGGTTTTTAATTTTAAAACTACAAAATTATTGTATTTTAAATTTAAACCATAAAAACCTATGTTATAAAGATTTAAGTCATAAATGTGCAACTAAATTTATCCGAAAAGCTTTAAAATAGAGTCTATTTGGTGTACTTAACTATATTATAGAGAACTAGGTTTTTATGTGTACATGTTATATATGCTAGGAAATTGACTTCAAAGAATATACTAGACCCCATTTTTTCATTAAATATGTGGATTAAGGAAGATTATATATTCACAAGTCTACAGTTCAAAATTCTTATATTTAGGAGAAAGATTAATATCAAAAACATCTTGCAAAATTTACTATTTAAAATTTAATAATTTTAGAGGCATATATGGTTTAGGGATGTACATATCTTAATGCCAAAAAAATGATAATTTGTTGACATAAAAAAGTATAATTTTATAGTCTTAACTGCAATAGTTTTTATTATAATAATTAGCGTTAAAAAATCTACTGGTGTAACTATTAACTTGCATAATTCAAAAAAGAAAAAAGTGGGTTTTGACCTTCGATGCAAGCTTTTAAAAGATAATTTCACTTTCATCCTCATCTACGTACAAACAATGTGAAACTAAGTTGGGCTATAATTCTAATTTCATATGAAATTGAAATTATATTTCTTAACGACAATAATTAGTTCTTTAAATAATATTAAAAATTTCACGTATCATAATTATATTTATTTATTAATTATAGTATTATTATTATTCTTTTTACTCTATCTCAAGTTGGTCGAAGTCCTTTCTTCTTATCCTAAACATAATGAACTAATTTACCTTTTCTACTCTTTCTTTTAATTAGAAAAAAGTTAAAAGTTAAAATTTTCTTACCAAATGCGGAAAAATATGATTTCGTAGGTATCTCTCTATCAAAAGATTAGAATTTTAAACTACTAATTTGCTGAAAGAAAAGGAATGAGAGGTTAGTTGCCCTTCTCTCGAAATTTTAATCCAATTTTTTTAAATTTTGAATGCACTGAAAAACAGGGTTGATAGTATATCTTTGATCCTTTCCGACCGTTAATTATTATTATCATCCTTATTAACATTGTTTTTGTTTTTTTGAAGAAATCCTTATTAACATTGTTATGTTGTTATATATAATATATTGTTGATATTTCAAAAATGGAAATAGGATAGTTGGTTGTTGGTTTGGGCTAGCAGAACCCCAAACCCAAAAGAACTCCAAACTCCAACAACTTGTACTACTCTGTCCTTTTCTAACAAGGCAAGTGATTGAGTTTGAGTTTGAGTTTGAATTTGAGGCAGACGACAAGCGTTTGCAGGCTTGAGAGAGAACCCTCAAATACTTGAGGAAGCGCTGATGGTTTTGCTTCTTCTAAGTCTCATACCACTTACCCCCTTCACAGTTTGGAGTAGCTGTATCGCTGTCTTCCGCCGTCAACTGTCAACAATATTTGATGTAAGATTGATGACACTTAAATAACTTAACCTATCCTCAAGCTTTTTTTTTTAATCCTCTTTGGAGGGGACAGGACTTAGAGGCATCTATTTGCTTGAGCCCCTGTGAGTCTCTTAAGAACATTATAAGAGTCACTCTCATACAAGAGGTCTCTGTACTAGATGAACTCTTCTTGTTCTGGTAACTGTTTTTGTTGCATATTGGTATCGAGGCTCTATGGTTCAAGGAATGGCAGAGTGTGGCTAGGCGTTTTCGATTTATGGGGTACTCTACTGTTAGAGATATAAAGGGTGTTTTGAGTTCAAACAATGAATGGTATAGCTCTTTCTGGTACCAGGTTGGTTCATAAATTTTCATGCGGTCTGTCCTTTGCCAGACATTTAAGCCACCGGAGTTTTGACTGTGATATAGGTGATGATGGATATCAGTACATTGAGCAATGCTTGAATGGATCTTGGGAAAGGTCTGAATACAATTATGAAAGACGTGCTCAGGAGAACCTGTCTGATCGGCAGCGTTTTTTTGCTAATGCCAAGAAAGATGCTGCACGAGTTCTTGAGATTTTACGACAAGATGGCCCAGGATTTGATGCAAAAAAGGCTTTAGATGATTTGCCCATAAGGGTTTCGGGCCTTCTGGTGCGAGAAGTTCTTCTGGGAATCTTGACAAAGATGAACAATGAAAACAAAACGAGATGTGCCAAATTGGGGTACAAGTTTTTTCTCTGGTCTGCTCAGCAGGGATCTTACAAGCACACGGTCAATGCGTATCATTTGATATTGACAATATTTTCAAGTTGTGGGGAGCTTAAGGCAATATGTAGATTGATAGATGAAATGATCAAGAATGGGTTCCCAACTACAGCTCGAACATTTAACATATTAATCTGTACCATTGGCGAGGCAGGATTTGGTAAGAAAGTCGTGCAGGATTTCGTTAAGTCGAAGACATTCAATTATAGACCGTTCAAGCACTCCTACAGTGCAATCTTGCATTCACTTCTGGTCTTGCATCAATACAAGTTGATTGAGTGGGCGCACGAGCAGATGTTAGCTGATGGTTATTCTTCAGATGTTTCTACTTATAATGTTCTTTTGTGGGCAAAGTATAGGCTGGGAAAGTTGGATCAGTTTCACAGATTGCTTGAGGAAATGGGAAGAAGTGGACTTTCTCCAGATTTTCACACTTACAACATCCTTCTGCATGTTCTTGGAAAAGGGGATAAACCACTTGCTGCACTCAACCTCTTAAATCATATGAAGGAAGCGGGTCCTCCTCCCACTGTGCTCCACTTCACTAGCTTGATAGATGGACTGAGTCGTGCAGGGAATTTAGATGCCTGTAAATATTTTTTTGATGAAATCACAAAAAATGGACGCAAGCCAGATGTTGTTTGTTATACTGTGATGATCACAGGTTACATCGCGGCAGGTCAGCTTGAAAATGCTCAGGCAATGCTTGATGAGATGATCACCAAGGGCCAGTTGCCAAATGTTTTTACCTACAGTTCCATGATTCGTGGGTTCTGTATAGCAGGGAAGTTTAAGGAGGCATGCTCTATGCTTGACGCAATGGAATCTAGGGGATGCAGTCCTAATTTTCTTGTTTATAGCACTTTAGTGAGGAATTTGCAGAAAGCTGGAAAGCACTCTGAAGCTGACATGGTTATAACAAGGATGGTTGAGAAGGGTCAATATGTTCATCTAGTTTCTGAGATAAGAAGATATAGGAGATGGTAAAGTGGTTGACTGTGTACTCTGGAGATGATACTTGTTGATTTTGGTAAGTTGACTAATGGAATTTCGAAATGTAAAGATACTCTTTTTTACTTCTAGGTAGTGGAAAGCCTATTTTCTCAATCATTAAGAAGTAATCTCTTCCCCTATAATTCTTTGTTTATGAGGATTGGTTTTGAAACGTTGGTGTTGATAATCTAGTAGTGAAATGAAGCTTCTGATATTGTCTGGTCGCTTGTTTGTGAAAACTTGAAGATTCTGCACATAAATTTTCTGCTTGCTTGGCCGGGTCCTCTATTAACTAGTAAGGCTTCGAGCTCTTGTATGCTTTATTCCAACAAATAAAATAGGTCATTTGATTGCTTGCATGCTTGAAGTTCCCATGTATCATGCAGAATTACTTTTTATGTGAGCCAACCATATCTGAAGTAATAAATTCGTTCAAAGAGCACGGACCAAGCTGATGCTCTGTCCTCCAGTAGCCTAGTCCAGCTCCCATTGCCAAGGTTGCGGCTTTTCAGCATCATCATTGGCCTTCATGCCCTGGCCATTTTCTCAATACTAAGATGTACTTGAAAACCATTCGGTAAAAGGATCTTCGGTGATATCAGGCGTTATATAGAAATCGTAAATTGGGCTTTTTCTGTGAAAGTAAAGACGGGTGGAACCCTGACTAAATTAATTTCTTGCATATTTAAGTATCTCCTTCAACATTTAGCAACCCCGTAGACCGTAGTCCTTCCAGAGCCTGCCCCTTCGGCTTCCCGGCATCAAGATTTTCTCGAGTTGAATTTCCTGGTTCTGCCAAGGATACTCAGTTCTGTTACAGACAGAATTTCATTACTTTTCTTATTAGTTGGTGAATGACCTTGAGGAAAGAAGCAATTCATTCCAACTAATTGATGACACTTGCTAGTAATGTTTTTCAACAACATCCTGGCTTATGGATTGGTCATTTCTGTTCATGTTGTGTGAGTGGTAATAATAACTATTTCAGGCGCGCTTGGAAGAATGTATATACGTAGGCACTTTCTATGATGGTGTATGTATGTAACCCACCCGATTGCAGGAGTTTTACATTCCTTTCACATGCAATAAAGGAAATATATGATCTTTTCTTTTTAGATTATGAGATATCCTTTAGTACTTCTGAAATTTGAACTTTAATTCTTTTTATTTAAGTTGCAATTTGTTTACAATTATTCTAAGCATTTTAAGGTTTTTTAAAAAATATTATTTTAGTTATAGAAGAGCTGTTTTCTAACCACAATCAAGGGTCATCCTTCAGCAAACTAAATCTTGAATGAATGGATTAAATGAGATTGAAATATAGATATAAGTATTTCTTTCTCATTATATTTGAGTCACGAAAATAGTTTCTATATAAAATACAAATGTAAGACTGCATATAATTGATATCATCATCATCATCATCACACTCAGTATAAAATCCAGCAATGTAGCAGGGTCCGGAAGGTTTGATAATACGCAATCTTATCCCTACATAATAAAGAGATTATTTCCGGTAAACCCACTGCATATAATTAATATCTCTCCCCTAATTCTCATAAGCAAAAATCTTGTTCATTAGGGTCGTTATTATTGTTATTTTAAATTATAATTAAACTACAACATTTCGTGAAATTTGTCTAAATTAGAGTATAAAAACTTGTATTCCTAATTATTAAACTAAAGAGGCACATTTAAATTGAAATTCAAATCATAAGAAAATATCAATCAAACTAAAGGTATATAAAACCATTAAAAACAAAATTTTAATAAAATTAATGAGTAGATATAAGTTTCTAACTATTTATTAACTGCTAAATAGAAAATCATATGGAAAATAGGAAACAAGTTGATTTCATTTGCCTCAATTGACGTTTTACGTTATGAAACAGTAGACGACAAAAGCATCCCTAAAACCCTGACAGGGTGAGGCCACTCACCTTTGATCCTCTGCTCGAAAACCACTGGGAAAAACCCCCGCTCTCCAAGGTACAATCTTTTCGCTATCTCTTCCCATTCATGTCAGATGGGTTTTGTGCAATTTGTTGTGCGATGTCTGCTTTCACATGGTTTAATATGTTAGTTATGCCCTTGTTATTAGAACATTACCCATTGTTTCCGTATGTATCCAAGTTATAACTTAAACTTGATTGGAGATGTAATACCCATGTGGTTGAGTGCATTCTGGGTTGTTAAGATCTTTCTGTTAGTATATTTCTTGAGTTTGGTTTGTTAATATCAAATCCTAGGTGCCGATGATTGGATCTCTTCGTTGTATATGGGATTCAGCCGTAGGTTTGGTTAGAGTGGTTTTTGGTTAACTATTATAGAGAGATAGAAAGTACGAGGCACTATGTCGTGTTTGGGATTATTTGTTTTTGTGTATTGAAAGGAAGTTGCAAGTGAAATGAATTCCCCAGCTTCTTAATTAAACTATTTTCAATGGTTTAATCGGATTATGTCAGTGCTGTGTGGCGTATATAATTGGAGACGAAATAGCTATTGTTGACTCACCAAGTGAATTTTTCGAAGACTTCAGAGCCGTGAAGATTATGAATAGGAATGGCTTCTTAATCCTATTTCCTTTTGCAATGTACGACTTTGAATCCAAGAGTTAAAAGGCCCCGGTGGCTTTAATTTTCTGGCATTCCGCTATCAGAAAACAAAGGGAATTTTGCTCATGCTACAGTAGATTATGTGGTCAATCATTATATTATTTTGTGAAAATAATTATATTTATTTATCACTTTCTTCAGCTACTTATGGGAACCGGAGGCGTCATTGGCGATAAATGGTCCATGAGAATTCTTTGGATGTGTGCTATTGGAAGTGCTATCAGTACGTAGTCATTATCTGATACTGGCCTCTTGCCTATTGAAAATGTCTTTGCTTGTATCAGTCAAACTAGTTTCACTACAAGGTTTCTGGTTTTCCTTCACTTCATATTATTCTGACAGTTTTTATCAATTAATTGATTAGGCCTTTATATGGTTGCTGTGGAAAGACAAGCACAGAATAGAAAGCGTATGATGGCAGAAAGTTTGAAAGCCATGGAAGAAGAAAGCATTGATGAGAATTCTTAAACGTGACATGCCATAAATTCACTGTACTATTCTGTCAGAAAGGCTCCCTTGGTATCCTGAATAGTTCAATTCCTTATTAACAGAAATTTGTTTCAGAAAATCTTCCTCAACTGTTTACTTCCCCTATGACATAAAATTGTCGCATTTTTGGCCCCATATGGTCCATATGGATTTGAGTGTTTCCATGATTTGGTTGAACTACTTAAATATGTTAGATCTTATGGCTAGCAGTGACTATTATTAACAAGCAAGCAAGTATATGGACATATGAGAGAATGGTTTGTTGGTTCTATGGCCAAACACCTCTTTAAAATTCTGTACTTTTATGGTGCCCGTATTACAATTGATCAGTGCTGAGTTTTGCATAGGACAGCCGATGGTTTTCAAGGTAGAAACAATGGTTGGTGTTGCTGCTAAAGGATACTACACGAAATTCCTTCCATGCACCAGCAACTTAGTTCTGGAGTTTATGACCTTAGCAACGCTGAGGCTTGGAGTTTTACCCAGAAAATTTTCCCTCTTAGCCATGCCGTTCTTTGCCATATATAATAATATAGCTAAGTTTGACCAGACAAAGGTTTCTGTCTTCACCATGCTATGCTTGGTTGTATGTTGCCAGCATTCTACTTTGCTACATGCATTGCTTGCTGTAAAATTAGCTGATACATGGCTTTGAATTGAAACAAAGGCATGGCTCTAGGAATAAACTGTTGCAGGTGATGATAAAGGCATGGCTCTAGAAATAAACTGTTGCAGGTGATGGTGGTGAAATTGGCATTGATTTGATTCCAGAATATGCATCAGGTTGGATTTCGTAGTGGCTGGTATGTGCAAACGCCACTTCCATGGAGGTCAAACTTACTATGTCAGTAATTAAAATTTGAGCTAGTAATACTATAACCTTGATTTTATTGTGAACTAGGACCACTTTCTTAGATATAATATTGCTAAATGGATCACATTGATTTTTATGTTACGCCATTTCGTATACAAGTTTGAATGCAGCACTAGCCTGTATCAATTTACATGGTAAGTCGTCTATGCTTAATAGTTAATAGTGAATAAACAAAGAGAAGGAATCCCCAGTCCCGTTGGACCAGCCTAATGCATATCAGGGAAGTGAAAAAAGGACGAGAACCAGTATTCTTTCTGCTATCTTCTGACAACACAATAGATCGATAAGTTCATGACTTGCAAGAAAATCAAAGATCAACAAGTTGAGTGACAAAAAGAGAAACTTTATAAATATATCCCTGTTCTTCGTACCTACGACACCCTAAATTCTGAGCATGTCCCAGATTCCCTGCTAGGGATCCAGAGTTGGGTTTTATAAATGGACGCAAATCCTTCCGAACTCTGTGTGACATCTTTTGCCGAACTTCTCTCATCCACATGTTTCACAATAAATAAATAGGACAGTGTAAATATCAGGATGGGAGAAGTTGGCACTAGGTAGGTACAAGCAATCTGGAACTGACGATCACAAGCCTTCATAAATATTCTGCTAAATCTAGCATTCTTGTTTCTTTTCCTCCTATTTTATACAAGATCTCTATATATAAAGCCTATATCCATTCACATGAATCTTCTAATCTGCGAGTCTTTTCCTTGTACCAACTTCAGTCCCTTCTTTCTGGCATTGAATATGATCTAGAAACTCCATCCACGTCAAAAGTCAATGTCACCGATGAAGAAACTGAAGCTGACGGTCGAAGCAGGGGAGTACTAACTCTACTTGAAGTTTCATTCGCATTGGAAGCTGGTTGTAACTCAATCTCGCTATCAGCAGAGGGAGCAATCTCAGGAACTTCTAGAAACTGATGATCATCTTCCTCAAGTGACATTACTGTGCTAGTTTCTGTGCGTATTGTGGAATCGTCCATGATTCCATGCCTTCTCTTCCTCCTAGCTGCCTTCCCCCACCCATGGATAGTCTCTCTTATCCTTTGAGGAATCAAAGCTGCTTTGTAGTTTGTCCCCATCTATAAAAGAAAAAAGGAAAGTTTCATGATGCTTAATAGTCAGGAAATACTCCTATTTCATGAATCCAACACAAAGGAGCAAGAAGATAGCCTACTTCATATGCTTAAAGGGGAAATATTCTCTTAGAAAGCTTATTGACAAAGAAGAGTCCACCTTTTCTATTAAGTTGTCTTTTCATTTAGATTATCATGGAATAGAACTCTTTCCATCCAAGAAAAGATTCAAGCAACTAAAGAAAAGAAGGGGAGAAGGGGATTGTAAATCAAAATATAGTTTTTTCCAACCATCCTCCAATTAGGTGAGAGGAAGACAACAGAAACTTCAGTTTACGACGTGGCAGCTAACAGAATGTTCAACCACCCAACCAAAAGTATATATTTTTCAAGAAAAGAAAACATTTTTACCACTTTTCCTCGGATTTTTTCATATCCTTCACAAGGGATTGTTTGTTTGACATCTTATGCTCTACCAAAGACTAGTACCAACTGGGGATATGACAGTATTAATGAACTGTATATCACCTCTACTTAACATCCAACTGGGATATGTCCAGTAATCTGTATTTCTGCATTAATTTTACTAGAAAACATCCAGCATCAAACTGGGATATGTCCAGTAATCTGTATTCCTGCCCTAATTTTACTAGAAAACATCCAAATGTTATATGTCCAGTAATCTGTATTCCTGCATTAATTTTACTACACCTACTAATGCACTTAGCAATTATTTCTTTATCTTCTAGATTTAAAGGACAAAATCAAAGACAATAAGCCTTTCTTCCCCCCAGTTTCTCTAGGACATTGATAGCTTAGTATTTGAGCCTTGAGAGACATTCAGACGAATCTAGCGCCTAAAACTTGTAACAATTCTACCAATACTACAAGTCCAACAGCCCCAGATTGTTAATAACTCAATTTTATGTTAGTGAACTCTTGATAGTCCAAATTCAGATATAAGATGTGTGGAGCACCTGGGTAACCAAAGCATATAGGGGTAAGGTGCTATAGCTGCAGAGAAACTGACCGGCAAACCTGAAAAATAAGAGAGCACCATAGTAAAAAGATACTGCTAATACAGTCAACAAACTTACTACAAACTGACCATGCATACCCCAGGATAAGTCGCACATATACCAGCAAATGGCTTCTTATGAAACAAGAATTATAGCCAAATTGCCACTGAACACAACCAACCAAAGAAAAATAAGTCAGAATGTACAGATCCAACAACCTTCACAATACGGTAAGAAGTAAGTGCTCCAGTGTATTCACTATGCTTTGTAAAACTTCCAATTGATGCTGTACAGGGATCAGGGGACAGAGCATTTGTATTCTAAGTATTTAAAGTTTGGGTATTTTAATTTTATCTTGCAGGAAGATCATCTAATGTGGTAAAATAAAAGTTATTTCAAGCAACGAAAGGTATTTACCCAGAACCAAAAGAATGAAGCCAATTCAAACGCATTCTGCAAATAGAATTCAGAGAAAGATCAGAATATTTTGTCAGTACGAAAAATGGATGTTACAGCATTTAGATTACATGTACAATGAGCATTGTTACCTGGAATAAGATAAAATGAATCAATGACAACAATAGCTCAGGTTTCTTAAACCAGAAGAGATCATCTCGAGGTTTCAGTTTTGCTCCTACAAAGTATCCAGTAATGCCAGCATTTTCTATTGCCAAGGTTGCAATGACATGCTGTAGTTTTGCACCTACTAGAAGAACAAGCTGCCAACAAAAGCAACAGTTTCGGAATAATTCTACAAGAAAGGGTGCACGGCACTAAAAAAGCGTAACGCATGGTTCATTAAGAATATGAATTATGCCTATATCCAGAAATTGTCCTTTTCTGACAAAAAGACCAGAAACAGAAATATTAAAGAAAAAAGTACTTACACTGACAGGAATAATGGCTATCCAGAAGTACAGATTAGACCCTGTACGAAGAGAAGAAAACCAAACAAGTTCAAATCTACAATCTAAGCATAGAAAAGACACATTCGACAACTAATAGGATATGTATCAGTCATTCATGGGGATTTTTATCATAGTAATCCAGAAAGCAACTCACGAGGAAAGTGCACAAACAAAGAAAATGCCAGAGAATGTTCGTCAAAGTACGGAACTATTGCAAGTCTAGAATCAGAGAAATAATACTTTTGAAACTCAATCCATACCTTTTATATTAAACAGCATGAAAGCAACAACAAATCCCCACAATGGACCACTACAAGGTGTTAAATAAACAGGTAATTAGCTGGCCATTTATCATATGAATATATCAAGCTTAAAATTCAGAGAAGAGAGATCAAGCCTTCAAAAAGTTTGAACAGGTCCAATACAGAATAAATCTAAAAATTTATTTTACCTTACACCAACAATCCGTTGGAATTCTTCTTCCATAGACCGTATCATATAGCTATGAAAATCGTATTTCGGAGGCAAATTATGATTCTGTAAGAAAAATAAAAGAATGGAAATACAACTTAAACATTAGTGGCAAAAAACTATCAACAGACATCTGCTAGACAAAGAGACTTCATCAAGTCCTGAAAATGGAACTCTTAGTTTTAAGATCTCAGTTTACTTGTATTGCAGGTAATAAGTTTGAACGATATAACACTTGAAAAGCCCTGCTTGCAGTTTTGCTGGTGGGATTATAAAAATTTTGAATTATTTTTTTAGAATTGTTTTTTTATCACATTCCATTTCATTTTACATTTTAAAAATTTTATTTGAATTATTTTTAGAAATTCAAAATTACAAGAAAGTTTGACCCCGAAAAAGTTTATTCTACGTCTTTCCCTTTTCTGGCGCTCAAAAAAAGAAACGACATGGTATGAGTTCTATGCTTCAGTTTCCTGCTAATCAAAATGGTTTCTTGACTGCATAATACAGGCACACAACACTTTTAATCATTTTTTAAGCTTGCCCTTTGTATGATATGGTGTGATAGAGATGTAAACACTACAACCAAATGCATTAATATAAACAATGCAGCCAAACATGAGATCCCACTACGTCTATGTTTTTTTCAAAGCACTACACACGCAGAATAACTGAACAATCAACATGATATGCTTCAGTTTCTTGCTAATCAGAATGACTTCTTCATTGCAGTACGCCTAATCACATACACACAACACATTTTTAGTCAATTTTTAGTTTGCCGTTGATATGGTACGGTATCACAGGATGCAAGTACAACTCTAAAATGTATCGATATTGATGGAACCTATAGGGGAGAAGACGCCTTAGACATGGAGCACAATGGGAGAGGGAATAAACCGGTAGTGTGGAAGGTGTACTCTAGAAGGAAGTACAATGGGCAGAAGGGCAGTGTAGGAGGGCAGTTAATATTAGCTGAGGTGGCCAAGTAGTT
>JAOSBL010000006.1:24017534-24030116 GCA_027568915.1 Erythroxylum roraimae | reverse complement strand
CTGTAATGAGCTATAGACATTACGGTTAACTGCAATAATATTGAAATCTCTAGTATTCCAAGGCTAGAGTTCTATCAGATATAAACAAGCCAAACATGATATTACAACGTTCACAAAAAACACTTATCTACGCGCATCACATATGTTGGGTTCCGAATAAACAGGAATACCACATACCATGATGAAGCCCTTACGGAGAGTGAGGTAGTCTGTACGAACCACTGAGCGGCCAAATTGCCGAAAGAAACAAGTCTACAAGTTGATCAAAATAAGTTAATTTGATTGAAGTTCGAATTCAAACCAAAATAATAGCATGCCTTAATATAACATGCAAGGATTAAATTAACAAGGGACAAAAAATACATTTTGGCTCCTAACGTTTTTATCATAATTTAAGTTAGAGCTTAATGTTTGACAGCACTCAAAGGACTTCAATGTTATCAAAACAAATCCAAATCAACCCTATACTGATGGAATCCCTAACTCCTATCAAAGTTCCATAAGTTGAGGCTTATGTAGTCAATTTTTAGTGTGACACCACTACCAACATGACATCCCAATTGACCCCCACAATTTCAATCTTCTCTTTTCTCCTCTATCCACACTTACTGAAAGGCAACTAATGATGTTAAAGACCTGTTTCATTGTGGGTGTGGCATATTGCCCAGCAATGAATTGGAAAATTGTTGTTGGTACAGTAAACAACTGTTTGAAAAACATGGTGGAATTCACAATAATGAATTGATTTCATGTTGAATGATGGAAGATACATTAGTTATATAGATTGCATGAAGGGCTACAGAAAGGATCCTCATGATAGGTGCAAAACAACAGGAAAATAATGCATATATAATAATGTATACACTTCGACGCATAAAATCAAGACAAAAGAGAGAAGATGAAACATATTTCACCAAAGATGTAACCTCTAAACCACAAAATATATAAGATTGCAAATCAAACTCTGACATATAGAAACATTTAAGGAACTTGTTAAAGCTCAATCTCGCAAAAATAACCCTTTTTTCTAAATTTCGAAAAGGTATTCCAGGCATGAATGCTCACATCTTGCTTATTGTATTTATAAAGGAATCATTCAACCCAAAAGTTTTAGTTGCTAGGAGTGATCCAAGAATGGATTATATATCATCCTAACATGCCTCTCACGTGAAATGTAGAAAAATCACAAATCTATCATAAATGTAACTAGAATAACTTCAACTTAAAAATTCTCGATCATATAAGATTCTGATAACATGTCAAAGAACCATTTGATCTAAAAACCTAAGTTGTTAAGTGAAATTTAATAATGGATCAAAAACTGTATTAACAATGTTGAGGAACTCCTTGCCTTTACTCAAACGCATAAATACAAAAAATATTTTCATATAATTCGTATGCTTCATTTCTAAAATGACATTCTTCTTTTGAAAGAGTATCTCCAAAGAAAAAAAAAACTTTTTCTTTTCTACCTTTCTTCCCTCCTCTACCCCACATCCTCCTCCCCTCCCCCTAACCACCCCATCCAAAAGAATAATCGTCACAAAATTTATTGAGACCATATCCAATCAAATTAACTATTTAAATATTTTTATACCAAACCCACTTTGATTTAAACATAAATTGAATGTTTCATTGCTTATCCATCCCCATCAATGGAAAAAGAAAGGTTGAAGAGGAGGAAGTAAGGAATTGCACTTAATATTTTGTTACAAAAAATTTGATATCATTTTCAGTTTTTTCGCTTCATATCACAGCCATAATATGTGGAGACACGAAGTTCATGGTAAAATTCAAGCAGCATAATTCAGGTTCCTTACCAGGTAATGGGAATAACAAACAAGAAAAGCAATAAAGAGAAAGCAAATGTTGGTTACTTACCACCCAGATAAGAACACTATTCCTAACCAGTGGATTGGACACATGGTATCTAACAAAAGTTGTTTGCCTTCGCAATATTTGTTCCCTGGTGATTTCTGTTGCAAAGTAGAAACCAACTCAAGACTCTGCTCTTGAACTCATTCTTTACCAAACAATCCTAAATGCAAACTAAAAGAGCTACAAATGTCCTCAAAACTCCAGCAACTACTAAGTTTCTCTATATAAAGTGCAATTGAACAATGCAAGTTGAGACATCATACAGGTTTGCTAGATGTCATACTACTACATTGTACTCAAAAAGCTTATTAGTTTTGTATCTTACCAGTTAATGCATTATGACGGTCCATATGAGCCTCATCCTCCCACACCCTCCAACTATGGATCTGATAAAACAATCAAACATCTCAAGATTAGAGAAAGGGAAAACAGTAACATGGTTACCTATTTTCATTTTGCAAGATGTACCTTTTCTCCTGCTCAACTACCTCGACATATATAGGACAGTAATGTACATGAGGTCAAAATAGTTTCTCTCTTATCAAAGCCAATATTCAACTCTAGTTCTCCTAAGTTTTCTTTTTCTCACTGGCTATACCTCAAAGCTTGACTATTAAGATAAGTTTGGCTATCACATAGCGATTACCATATCAGTCACATTCCTATCATATTCAGTTCAAAGGTTAACATAAGAAATGGTGATTGCACGATCACTGGACGATTCTAAGTGGATTTATAGCCTCACAAATCAACAAGGACATTGAGAAACATAAATAGCATTTCTTAATAACTCCTCTCTTGCAAAGTTTTTAGTTCCTGAATCTGAGGAGAGATCTATAAGTCATTACTCAATAAATGTTGTGGGCCTTAGTCACTGAAAACCGTGGGCTTGGGGACGGATAAATTGACAACTGTAAACACATAAAACTAGCTCTGTACACATTAAAATTTCAGTCCTAAAAGTTTGGCAAGATATATGAAAAGGCTTATGGACTACAACAGGCTACGCTTAATGTTACTCTAAAATTTCCTAATCATATAAAGTGAAAAAAGCCTTTATGGGTGAAAAAAGCCTTTATGGGTTTACATTAGCTACATATAGCTTATTAGTAATCTTATCAGTTAATTAACAAGAAGATATAATGTGATGCTATCAGAATTCTTTTTAGGAATGCGAAAAAAACACAAAATATAATTATATATAATTCACTTCTAGAAGGAATACAACCTTCACAATTGCCAACAGCATTGTTAAGCAACTGTAAGATATATGTGTGATTGCCATGACAAAGATGAAACGATGCAACTGCTCCAGACCTTCCAATGACACAAAAGGTTCATATCCCTGCATAAAACTCAGTTTTTAGAAAGGTATAACGCATCAGAAAGGCAAGCTATAAAAGTCAGATTCAATATAGTCCACAAAGGTAAAGGTTTTCTTTAAAGAAAACTTCTACTTCAAATTAATTCTAATTGAATATAAAAATTCACTTATGGCAAAAAACTTCAGATGAAATAGTAGCAACATCCTCAAAAGAATTATAAACCGAGACATGACTTGCCACTTTACAGGTATTCTTGGTCAGATCATTTAGCACTCTCCGTGATGAGTGGGGAAGCATATAAGTCACTGCTAGTTTACGTTCCTTGTTAGAATTATCTTCTATATCTTGATCAATCTGAGATCTACTGCAAGGAGCAAAAGTACTGTCATAGAACTTTGATGGAATGCAAATATTGGCTATTGTGCTAGATGTAGCTGTTAGAAGGAGAGAGATGAATCCAAGAAGCATCAACTCTGAAGAGAAAACAAAAAATTGAATTCATAAGTACTTAGCTAAGATACATATAACAGAATGGGGAAGGGGAAGAAAAGAAGTAGAGGATACGCAAGTTTTTTGCAGTTTATGTAGGCAATCTACCTTCTTTCATTTTTTCTACAGCTGCAAGCAGAGGTTTCCTATTAGTCTTCCTCAACCACTGAAACAAATGATAAGTCATGTCAAAAACAATGAGTAAACAAAATTTTTTGAAAATGTAGCAGGAAGGTAAATTAAATTAAACATGAACTGTAGATTTGGAAAAAATAAAACACCAGACTACTAAAATTGTTAAAAATAGATGTTAACAGTATGGATTCAGCTCATTTATCAACACAGACCTTCCATATTCCGAACCTATCATATATCTACCCAAAATCGGTGCTTATATGCCAAATGGATAATGGTTTAGCAGATATTATATCCTTCTTCACGTCCTTTTCTACCCATAATGTGGGGTGTGAAAGATTCAGGCACCAATGTCCTGTTCATTGTTTACTTGACAGTGTAAAAAATTCCAACGGTTTATGAAGACTGAAGCTTGAGAGCCGCTAGTAGTTTGCCAGATTATTTCCAATATACTAGTAAAGGGCTACATGCTATTCAGATAAAAGTCGATCATAGGAAACTCTTCCATCAAGCAGAATAATTTACAAGTTTCAATATTGCAAAGGTTTAAATTGGAAAGCAATTTCTTTCCACTTACTGGAATCATAATCCTATGAACCACTGAAGCACAGAACAAGAAGGAAATAAGGGACTTGTCAGACAAATGCAGTGAATCACATCACCCCAAAAAAAAAAAGAAGATCTAGCATGCGTTACATAATGCAAACGACACAAAAACGAAGCTTCTGTTTATGTTCTTGATGAAAGAATTGAGAAGTAAAACTTACATTACTTAGACGGTGAATGGACCGCTCCACAATCAAGGAAACAACCACAAAGATTGTCAATACTGTTGCAACTGACCATGTAGGAGTTAAGGCCAACGATCGCATTTCATTTTCTTTCTCGGCCATTCCAGAACAATCCTATTCACAGATCACAAACCAAAGAATATCAAGCACCAAAGGTATCCTCTCTCAGGCCAATGGCTGTGAAGCTACCCACTTTCTAAACCACAATCCAATACACATGCCCCAGAAGATTACAATACAATACAGACTCCCAGAATCATACAGTTTCTACACTAGAAACAGCTCATTCCTCTACACTGTTTCTCTCCAATGGAGAAAAGCAATACACTAAATCTGGAAAGTACTTGGTTCCTTTTAACTTTTAAATGCACGAATCGCTCAGAGAAAAATGAATTCAGAAAACGCTTGCTTCTAAATGACGCCTAATAATGCGCTGCGAACTTGGAAATTTCTGTTGCAAAACAGAAAGATCAAAATTTTCCTTTTCACAATCAAGATTTTTTACTTGGCAAACTTATAACACCTCCTAATACCATCGTTTCCTCACTACCCATAAAACTTTTTCCTCCCCCTTTCACTGTGGAAAGTTCTGTTTCTTTCTTCTCTTTGTACAGAAACTGCAATTTGCCCAACTTCAGTCACAGAAAGATGTTACGAACACTGTCTCTACAATAGCAAAGAAAGTGAACAAGACCAGATCCGGTTCAGATTGGGAAGCAAGTTTAGAACTTGAAGTCTTGAACAAGCCCTTTTAGTACGTGAAAAAACTCGGTGGTTCTAGAAACTGTCTTTTGTTTTAACTTTTGTTTGTGTCTGAACGTAAGAAAGCTTCGAACTTCCCCTGAACCTTCGATCTTTGTCTAACGGGGCTTCACATTTTCAAACTTTTATAGTAACCCTCCTCTGTTTACGGAGATTGAAAACGAATGACAAAGTCATGGACAGCGACGTCGTACCACGGGGATTATAGGGTCTCAACCAATGACTTGATAGTCTTCAGTCTTCTTCTAGCATTTATTGGATTTGTCTTACGAATTTATCATTGTTGTTAAAACAGTAGCAATGAAATTTGCCGCTAATCGTGGCCACCTGGAAGAAGCTTCACAGATGAAATGATACAAAACACGGACACATGTGTTTGCCTTTTCAATTCATATGTATCGTGCACATGCTGTGTTTATAATTATTATAGACTTCCAATCTCAGCGGACCACTCCCGTCTTGTTTTGTGTTTAGTATTAGTCAAATCCAAAAGACTGTCTACAAAATATAAATCTCAATTTGTGGAACCCCACAAAGTTTCAAGATATCCAAAGGTGTGAAAATGAAGAAGCGAAGTGTCCTGTTTCCTGTATCTACAATTAAACCTCGTTTTGCTGCATTAGTTATTTAACGATTATTAGCATAAGGAACATTATTGGCTATTAATCCAATTGTTAATAATAATTTACAGCACTCGCAGTATTATTTAGGTGCTATAAGCTTTATTGGAGGCACATGACGTTGTTGAAATGTGAGCTTCAGGGTCTTAAATATTCATAGACTGACGTCCCATCATACCTCACCGGAAGATTCTTCATATCATCCTCCAACCACCCTAAGAACTTTCAGCTCAACTTACTTCCACCACCGTCACTGTGGCCAAATATTTCTTCCGGACACCCTCCAAATTGCAATTAAACAAGGCAAAAGAAAAAAGAAACCTCTGCAATGTGGATGCATAACAATTTCAAAAAGTCGAAGTTAAAGTTTCCTTTATTTTTATTGCGACTATCTTGTCATATTATTTTATCCTGATTAGATTCGATACTTTGTATAAAGATGATAGATCTTATTCTCAAATTTCAAATGAATCATCACATCTACACGCAACCATCGCCGTCGGAGTTTTAAAGAAGCAGACATAATCACGTAATGGGACAACAATACCATAGAAAGTCTCGCCAAACTCATCTTTAGCTGAATTCCAATTAGAATAGAAGCTCATCTTGCTCTTTCTTCAAAGTCATATCCGAAGTAACAGTTGTACACACCCATGACATAGAAGTTGAGAATTCATATTTTAATCTGGGAAGTGTTTGTGAACAAGATTTTAGGAGAGGGAGAGTTGTTGATTAGATGAAGCTAGAAGTTTGGTAAAGAATGAACCAGTATGGCAAAGAGTAGGTTGGCGGGTACCCGGGATTTCCTTTTGAACAAGATTTTAGGAGAGGGAGAGTTGTTGATTAGATGAAGCTAGAAGTTTGATAAAGAATGAACCAGTATGGCAAAGAGTAGGCTGGCGGGTTCCCGGGATTTCCTTTTGCTTATTTAAAAATCATACGTTTGCATCAAGGTTCTCTCACTTAACACAATAGCAATCTCTATGAAACCGTATCCTCCAGGCAACAAGTTGAGGAGCCAATTCTTAAGGCCGCACTACTTTAAACTTAGCACCCATCCATGGTCTCGGCCTGTCATGTATTCATTCCAATAAAGCTTTAATAATGGTCCCAAACTCATGAGCATTGTCGTCTACAAACGAAAAACAGCAGGGCCCAGAAAGGACTGGGCAAGTCAAGTCGGATAAAAAGAACGTCGCCAAGATAGCTTAGGACTACCAACTTTGGGACATGCCCTTTTCCTTATTTATTACTTGTTTTTGGGTAGATTACGTTGCACCGTTTTAACATTTACCTGTTTCAGGATTAACCTCAATCACTTGAATTATTATTATCTTAATTTAAATCTGAAATTAAGATATTGCTTGCTTGTCACATTTTAAGCCACCAATGGCAGAAGAGAAGAGGTCCCTAATCCAATCACAAATTTGGAAGATAAAAGAAGTTACATTTAGCCAACCCCATGGAACCCTTGGATTCCTACAACAAAGGTTTAGTTTAAATTTTCTACCTAAAGATTCTTACGGAGCGTCTTCAGGGAAATCGAAGAATAAATAAACGGATTCAGATCATCACAGAGTGGGGAATAAACTAACCTATAGAGCTTATGATAATAGGCAATATTGAAAGAGAGAACTACAAGTTAACACTCTTACTCCTAGCCAACCTTTTGTTGCGCACTCAGGGACAAGATCACACTAACAACAATAATAAGAAATTACATTAAATATAAGCTTTGAAGATATGAACATGAACATGTTGCAGAATAAATAATAAGAAAGCAAAACATAGCTTATTTAGTAGAAGAATCATGTTTTTATGTTTGGTACGCTCTTTCGTAAGCTTCTCTAGATATTAACATCTTGTCCTCTGTAAAAGAAGAGCCAAGGAACACGCCTATGAGAAGTCTGTTTTGAAGAGTTTCCACTTACGAAATTTGCAGAATGGAAGACTATGTCTAGATGAACCTGGACAGGATTCAAGGATCCTTAGGATGAATATTCCTGCATTTAACAAATTTTTTTTAAAGCCACTGCAGGACCTTGGTTTCTACAACAAACCTCATAAACCTTTTGCACATAACACTATCCTCCCCTGTTGATGGCACTCTTATTAAAAGGAGCAACTCATCAAACCCATCCATCGTGATTCTTTCTGTCCCCTTCTGATATTAAAATACCTTTTTCTTAACGTGCCAAAAAATTTGGAAGTTCAGTTGCTCCATTCAAGTGGTTGTCTAAAGCATTCAGAATTATGAGTCTCATAGCATAATTTCTTCTGGTTCAATTGTTGATCCTTAATAAGTTGAAGATTCAACAGATTCAATCCAGAAAAAGAAAAGTTACTGTTCGTGTCCAGCACAACACGCTGCATGTGTAACAGGCCACTCGCCATTGATCCAACTTCTCCTATTTTGCACGTTAAGAGAAGATTTCAGCACTGGAGTAATATAAGAAGGAGATAATAAAGAATCTCGGTGGATGCGCTGAATAATTGTTCCCGATTTCACAATACGTATTGAAAAGGAGGACAACCAAGAAAACACTAAAAACTGTTCTATTCACAAATTCCATGATAACTTTATCAGAAATATAGATCATGACTAAATTATGAAAGTTGAAGCTCATCATATAAAGATGCAAGTCTTTAATGCGTTAGGTAATTACTTTTCATATTTGAAATATCTACTTTGGCAAACCAAGTCTAGATTTCATTCTAAAACCAAATTGGCTCCAATTGCAATCGTAACTGTTAACATTATTAGTATTTGTTTAGTTACAGTCATTAACTATAAGCCTTTCCTTATTTCACTTTCTATCAAGAGACTTGGATGCGATGGGCATTGCATTTGCTTACTGTACTCCAATTAGAAGCAAGAATATTCTATACAAAGTCTGGTCAGAAAATAAAATTAAAAGTTAAATCCATACTTCTCATTGTATAATTTTGTCACAATAATAAAAGAGATTTATTTTATTGCCTATAGACATAGGTCGTATGGATTGTTCGAATCACATAAATTCTTATATTTTTATTTCTTTATTTTCTCATATATTTTATTCTATCTTTTGTGATAATTAGTAGCAGGATGTCTCTTCACAGGTTCAATATTGAGAAGTTCAATGAATTGAATGATTTCACTCTGTAGAAGGTGGAGATGAGGGCAGTTTTTGTTTAGTCGAGATGTGTAGCAATGTTAGAAGCAGGAAAAATGGTTGGAGAATTTGATAGCATTGGAGAAGGAAGAGATATTGCCAAAAGCATACAACACAATATTGTTAAGCTTGAGAGATGAGATCTTGAGTGAGGTGGTTGATGAACTAATCACCGCTATGTTATAAAAGCAACCTAAAAGTAAGCATCGGAAGAAATTACTTACAAATTATTTATATCAAAAGTAGCATTTGTATATCTTAAGGATGACAGAAAGTATATAGACGAAAGAAAATATTATTAATTTTAATCAAATCATCTTGGGTTTATAATGCATTAACATTAAAATTAAGGATGAAGATCAAGTCATAATCTCTTTTATGTTTCTTGCCTAATTCATATGAGAATTTTGTTGATATCATGTTGTATGGCAGAGAGACTATTTATATCGATGGTGTGAAGGATGCCTTACAGTTTAAGGAATTAAAGAAAATAGTCTCTAACACATAAGAAGGTGGATAAAGTGTGAATGTGGTTATTAGAAGACGAAGTAACATGAAAAAGAGTACCAAAATCTAGAATAAGTCTCAATCCAATTTGAAGACTAAAGCTATTTGATGCTTTAAATATAAAGTTAAAGAACACTTATAGTGGGATTGTCTATAACAAAAGAATGGGAACAAGAAAATGGAAGAAAATGGAAAAGCAAGTATTGTTGTAGTTTAGGGGAGTTTTGATGAACAGGATGGAAGAGGCAGTGATGTTTTAACATTTAGCAATTTTGATTATGCAAATCAATAGGTGATAGACATTTGGTCGCTTATCATATAACTTTTAATAAGGACTAGTTATATTCTTTCAACCAACAAAAAGGAATGATACTATCATATTGGATGGTAATGGAGAGTGTATTGTCAAAGGCCGTAGTTTTAATGTAGATCAAGATACATTATATAATTGTTAGAACATTGGATGCCTAGTGTGCTCTTAATCTTTGAAAGAATCTAATTTCTATTGGTACTCTTGATAATCAAGGATATAAAATTTCTAGTGATGATAGGCAGCTTAAATTGATAAAATGTACATTAATTGTGAGAAAAGGAAAATCACACATGACATCTATGTCATAATAAGGAAGTTAGTAATAGGATATGAGGTCATGTCTCAATCTTCAAAGAAGAAAGATAGTACAATGGTCTGACACATACAAGTGAGTTACCTTGGTGAGCATGAGATGATGACACTTTATAAACGAAACTTATTAAAGGATGAAAAACACAGGAAGGTAGATTTTTGTAGGTTTCATGTGCTTAGTGAAAAGTTTAGGATAACCTTCAGAATATAGTGTTTGGAAAGTGACATATATTAAGGAAAACATATAAAAAGGTTGTGCCATGATCAATATTGAGCAATAATGGTTCAAGGGTGGTACGATAATAGTTAGGAACACATTCTAAGGAAGCTAGAAATTTTAGCTCAAGAGATAGAACAATGCCAGGAAGAAAGTATTAGCATAGTATAACCAATGATAAAGTGTGAAGGACAGTCAGACATCCAAAGAGATTTAGTTAGAAAAACTTAACTGTGTATGCTCTAACCATTAGTGATAGGGATGGATCTATCTTCCAGAGAACTAAGAAAAGTTAGGAGAACAATAGACAAATTGTCACTATGGCAAATGATGTATGGTTTTACAAGATTAAAAAATTAACCAAATTTGGTTAGATTTTGTTAAATAGGTTCACACTTTTAGAGGATGCAATTGACATATTGATAAAGTTATTGCTCACAAAAAATTTCAAGTATAAATTAGACTTGGTGAATACTTACATAGCTTAAAGCCCTTAAGAGTCTGTGTGATAGGAAGTAACTCTTAGTTAGACATTGGAAAATTTAAGTTAAGGTAGAGAATTATGAGATATGCCTTAAGTTCTAGTGAAACAGAATTTCTATAACCTTAGAATCTAGTGAGAAAAAGTTTTAGTGTTATTAGGCATTTATAAAAATACAGTTTTAGTGACCTTGTAGTTATAGTGAGATAAAGTTTCATGTTATTAAGTATTTATAAAAATAGAATTTGAGTGACCTTCTTAGTCCATAAATAATTTAATAATAGTTTTGTAAGGTGAGACTTGAGAAGACCAAAAATTAGAAATTCTCTTGAAGAGAACCTTTAAGAAATTGAGTAAAATTGTGCTTATCATATTTCTCTTTGTAATTTCTTTCTCACGTTAATAAAAGAAAATTATTTCTTTACTCATAGACATAGATCACAAAGATCAACTGAACTACTTAAATTTTTATGTCTATTTTGCTTTCTTATTTTTCTATATTACATTAATTTTTTATGATAATTACTCTTACATGAGTTGGTATCGTAACACATGGTAATCGATGGAATTCATCATTCCTAATATCTAAATTGTATAAGGTGAATCTCTCCTGCCACTTCAATGTCTTTATTGTTCCTTTCCCCCTAACGAGAAAGGGTGCAACTCGAAAATAAGGTAATGATACTTATGTAATGAGACTAAGTATCATTGTGTTGGATATAAAGATAACAATCAACCTATCATGAAACTTTATATGATTGTTTCAAAATACCATGAAAATGAAAACGGATTAACATCAATACAAACATTAGTATGTTTCAGAATCTCACCCATCTAGAGCCATTGTACACACTCGCCCTTCTGTAACCTAGGTCAAAACAATCTCTAGAGTATTATGGCACTGTAAAGAAAGAGAATCCTAGTATGGATTTTGTTTTGAAACTATTGAGGTTACATAATTGGAGAAAAACTAAAACCAGCACCATTTATGGCCAAATTCTTCGTAAAATGTTTGTGTTATTGGCTGAATATACAATAATATGTGTTATAAAACTTTCTCAAAGTTTCTGATAGTCATCTCAAATTTTGGCTGATTATGTGCCAAAAAAGAGTTCCTAACAAGTTATCTTTACATTAGAAAGAAATTACAGATAATTTCAAATAGTAAACAATATAATGTTGTATGTATAGGTATAAATGCAAAAAATACCTCAAAATTTTCCTTGTTAAATGTTGTTAACCAAGTTCAAGAAGCAAAAATAAACAAAGGAAAACGTGGCAATTTTAATAAGAATTCCATGAAGGCTCTATTATACTAATTTATATTATGTAGCAAGATTACCTAATAGAGAGAAGATTATCATAAATTTGGATGATGTTTGAATCACCCTTTGACTTTTAACTTTGGTCAATGCCAACAACCTAATATTTTTCGTAGGCAAATGCATAAAATTTTTATATTATTCTAGTAGAATATAAAGCTCTGGTTTGAGAGTTAAATTAAAAATCTATATAGATAAAGTGTTGGGCCCCGAACCTTTCTTGGAAGTTAGGACTATTAAATGAGAAGTTGTTCATGATTATTCATGTATAAAGA
>JAOSBL010000006.1:23982592-24002345 GCA_027568915.1 Erythroxylum roraimae | reverse complement strand
TTATTATTATTAATAGTAAATAATAAATATCTAAATAAATTAATATATACACTTAATCATTATATCGAAATTATTAATGTCTATGAATAATAATGACCATGTTTTAATAAAAATCCAGTATATCGTTTGAAGTTGGCTTTGGTTATTATTAAACAAAAAGTGGCTTATTGGCTCTGTCTTCATGTATTAGAAACGGCGCCTGTCCATTATTAAAACAAGGCTGTCCAATTTTTGTTCAAAAAACGCTGTCATTCTGTCATTAGACAGAGTAAGACAGAATAGCGTTAGACAAACGATCTCCACTCGAGGGTGAGAGAGTTTTGCAAACTGAGAAAGGGGGTTTAGCTCATTTTCTGAAAATTTCATCGTTAGATTTTAGTGATTAAACGGCGTCCTTATGTTAATAAGCTAACGTGTAATAATTATAAAGATTTCTGAACACGTCAGCAAACATGGTTAGAATTGAAAAAAATTACATAAAAACTATTGAGAATGACAATAACAATAATAAATTTTTTTAATGATATAACTCAGTAAAAAAATGTCATTTTATTTTTAAAATTTTTACATAAAGTGAACTGTTTTAACTAGATATATCAAAATAGCATTAATTTAATGATAATGATAGAACGTATCAAATTTCTAAGTTGATCCTTTAAATTTAAAACTTGATTAACTTAAATTGAGTCAAATTGAATTGAATTTGTTATTTTAAATATGAAGAAAAGTTGTTGTAACTTTATATTACTACTCTTTATGACAAAAACTCACATAATTTATTGATTTAATTGTGATTGCTATTTTTCACATTTTGTAAATAATAAAAAATTTGAGTTGATTTAACTGTTATGAATAATGTGAAAGATTATTTAAAACTATTTCTTATAATTAAAAAAAATTATCTCATAAGATACTGTGAAGAGTTTTGAATAGACTTTACCCGACAATTTTATAAGTTGAATATGAGGAGTACAGGCTCATCATGAATTCACCCCTTCAGACCCAAATAAGCTGATTTTTTTTTTACAATTTAGAGAGTCCCAATTATAAAAAGGTATCTTTAAATCATCTACATCTAAATTAATTACTACTCGAACGGAACAAGTCCCTATTAATTACGTTATAAATAAAACAGACAAATAAAACAGTTCAGTTTTCCGATATGAGAATAAATGGAAAGAAAATAAGAGGATATAGAAACAGACACCTAAGAAGGCTCTAATGTCATGGTTCAGACATGAACATCCCCGACTCTTATTACAAAAATAACTGTCAAAAACTCGAGTTCTTTGGCAAAATAACCACAAGACTAGTAGACCCTAAAAAGTGAGAGGGAAAATATACAGAGAAGAAAAAGCTGGGTTAATGGATGCCAGGAAGATTGTGGTGGTAGTAGAAGATGTAGACGCTGCAAGAGCAGCACTCAAATGGGCTCTCAGCAATCTTCTCCGTGATGGTGATATGATAACTCTTCTCCATGTCTTTTGCCCTCTAAAGTCGTCAAGAAACAAGAACAAGATGAGGCTTCTTCGCTTGGAAGGCTACCAACTCGCTCTCTCATTCAAAGACATATGTTGCAGCTTCTTTGTTAACGTAAATATTCTTGAACTTTTGTTTGAGTTTGAAATCTTTCATGTTTAGGCGTTTATATATATGTTGTTTCTTGTGGCAGGCGACTAATTATGCTTTGAATAATTAGATTATGTGATGATGATGATGATGGATACGATAATCGGGGAATTGTGTTGCACAGACAAAAGTTGAGATCATTGTCACCGAAGGCGAAGAATATGGCGAGAAGATTGCAGCAACGGTGAGAAAGATTGGTGCCTTTGCTCTTGTTGTGGGACTCCATGATCAGAGCTTTCTATATAGGTAACTTATGCCATGATTCCCCAATAACATATTTGCTTTGTGCTTTATTCTTTTAATTTGGATGGTTATGGCAAGGAGGGCAGGGCTTGTTCCATCGGATCGACCTTATCCTCTTCAAAAGCTTTATAATTACCCAGTGATATATGAACAAGGGATGAATCTGGATATAAGCAATTTTTCGTGATCTCATGTGTTAACAGTAATTTCCGGTCATTACCAAATACCAACTTCATGTGTATTTTTATGTAGACTTGAAAGTGATTGGCTGAATACAGTAATTGTTTTTATGAAATATTTCAGATTTTGGCCAGGGTTTTGAAAAGTTAAAAAGAAATAAACTTTTAGTTACCTTGGAGCACAAACTGAGTTCAAAGTGGTGTTCCCGAAACCAGATCCTCTATCCAGTTTTACTCTGTCTTATTCTGTTTCATGAAATCTTAACTATTTATTCTGCGGGACCTACGCGGGTCCTATGCGGACTCCACGTAAATAAATGGCTGAAATTTATTGGACACAATAAGACACCATAATATTAGACAGAAGATCTGGACTCGGTGTTCCCGGGGCGGGAAAGCCAAAAGGCATTTTTGGAAATGCACAGTGCAAACTTTTAGCAATACAGTTCCTTTGTCATTATGTGAAATACTGGAAATACTATTCTAAAAGTCTTTGTTCCTCCAATTCACAGAGAAAGAGTCCATCCATTACCTCTACAGGGATGGGGACTGGGATTAGGACGGTTTTAGGCACCGCCAACCAATTCGGTAGACTGTGAATAGATCGGAACAAGCGCATTGTGCACTAATTAAGGAGGCTCTCTTCACATGAAGAGCTTCTATCTAATAACTACAGAAAAATTTGTATTCAGAGGAAGAGCCAAATTACCGAACTCATAGCATAGTAGTTTTTGTGGTGGTAGGTTGGTTTTGGCCGACAACAATATAGCAAACAAGTTGAACTGCAGAGTGCTGGCAATTAAACAAGCAGCAGCATTTAAGGAGGTGAGCACCAGCAGCAGCAGCCCAAGATTAAATGCAATGCCAACGCCGGACGGTTCAACCAGCATGGACATTTGGCAGATCCAGATTGGCAGTTTACAGTAAGTTTCTTCTCTACTTTATTTTCTACCTTCTCCTTTCATTTCATTATATATATATATATATATAAAAACTAAATTGCCAACGTAGGGAAGTCGACATTTAATATAGGCCTAATTAAATAGCACAAAATAGTCGCAGGGACCAAATGTGGTTGGCATCATTAAAATCATGTTTGGGTACTTGTACGGTTGTATGTGTCAAGCAAAGCATTAGAGGTGCATCCATTTCACCTTCATAGACTTGACATGTATTATGGTTTTAGAAATTCAATGATTGGACTGCAAATAACTCCGGTAATGCCGAAATTTTCAGTTCTTAAATGCTGAGTAGCAATTCTAGTTCTTAAAACTAACTTGGTAATTGAAAAGTTGGTGAACAAGTTATCGTTGCCTTGTCTTATTGTTTTATCTTTTAAAAGTTGTTTCTTCATTTCATATTTCCAAATATGAGTTTATAATGGAAACGTATTCAACAGTTTAATTAGACTACATACCGTAGCATTTTATCATTGTAATGCAAGGTAACCCCAGATTAACCACATTTATAAGATGGTATCTCATATTTATTGTTGGTCTTTTCAGTTCTATGTATTATCAACCACCCAATATATTTTTTTTTCCTTGAAAATGGGTATTTAATTATAGTATTCCGGATGTACCAACGCCAAAAGTCCCTTACACAGTCTGCCCAGATCCATCTGCTATACTTTGGAGATGGCGGAAGTCACGAAGAAAGCACAAATGAGACTCGGTTGGACACCACGCAGTTTCAAGCATACAACTATTTCTGGTGTAATAAATTTCATCTTTTTTTTTTTAGGTTGATTGTCTGGACGTTGGAATATTTGTTTTGAAATGTACAAATCATATACAGAAATTAACACCGTATAGCGATTTGTTCAGAGAGTATTGGTCGATGTCACTATCATGTTGTCTTTGCATCGAAGACGTTTATTCCCTATGCACATGGTCAATAAAGACGCTAATTTAACTTGGATATGGACACTTCTTTAGATGATGGCATTGGAACATCTGTTACCAAAAACCGCCCCGAGTTACAATTTACAAATACGAGGCATTAAATTCACCCTATGAGTGGGACCTTTTTGACTCCCTAGTCTAGAAGCATTTGCCTAGGCCTTCTGGCATCCCAACCTCTTTATGCTATTTGAAAATTGACATTAAGCAAAACAAAAAACATTATAAACTTCCTTGAAATGAAAACTAACCGATGTTGCATTACGGCCTTTGGAAGAAAGATTTTTTAGTCGTCTTGCTTTCCATTTAAAAGATGACAAATATTATGAGTGGTTCAAAATAAATAGAATATGTAAACATATCTTCAAATAAATACAAAAAAAAAAGTTGAATAAAGAAACCGTCCTATGTAATCTTGCCAGACATTTTAAAAATAGATTCCAATTTGCTCCTCAATTTTAATTTCGATTAGAGGCAAAAATTAAAGATTTCGCTTTATTTATTTATTTTTTGAGTTTGCATTTAATTTATGTAAGTTGACAGAGATATACTTGCCCGATGTGTTCCCTTCAAATGAAATCTTATTCACATCTTTTTTTCGAGTGCCCTTTTAACTATTCTATTTGGAGAGCTGTTTGTGACTTATGCTGTTGGACGGATCCTGGGTCTGAACTTATGACTATCACTAGTTATTTGTCTTCTCCTGCAGATTCCAACAAACCTGTCCAACTTATTGTTTTAGGGGTTTGTTTATATTCTCTTTGGCGAGAGCAAAACTCTCGACGCTTCCAGAGTACCTCTTCTACAAAAGAGAGTTTGATATGCTTAATTATGTCTGACGTTCGGGCGTTAGTTTTGACTAAGAAAGTTCCTTGTAGCTCTAATGTTTGTCATGCCTTACGACTATAGTTGCTAGATGGGGGTTCTGTTTAGGCTCTTTTTGATGTGGTAGCTGATTTCGTTATTGCTGGCTCTCCTTTTGTGTTGTATATAACGGGTTTTCCCTTTTGATGACCTTGTAAATTTTTCTCTATTTATACTAATTTCCTTTTTCAAAAAAAAAAGTTGAGAGAGATATAGGATAATAAATTATCTAAAAGAAATTAATTTGAAATATAGAAATGTTGGTTGAATTCCTGAAATTGGACTTAATATAATGATTAAAACTCTATTCAACAATCAACAATCGAAGAGCCTTACAATTCAGGAGCATAAATAGTTTAAAGCTTCGGTTTCCACACTTTTTTTATTGTAAATATTTTCATTAACATTTGAATCAGATTAAAATATAATAAAACACAAGGAGAACTTGGCAAAAAATTATCATCTATGTTTTTATCAGGTTGCAAATATATACAATCAAAAGATCTAGGTGCTTGTGAATAACTTACTAAAAACTATTAAAGCATTTGAAACTTGCAAACTTTTATTCCTCCTTAAGAATAACTTGTCTGTTGTTACGGAGGAAAGCCTGTAATAAAGGAGTGTGTAATAAAAGGGTCTGTACTACGACCCAGGAGAGGTGAGAGCCTGTGGCCACTAAGGAGAGGAGAGGCACAATGTATTAGAAAATTAGGGCAGGATCTGTTTTTATACGCAATAAAATAATGATGAAATTTTTTCATATGATTTTCGGGCAATAACTTACTTGTTACTAGAGGAACGAATACTGTTCTATACCGGTCGTACGTACTGGCTGAAAAACGGAACGGTATTTGTTCCTTCGATACCGGCCTTTAATACCAGTTGGTACCAGTGTTTTTCATTCGGTACCGTTCGGTACGTACAATACCGAGACATATCGGCCAGTACCATAAAATTCGAAAAAGTTAAGGACCAATTTGCAAACTTTTAAAAATTTTGCCTTATCCTTGCCTTATCCTCCCCGATCCTCACCAGCATCAGAGGACAGAGATCCTCCCTCGGCTCCTCCCTTGGCGTCCCCCGAAGACGCCACCATCTTCAACCTTCCTCCACGAGGACCACCACACCACGTCGTTGCCACTGAACGTCTGAAGGAGGAGAGAAGGTCGCAACTCAGCCACATCTACACCGGAAACCTCTGACTCGTCACCCAACCTGAAGACCCGAAGCAAGTGAATTGTTTTTAGGTGTGTTTTTTTGAGTTTTCGAATTTTTTGTTGCTTAACTGCATTTTTTATTGTATTGGATTGGATGATGGATTTGTGAATTGGTTGGATGTTGGAACTTGGTTTTGTGATTTGCAATTTGCGTGTATCTGGGTTGGATATTGGAATTGAAATATTGAATGATCACGGTTTTGTTTTGTCATTTGTGATTTGAATATTGGAAATGGAATTACAAATGTTTCTGTCACGATGATGAATGAGTTGTTTGGTTGTTCTGTTTGGTTTTAAAGAATAAAAATTGGTTTAAGTTTATCAGAAATTTATGATGAATGAAATGCATGGCCTTATTGATTCTAAAACTTGAAAGTTGAACTTGAAATAACTTAAATTTAAAACATACATAAACCGACAATATTAAAGTTGTAAAATTGTAAAAACTTAAATCATTAATTGACAATTAACGTTGTAAGGTTATACTTGTAAATCAAAAATTGTATTTTCTTGGTCATAGTTGGGTATTGAATTAAGGTAAATAATTAGTTGAGTATAAAATTATGCAATTGGAAATTAATAATAATTCGGTTGTACTTAATGATAGTATTTGCATATTTGGGTATTGGTTTTGGGTAAATAATTAATTGAGTATAAAATATGTTGAACTTGAATTATTTGGTAATATAAATGTGTGAGGTATCATAAATATTTATAATAGATAATGTGTGAAAGTAGTGATGTAATAAATGTATCCCAAAAAGAACTTTTTTGTTTTCAAATTGTGAATATGTTGTTATTGTAGGTTCTAATCATTTATACTTAGACTTATTAATGTCAATTAAAAATTGTAAAAGCAACTTATATATTTAAGAACGAAATATAGAATGGTGTATATAATATTATGTTTTGTTAGAAACGAAAAGAAGACTCAAAGCTTTAAATAAGAAAAACAAAACATTTCCAAAGAAGTTATATCCTTCAACTTGATCGGTTGATCCTCATGTTATGAATATATCTTCCAACTTGATCATTATGTTATGAATAGATGTATATGAACAACTGCATAAGATATGTCATTCATTATTTGGCAATTATGTAAATCATATCAAACCTTTCAACTTGATCCTCATGTTTGAAGCTTTGAATTGAAATTGTTAAAAATGGAAATTGTTTATGTATGATTTGTGGATGTTGGAAATGAAAATTGTTAAAAATAGAAATTGTTTTATGAATGTATTGTTGGAAATGGAAATAAAAATTGTTGGAAATGGAAACTGTTTATGTATGATTTATGGATGTTGGAAACGAGAATTGTTTATGTATGATTTGTGGATGCTGGAAATAGAAATTGTTTATGTATGATTTGTAGATGTTGAAAATTTCACATAACCTAAGGGCAAAAAGGTAATTTCATCATATTTTGGTCAAAGAAGAGTCAATATTCTAGATCCTTCATCATGTATGGCTGTGCATCCCATTACTAAAGACTTGAAACATTTTGTTTTAATTAAAGAAAGGAGAAGAGAGGAGGAGAAGAACCATTTTCGGTTATCACTAAAATCCTACCATTTTTTTAATTCTCCAACCTAAATCAAGGTGTTCTAAGCTAAATTGAGATCAAAGAACTCAAATCTATCATTAGATTTGAGAAATTCTCAAAAGATTTTAAGATATCACCAAAGGAAGGTTTAGGTAAGTTTTGTCTCATCTTTCTCTACATTATGATTTTGAGTTTGGTGTTAAGATATGTTGTTCTCCATGCTTGAATATACATGAAACATGGTTTAGATGAATGAAATGAGTCATGGAGAAGCCTCCTTAAGTCAAAACCGAAATGCCCTCTCTTTGATGAAAGTTTGTAAATATTTGAATAACTTTTGAAGTTGATGATTTAAATGAATCCTATGGTGTTAATTGTACATATATAATGTGAATTGATGATGAAAATGAAGAAGATGTATATTGGAAGAAGATGTATATTGCTCCCTATAATATACATCCTCCATGATCGTTCTTTTTATCTCTTTTTAGCATTCAACTCTTGAGATTCCTTATTATTTTCCGGTGATATCCAAGTTGATGTGTCGTCTACTTTATGCTCAATTTTTTTATTAAAAAGAAGGTGAAAAAACCTTAGACTATAAGAATTAAACTAATCGCCTCCCCAATAACAGAAGCAAAAACCTGATCGAGTGTCTGTTGTGTGTAAGTTTTAATTAATAACCTCCGATAATCCGTAAGCATACGGTTTGTTAGTGTAATACCAAAGGTGTCGATCCCATGAGGAGGGAGTTAATCTAATCCTAAAATCTAAGGCCAAAAACAATAACACAAATTCAAATTGCATGAAAATAAAAATGAGAACTTAATTCAATCAAACAATTTAAGAATCAAACACGAATATACTAATTATTAAGCTGTTGTAACACCCAAGAATCAACAGCAAGAAATTACCAATTGAGAAAAAGGGTATTTTACTTATCCTTAATGCTAACCTAACTAGTTATGAATTAGCAAATTGTTGGTTCTAGACTATCTTAGGGTTGATTACTCTCTCTCGAGTTATAACCATTAACTCTAAAGCATAAACCCTAATCAGATTATGGAAGATGCAATTTCTCAATTCACAACTTATCCAAAACCTTAATTATTTTTAAAATTCTCTAATAAATTATCGGAAATCTATGCAAGATCTCTCTTCGCATAATTTCTCGATTTGATTCAATTATTGTTCTATTAAATCATATAACTCTCATTAGTCCAATTTAATCATTTTTTATTTGATTCACCCTCTCATTTTATTACCGAATTATGCAATTGCAGAATTAAACCACAACAAATCTAATAAACACATAAACAATCAGATTTCATTAATTCAAGAATAAAATTCCGAAGGTGAGTTTAGAACATCCTCAACATTCTAGATCTTATCATCAACTATTCAATCCAATTCTATACAATGATAAAACTGAAATTAAATAGGAAATACAATCTATATGGATGATAGGAGGCAACGACGTCAGGAAACTCCTGATTCGGGAAGTATGTCGAGTCAGCTTCTTCTCCTCTTCTCTCTTCCTTCTTCTCTTCCTCTATCTCTCGATGAATTCTCTCTAGGGTTTCTCAAGGTGGCGGATGCAAAAGCTTTCTTTGCCTCTGTTTCTTGTTCTTTAAATATCCTTTTGTGTTCTAAGCAACCTTACGGTTTTTTCGGGCTTCGAAAGGTCCAAAAAATCTCTCAAAACTTGACGTTTTTGAGTGTCTGCGCATTTGTTTGATGCAGGCCACGACCGTGGCCTTGCATACCACGATCGTGGGCCATTTCCTGAGCTTCTGTCATGATCGTAGCATGCAGGCCACGATTATGGGCGTTTCCTTACGCATTTGTCACGATCGTGGCATTCAGGCCACGATTGTGGCATTCAGGCCACGATTGTGGGCCAACTCTGGTGTTTCTGTCACGATCATGGGCCGTTGTTTCAACCTAAATGTCTCTAAAACTTCTCCGTTCTTCGATGTTGACCTTGAAACACTAACAAACACATCAAGGAACCTCAAAACATAATATTTAAGCTCAAAGACTTGTACTAACCCATAAAACACTTAAAACATAAATAATTAATAAACTAACACAATTCTAATCTAAATACATACTAAACGATTAAATTAACAACTAAACACAAATCAAACTATACCATAAACATGATAGAATTTACACTTATCACTTGTAAATGGCAGCCCTACTAAACCATTCAAAATTACAAAAGGGCTCAGACAAGGTGATCCATTGTCTCCTTATTTGTTTACACTAGTTATGCAAGGTTTGTCAAGGCTGTTACACAATATAATCTCATGCAACCGAGGATTCTAATTTCATTATCAATACAGTCGCCCAAATCTAACCCATATGATGTATGCTGATGATTTATTGCTTTTGTGTGGTGCTGAAGCTCATTCAATTAGCATAATAATGCATGTTCTGAAGGTTAATTCTAAAAAGAGTTGTCTTTTTCTATTGGCTGATGTGAGAAATTTAGCAAAGATTAGAAGAATTACTAGACTTCAAGTACACTCAACTCCTTTCTGCTATCTAGGAGAACCTATTATTACCTTAGAGCCTAAGTTCAATGATTGTTTCCCTATCATTAAAAGGATCAAATCTAGAGTTAATGCATGGCAAAACAAATTTCTCTCATATATTGCTAGACTTACTCTTACTATCTCTATTCTTAGCAGCTTGTACTTACATTAGACAACCCGCATTGCTTTGCCAAAGCAAATTATAAAGGAGATCGATAAAACACTTAAAGCATTGTTATAGATAGGCAAAACAGATTACTCCAAGAATACCAAGATAAAGTGGAGTGAAGTAACTACCCCGAATAAACATGGAGAACTTGGTATCATTTCGATCACAACAATGCAAAATGTTCTTATGTGTAGAAGACTTTGGTGACTCTATACTGATCATCAAGCACCATGGATCAAATGGATGCATAAGTACCACCTAAAAAATGTAAACTTCTGGCGAGCAGATTATACACAAGACGGCTCATGGATCCTCAAGCAAATGATGAAGATGAGGGCTACTATCTACCCTTATATTAAACATCAAATTGGGAATGGAGAAGCTACGTGGCTTTGGTATGATAACTAGCTTGAGGTTAGCCCTCTTATTCATAACTCCGAGCTTTTTCACTTAAGGAATCGATTGCCACTTCATCTTAAAGTTTCTTCACTGATTCGCAACGGAGAATGGGTGGATAATTTCATAAACTTTAACTCTTTTGTTACACACTTACCTCGACAGAATGAAGTAAGGAGTACAGATACTATTAATTGGACTCTCAATCCAAATGGTGCATATTCTAACAAGTCCTGTCATCAATAGTTCTCTTTCAACTCTATTAAAGTCCCATGGTATAATCTCTTATGGAGTCATACATTGATTCCTAAAGCCTCATTCATCATTTGGCTTGCCATTAAGAATAGAATCAGTACTAAAAGACAATGGCATGGAAATGAAGATGATACTTGTATTCTATGTGAAATGGTAGTGGAAGACAGAGATCATCTCTTCTTTCTTTGCAGATACTCCAAGGCAATCTGGAGCAGGATTTTGCATATGCTACCAGATACTAGTAGCAGATATGAGTGAGAACCAGCTCTGGAATGGTTTATTCAAAAATCCAAACTAGGGAGAACTAATGCAACTCTTTACAATGCAACTTTTATTACCACTATCTACACCATCTAAAAGGAGAGAAACAACCGAAGATTTACAGATGTGAAAGAAGGGAAATACCAACTTGCTGATATTTTTTTTTTTGATGCAAGTGAAAGAAGGAAATACAAACGACCCAGAAAACATGGGGCTATTGACGTTCAAAAAGAACGCCAAACGTATCAGCTAACAAAACAATGCCAACCTCAGGAGAAGGAGCTTCCAAAAACTGAAAGGAGGTAAAGGAACGACTACCCATTTTTGCAAGCCTATCAGCGACTTGATTTCCTTCACGCAGGCAATGAATAATTTTAACATGCCAATCCCAGTGTAACATTGTTGAAATATCACCCAACAAGTTAGCATGAGGATGAACTAGAAAATGACCATCTCGAACCAAACGAATCGCTTCTTGAGAATCTGAACAAAGGACAATACGCCTATGCCCCCTATCCCAAGCCGAGAGGAGACCAAAGAAGATTGTAGACAACTCTGCAACCATATTAGTAGCAGTGCCAATACTGCCATAGAAACCCCCTAACCAAGTACCATTAGAATCTCGAAGAACACCGCCAAATTCAGCCTCACCCGGATTACCCCGTGAGCTTCCATCAACGTTAACACAGATTTCATCAGCCACTGGAAAGTTCCAGCCAACCCAACGACTGACATGATCATCGCTATTACCTATATTGCCCAACAATGTATTCCAATCAACAATTGCACAATGTAATTGAGACATGAGCGGGCAAGCAACATCTTGATCTCCAAAGGTATCATGGTTTCCCATGAGCCAAATAAACCATATACCAGTGAGGAAAACAATATCGAGCCAACGGCCAGCCCCTAAATTAGAGGAATCTCGACTCCGTTTTTTGAACCAAGAAACACATGAGCCAGAATAGAAATGAGGGGGCAAGACACCATTAAAAATATGAAACCATACCTGGCTTGCCTTCAAACAATGACGAAATAGATGCTCCATTGATTCGACACCGGAATTACACCGACGACATATACCGGAAGTGTCTAAGTGGCGATGGTGACGGAACTCTTGGGTGTGGACTCTCTCATGAACAATGAGCCAAGCTAGGAACCGAACCTTCTCAAGACTACGAAGCGTCTCACTTCCAATCTAATCTGGGAACAACTGTATGACTCCCAACAGCACAACGAGTAAGCCAATCAACAGCAGACTTAATCGTAAAAACTCCATTTGGAGAATTGCCCCAAAAGGTCCTGTCCACTCCCATGGAGAAACGTGGTTAAAAAACCTTGAGAAAGAGAGCTTGAACTTCGATCGGGGTTTCCGAAGTCATCCTGCCGCAATCCCACTGTCCATCATCTTGCAGTACATCATATAAGAAAGTCTAAATCTTTGGTAAAATATCATATCTTCATGAAATATATAGGCCTCATTATTATTTTATCAATAAAAGAATTTGAAATTCAAATATGCAATTGTATATTTTGAAATAAGATTTTAAACTTAAATTACAAAATTATTATGTAAATAGAAAACTTGGGTTAATTCACTAAAATATAGAAATCATAAAATTGCAAATCAATATTGATTAATATAATAGATAACATTGAAACAAGTGATATTAAGTAAAGGTTTAATATTTCTCTTTTAAGGATCACTACCTGGATCAAAAAGCTCCCTTATCAGTGTTTATCCTGAAAAATGTTAAGGAATGGCTTTATAATTAAAAAAAAAGGAAGAAGAAAAGAGGACAAAAATGAAAATAGAAGAAAGAAGAATTGGAAGTGAACGTTGGATTTGAAAGGTGAAGCTAAGCGTGGAAAGTATATGAGCTGGTGATGGGCTTGGAGTCTCCAAGGCTGAGCCCTCCCATTTATTCATTTCTTATAATATAATAAATAAAAACGAAAGAAAGCTGGCTAAAGGCTAAAGCCACCGCTACATCACAACACGTTGAGTAAGTTGGGCCAAACCACAACATAACTCATAAATGAAACATAACAGCAGCAGCAACAGGCTCAGCCAACTCCAACTCCTTGTTACTCCCTCTTCTCTGTCTCTTTAGCCGTAAAGTCAAAAGCCGAAAATAAAACCCAAAGTCAGCTGCTTTTTATATATGGAAACAAAGAGAAAGAGAGAGAGGAAGAGAGTAAGCGACGCCGACCGACACACTCAGAGTCACAGACACTTCTCCAAACTTAGGCGTCGCTCGCGGCTATAAATTTTATTAGTTGGGCAGAGTTTGGTCGGCTCAGATCCGGCTCAGTTGAGATCCATAGGAGCCAAATCGCTTCCGCTCTGTTTCCGATCTCCCTCCATTTTTTCTCTTTCTCTCTCTTCCTCTAAGACTACTCTTTTGGTTGTAAATTCTTCAACTCTTTCCTTCAAGCACTGGATCTTCCCCAAAATCCCTTCATCCATATTCAATCCTCTTTGTCTTCTTCTTCTAATTTGTTCACACACTCATTGTTGCTCACCCGCTCGCCAAAGTTTTCATCTTTCTCTTCATTATCAATTTACTCCTTTTTTTTTTTTCCTGATTTTGTTGCTTTATGGCTTCAAAAATTCTCGACTCGTAGTACCCACAAACCAAGAAGAAAAGGATCTGTCTTGGTGCCCCGTTTCATGAATTTCGCGGTAAGAGCTGAATTTTGTGCTTTAAAGTGTTTCTGTTTTCTTATATCCTCCCCTTTCGTTTTTTTCTTCCAAATGTAATTTTTATACTCTCTTCCGTGTCATACCGGAACAGTGAGTTCGAGAGCTGCCAACCAGATGGATTGGAGTGTGAACAATGCGTTTAAGTCCTATAAAGGTACTTTATTTATCTTTCCTTTTTTTGTTCATTTTTCCTTCCGAATTCTTGAACTTGCCGTTCTGTAAATCTTTGCTACTAATCATTTCTCGATTCCCTAATGTAGGTATGTCTTAAATTTCCAGTGAAAATTTTAGGAGCTCGAATCTGCGTAGTTGACTGGTTGTGGTGTAATGACTTGATGAAAATGCCATTTTTTTCTGCGTCAGCACCTGAATTATCTTACCTGAGATTTTGCACTCGTTTGTTGTACATATTCGTGTGTTGGTTGTGTGAGCTGTGTCTACGTGCCTCGTTACTTTTAGGAATGTATGCATATGTTTGCAAGTGTGCACATCTGAGTGTTTTGCCCTTGCACACAAAGGTTATCTTGGTGATGTGAATCAATACCTGTATTAGATTTTGGATAATTGGTTTTTTAGTATGTGACTGAACTCAATTTTGTCTGCTACTATGAGAAAGAGTAGAATGCTGTACTTGTGTATGAATCGTGTTATGCCTAATATATTGGTTGTTTGAGTAGATATGGAGCCCAAATCGGTGATGGACATGACACTCATTCAAAATGTTGATCCCATAGATATTGGACTTGGATCTTCTGAGAAGGGAAATTCTGTTGTTCCAACAAAAAGGAAGAAAACAATGACTTCAGTTTATCTCAAGTTTTTTGAGACTGCTCTTGATGGGAAGAGTCGAAGGTGCAAATTTTGTGGACAGAGCTATTCTATTGCAACTGCCACAGGTGAGATCTACTTCCCTGATTTGTTTCTCCTTATCTCCTTGAAAGTACCTGGTAAGTACGCTGTAATCATTCAAACGCCAAATTACTTTTCAAAAGCATTGGGTGGAACAATTGTGACTAACAATTTTGCTAAGTGGTCATTACGGAAAGTACTTTGAAAATTACTTTTTTTTTTTACATTTTCCCGTTTTTCTATCAGATGATTTTGGTCCTGGTTTATGATTGACATGGGATTTTTCTGATGGTTATAATAGTCTTTAGTCTTTCTTTATTGCTGAAGGCAATTTAGGAAGGCATCTCAGTAACCGACATCCGGGATACGATAAATCAGGAGATTCTGTCACCAGTTCGGCACCACAGCCAACAACTGTGATCAAGAAAATGCAACCTCAGGGCAAGACTCAGGTGGATTATGATCATCTCAATTGGTTGCTCATCAAATGGTTGATATTAGCTTCTCTTCCTCCATCGACTTTAGAGGAACAGTGGTTGGCAAATTCGTTCAAATTTCTGAACCCATCAATACAACTCTGGCCAGGTGACAAGTATAAAGCAGTATTTCATGAAGTTTTTAGGAGCATGCAAGAGGATGTCAGGACATGTTTGGATCAGGTTTCTTCTAAAGTTTCCGTCATCCTGGATATTTGGACATCCTATGAGCAAATATCCTATATGAGTGTCACAAGTCAATGGATAGATGAAAACTGGTCCTTTCACAATGTGCTTCTCGACATATGTCGTATACCTTATCCTTGTGGTGGTTCTGAGATTTATCATTCCCTCGCAAAGGTTCTCAAGATGTACAACATTGAGAATAGAGTGCTCTCCTGCACCCATGATAACAGTCAAGATGCAATCCACGCTTGCCATACCTTGAAAGAGGAATTAGATGGAAAGGGTGGACCATTCTGCTATCTTCCATGTGCTGCTCATACATTGAACTTGATTATAGATGATGGATTGAGAACTACAAAACCAGTAATTTCCAAGATGAGAGAGTTTGTACTCGAGTTAAATTCATCAGTGGAGATGTCAGAGCATTTTGTGCAATTAACAACAGCTTACCAGGAGGGAAGTTGGAAGTTTCCACTTGAAACTTCAGCACGGTGGAGTGGTAACTATCAGATGCTTGATATTGTGCATAAGGTGCTGCTTCCTTCATTTGAGATGTTTAACTATGTTAATAATGGGGATATCTGCACTTAGTATAAACAGTTATTATTGTCCCTCTTACTCACAAGCACACACGTGAAGAGGCAAACACACCCATAGCCACTTCTACACAAATTGTTGCATACCTGAGAAATCTGTGTACTTAGTAATGACGAGCGTGAGAATCACTTTCTGATGCAGGCTAATAAGTCTATGGATGCTATTATGAGGAAGTACGAGGAAACACTGGGTGGCAGAGTGCTGCTGAGTTCTACGGAAAAGAATGCAGTTAATATTGTGCATTCATACTTGGAGCCATTCTACAAAACCATTAACAACATATGCACAAACAAGTTACTAACTGTTGGGCTGGTTCTCTTCTTCATGGATCATATCTCTGAGATGATCTCCATATGCAGAGATTCACGTCACAGTCCAGATTGGCTTAAAAATGCCGCTGAAGAGATGGCAAAGAAGGCCAGGAGTTATAGTGGCCAGGTTTGCAATATATTCACATACATGACAGCCATTCTTGATCCCCGAATCAAAAGTGAGCTCATTCCTGAGAGCCTAAGCTCTGGAAGTTATCTAGATGAAGCCAGATCCTATTTTATAGGAAATTACTCTAACAGTCATTTTTCATCAATCACAAGTGGTTATGGCACTCAAGAGATCGAAGATGGCGGGAGTGTTTCCTTTGCAGAGGAAATTGCTCGAAAGAAAAGAAGAGCAAGCTTGAGCAATGCCACTGATGAACTCACTCAGTATCTGTCAGAGCCTCCTGCTCCAATAACTATAGATGTTCTTGAGTGGTGGAAAGTCAACAGCACGCGCTACCCCCGGCTTTCTGTGATGGCTCGGGACTTCTTAGCAATGCAGCCAACTTCTGTGGCTCCTGAGGAACTGTTTTGCAGCAAGGGTGATGAAATTGATAAGCAACGTTTCTTTATGCCATTTGATAGCACACAAGCTATTCTTTGTATTAGGTCATGGACCCAAGGAGGGATCAAGTTGAAGTACAAATCAACCGAAATAGACTATGAAAGGTTGATGGAATTGGCTATTGCAGCTGCAGCAGAAAATAGTGCCGCTGGATCTGACAAGAAACAAAAGTGATGGTAGATATACATTTAGTGATTAGTTAACTGGAAGCAAACACAGACTGTAATGTCTCTCATCTTCCGCAATGTCTGTCAGTTCCTGATCAACTTCCACCTTAAAGGAGAAAGTGAAAAATGGACGTGTTATATCCATGATCCTATTGTTGTATGTATTAATGCTATGTGCTGATGTACAGCTCAAAATTTTGAGTATGCTAACTGGGGAGGCTGACAAATCTGTAATAAGAAATGAAGTAATATCTTAGACAACTGCCGAACATCGAAGTATTTATTCTCTAACCAAGTATTTCCATATTTTTAGACACTTTCTTACACTATATATCTCATTATTAGTTCGTTGTAAAATTTATAATATTTATTTCACTTAATACAAGTACTTTTAGTATTTTGTTTTAAAATAAAAATTATGAAATTCATATTATTTTTAATTTCTCACATATTTTGGATTTTATGCAATTGTAGAAAATATAATTAATACTCTTAATTTGTACATGTATATTGATAGATAGATGTAATTAGTTACCTCAATAAATAGCCTATTCATTCGTTGAATGTAAATGAATGCTTTCATATGCTAAAATAATGTGCATGTGTTGAGAAAAGATAGGTTGATAATGTGTAATTTCTTTTTTCTCTGTGTGTGTTATAAAATGGATAAAATAATGCGAGAATTAAGTCAATAGAGCACCCAAAATTTTACGTAAAAAATTCTCCGATACGAAGCCAAAAATTTAGATTTGAGAAATTCTTCCACTATAATATAGTAGGATTACAACAAAGTCTTCTCTAGTTAGGCTAGAAGATAATACACAACTTCTCACCCTATTAGATGAATTATAATCCTAAAAATTTCTTTACCAATTTATAATGAATTACTCTAGCTTGATTGCTTGAGAAATTGAGAATTATCTCAAGCTCTTTCACTTTAAAATGACACGCTCTATCTCTCTGTCTCTCTTTCTCTCTCTCTTTTGATGAGGATATCTCAATTGTGTTGTGGATACCAAGTCCCTCCTAGAAGCCTTTTTTTTATAAGTGACCAAATGAGCGTTTTAGATGCTGGTATAGTTATCCAAATTCAGCTCCCAATTGTAATTAATTGTAGAAAATTATAAAATTAGAAAGAGAATAGATAGAGATGATGCTTATTAAAATTAGTAGTGTCACACAAAATATAAAGGGACGATAACAAATCTCCCGCTTTCCAACTTAATTGGGGGCACAACCACACTAACTCTTTGGCAACAATTGTCAAATTTCTTGGTTGGTATCACCTTAGTCATCATATCCAACCAATTATCACTAGTGTGAACCTTTTCGAGATGTAGAATCTTCTATTCCATTAGCTTATATATCCAATGATAATAGACAACAACATACTTCGAGCTAGAATGGAAAGTTGAATTCTTGGCCAAGTGTTTCGAACTTTAATTGTCACATTGCACCATATATTTGTTTAGTTCTTGGCCAATTCATGGAAGAAAATTTCATCAATAACATCTCCTTACATGCTTCTGTAGTTATATTGTATTCGACCTTTGTGGATGAAAATGATATACTTGTTTAGAGCTTGGACTGCTTTGACACGACTCCCTTACAAAAGTAGTTAAATAACCTGAAGTTAAATTTCTCGAATCGATAACCAAGACCATATTAGCATTTTATACCCTTCTAACACAGGCTTTCCATTAGCAAAGCATAAGCATCTCTTATATGTTCCCTGGATGTGTTGAAGTATCTATTTTACAACAGCCTAGTGTTCTTTCTTAGAGTTGGACAAAATTTGACTCACAATGCCAATGCTTGAGTGACGTTATGTATGGTGCATACCATAGCGTCCATGAGATTGCCAACTATGGATGAATATGAGACCATTTTCATCTCTTCTTTTTCTTTCTCACATGTTGGATTTTGCCACTTACTCAATTTAAAATGTCCGATAAGTGGAACACTAAGTTACTTGTCCTTGTCCATGTTGAATGTCTTAAGGACTTTCTCAATAGCTCTTGAGATAGCCATTATAACTTTTTGGAGCGATCTCGATTGATCTGAATTCCAATGATCTGCTTTATTGGTCCCAAGTCCTTCATAGAGAAGGATTTGTTCAATACCTTCTTAAGGGCAACAATTGTCTTCTTATCATGTTCAATAATTAGCATATCATCAATATAAAGTAGAAGTATGATAAAATCACCACATCATACCTTTTCATAAAGACATAATAGTCGGTGTGAGTCTTCTTAAAGTGGTGTTGATCTATAAAAAAGTCAAAATTCTTATACCACTATTTTGAGAGGCTCCTTTTGTGTTGGACCCCAAACTTTTCTTGGAAGTTAGAACTATTGTATGTGAAATGTTGGACGTTAAAAGTTGAAAAATGCAGTTGAACATGTGCGGCATTGAGTATGCTTTGGTGTTATAGCCATAACTTTTGCTCTAGTTATCCAAATTAGATGACTCTTGATTTGGATTAAACTAGAGAGATAAGGCTACAAATTGTTTGATGAAACTGAGTTTTGATTCAATCTTTAAGAATATCAAGTTTTGGATGAAAATTGAGCACAAAATATGTTTTTAGTATAAGAATAGTCCAAAAATGTTTGGGGGTATAACTTTTGGACTATGGAACCAAATTAAATGATTTTGATGTCATTAGAAAATTAAGACAATGAGGAACATT
>JAOSBL010000006.1:23971501-23982492 GCA_027568915.1 Erythroxylum roraimae | reverse complement strand
GATAATGTCTAATAAGGGTTCAATGCAATAACCCTTCAAGGTAATATGTACGCTCACGATTCATGTTTTCGCAAGAGAGTTGGATTCCGGAAACAAGCGGGATCCAATAGATGAGATATCAGGTTTCATGATTTAGCAAGAATTGGATTCCGGAAACAAGCGGGGTCCAACATTTTGAATCGGCACACCAAGTATTCTTTATCTAAAACTGTAGAACTCTCAAGCTGCTCCATGTATATCTCTTCCTCTAGATCTCCATATAGGAATGTCGTTTTTATGTCAGGTTGTACAATCTCTAAATTTAGTCCGACAGAGAGAATTAAAACCACTATAATAGATGAAATATTAACCCCAATGGAGAAGATTTCTTCAAAATCAACACCTTTTTCTGGTTACACTCTTTAACAATGATCTTGGCCTTGTAACTTAAATTTGGGTTGTTCTCATCTATGTTGAGCTTATAGACCCATTTGTTTTTCAAGACTTGTCACCCTTTGTATAGCTCCATTAGATTGTAAATATGGTTCTCATATATGGATTGTATCTCCTCTTGCACGACTTTTAACCATTCTTCTTTTTTAACATCATCCATTGCCTCTTTGTAACTTTGATGCTCCCCCTCAATGGTGATTTTGTACTCATTTAGAGGATATCTAGTAGAAAGTCGTCTCTCTTGAGTTGATCTCTACAGTTGAATTGTTCTACAAGTTCTGGATCAATAGGTTTGACATATTCTATGTTATTCCTATTGACTTCTCCATTAATGACACCTTAGTTGACAACCCATTATGATCATTCATATTACTAGTTTCATCATTATTTGTCTTCATAATTTGTATTTTGGATCATCATGTGCTACAAAAGATGAATCATTATTGTTGACCTGGGATTAGATTTCTTTGGCTACACAAAATCTTAAATTATCTGATCCTTAAAGAACACAACATCTTTATTTCTAACATTCTTCTTATTTACTAAATCCCATAATCAATACCCAAATCCATCTTGTGGTGAGTCGAGGTAGATAAATTACTTTGTCTTATAGTTGAGTTTGGATCGTTTATTTTTAAGGAATGTTGACAACCATACACTTTGAAATGGTCTTATAAGACCCTTGTTCCCATCCATACTTCCTCTAGGATATCTTGAACCAAAGGAGTAAAAGGATCATGATTGATAATGTTGACAATTGTCTTCACAACTTCCCCTTAATATTACTTAGGGAGTTTAGCATGAGAGAGCATGTATAATACCCTTTCTTTGATGGTATAATTCATTCTCCTGACTAAACCTATCTTTGGTGTTATCTACTTGATAACACTAATACTTGATATCTACTTTATTTTTTTAAACAAACACGCCTGAATCTTTCTCGAGTTGCCATCAATGAAAGTAACGAAACATAATACACCTTCCATAGATTTATCAATCATTAAGCAGACATCATTATGAACTAAATCAAGAACATATTTTCTACTATGTGGCTAACTAGTTCTACAAAATAAAACTCTACGTTGATTGCCAACCAAATAATGACTATAGGGCTCAAGTGATTTACCTTTCAGAAAAAGTTCTTTACAAGCAAGAATTGGTAATCCTTTCTAACTCATGTGTCTTAATCTTTTTTTTTCCCCATAATTCTAAACATGAGTTATTATGGGAAACATTAGCTTCTCCTTTGTACAATTTGGCTTATATAAAATATAATGATTCCTCTTTTCTTCCTTTGGTGATGTTTTTTAATGTTATTTCGTGAGAGTTTCCATCTTTTACATCAAAATGATTTACATGGCCAGCATTATTGATCTTCGTAGATGACATAAGATTAAGGTGCATATCTGGGATACATCTAACATTCTTCTACACGAGCTCAGATCCCGTGTTAGTCATCAAAGTAACATTGCCTAACTCAACGATATTACTGGGCACTTGATTTTCCATTTTGATGGTACCGAATTCACTACCTTAATATCTAAAGAAGAAGTATTGATCCGGGGTGATATAAAAGGAGGCAATTGAATCAACGATCCATGAATTATCATCATATGTGATATTAAGATAATTATCTTCTCTAATGAGGAAGAAATCGTTGTGATCTTTTACTACAACAATAGTTATACTCTTCTTTTCTTTCTTTCTCAAGTTGATCTAATCTGACTTGATAGTCCTTTTATTCCAATCTCTTTTAATATTTTGACATTTGAACTTCTTATGACCCATCTTGCCACAATATTAGTAGATGACTTTTAAGTATATAATATAGATTGCCTTCTAGATTTGTCTCTACTTCATCTTTACTCATTCTACAGATCTTACTTATTCATCTATTCTCAACAATGTTGGCCTTGGATTGCGTAGATATAATGCATTCTTTTTCTTAGTTGTCAACCATAATGTCCATAGCAAGCTTACCTTCTAGGGTTGAGTTACTAAATGTGACAACGAGATTAATCTTAGGTAAGAAACTAAGAAGTAATAAGGCCTTTAATTCATAATCAATCTTCATCTTGATCGTTATTAGCTAATCTATGACTCTTTTAAATATATTTAAATGTTCAATTATACTCTGGTTGTCTTTATACTTTAACTTGAAAAATCGTCTTACAAAGTGGGCTTTGTTCCAAGGCTTTTCTTTTGAATTATGGAATCTAGTTTTATCTACAATATTTATGCATCGATGTAGTTTGACACGTGTTGAAACAAGTTACGGTCGATGAACTTTTAAATCATAGCCACCACCTTTATATTTAAGAGCTCTTTTTTTTTTCAGTATTTCCTTCCAGCTTCTAACCTACGACATTGGCTCATAAAAATCTTTTGTAATACAAGTGATACTCCATCATTGACTTCCAATAAGAGTAATTCTCTATGGTAAGTTTGAACATTTCACCATCATGAGTGATGGGACCCTCCATCTTTAATCACATAAAAAGGATAATGGTCTAACAAACCTAGTTATGATATTGTTGTTAAGAAAAGAGGGGATGGTAATTTAGAAGCTATTTTATTGAGAAAAGAGGGGCTGATAACTCAAAAGCTCTTTTCTCTCTTTGTCTATTCTGAAATGGGCAAAGTAACGTGAAAATTACGTAGATAGGATACCTAAATTTTCATATGAAAAACCCTCTAATACAAAAAAAATTTACTGGATTATAGGTCCGAGAAATACTTCCACTATAATTTAGTAGAATTAAAACAAAATATTCTTTAGTTAGACTAGAGGATAACATAAAACTTCTTACCCTATTGGATGGATTACATCACTCAAAATTTTCTCACAAATTTCTGGTCAATCACTTTAACTTGAAAAATATTGGGAATTATTTTAGGCTCCTTCATTCTAAAATCTCTCTCTCTCTCTCTCTCTCTCTTGAAAAGGAAAACTCAATTATATTATAGATACCAAGTATCTCTTAGAGGTCTTCCATTTATAGATGGACAAATGAATATGTTGAAAGCATGTATAATTATCTAAATTCATCTTCCAACTACCTTAATTAATTACAAAAACTCTGAAATTAAAGAGAGATGGTGCTTATTAAAATTTGTGGCATCCCACCATTTATATAGGGACCTTAAGAACATGAAACAAATTTTAGGAATTTTTATTTTTTAATAATGTTTAAAAGATTCAACTATTTTTCATTCTTTATAACTTTAAACAATCTTTATACCTTGTATGATTTCATTCTTTTAATTCAATTTTGTTTACATTAGATTTTAAAATTCTCAAGCTTATATATTCATTTTACGTTACCATTATATGATTATTTCAAATATAGATGGATGGAATCATTATTACAATAACCCATGATGCTCCTCTCTATAATCTTACCACCGCTCCTAAAGTAAGGCTCATAGTGAAAGACCTTGACTCTACATTATTTTATGGGCATAGAAGTAAAGTCTATTTATACTGGTCTTCTTTTGACTTGAACAAACATTGGATTCAATCATTAATAATGATACCATTTGTCTAGTTGATTTCAATAAATTAGGGAAAACTATCAAGTTTAAAGGTTTTCTTCCCTACTTTAAAATGGATTCTTAGATTTAAAAACTATCTTACTTATTTGTCAAATAAAAAATTTCATTTTTACTTGTCATCTTAAGTTTGAATGTCTAACTTTTCCTGTTGACTATCAATTAAATAATTAAATATATAATTTATTGCAAAAATATTTCATCATTAATGATTTTGACATGGACTACCACGTAAACTAGTCCTGTACATATTAATACATATGTGTCAATATAATAATATAATTAAAATATTTTATAAAAATAAAAAATATAAAAAGATTTACTTAACTCAACTCTCCTAAATAATAATAATAAACAAAATACTAAATCAAGCAGTGATGAATCTTACATACTCTATAATGGAGTTTATATAGTCATTTTAGAGTTTGTGATTTCTTAGTTGGTTCGCATGCCACCCAACTCTACCTTTTTTCGTTCTATTATAATTCTTATCATTTTTATTTTTTTGTGTTACAAAAATTCTTGTTGCAAGTTTTGTTTCACACATAACCATACGCATTTTCATGAAGTTAATAGATCTAGATTGGATCGTAAGGATCTCTCTCCATATTAAAAAGGAAATACAGGGGTTGGGGCATGGGGAGAGTGGTGAAGGTTTTGAGCTATGAACTACTTTGAAGCATCTATAAGTTTCTTATTTAAAAGAAAGAAACATAATAAGGCTAGGCTTCTTTGGTTATTTTATGTATTTCATATTATGGATATTCTGAATATATTTGTTTGGTTATGACTCCTACTATCTTCAATCAATTGTCAAAGAAGAATGTAAATAAAATCGGTTTATTTTGTCCTTAAAAATATTAGTTGTTATCAAGCTCTTATTTTATTGATCAATTATGAACTCAATCTTTTTCATACTTACAATAGGTAAAGTTATTCAATTTATGTTAATTCTTTTCGTTCATGTTACCAAGCTCCAATTTGAGTTGTTGTTGTTTATAATACCTAGTTGACTTTTAAGAATTTGATGATTTTGTTTGAATTTTGATATGACATTATTGATGTAGGCAAATCATTATATACTTTTATATCATAGCAAATATGAAGATGTTAAAATATATTCATAGTACATAAAGTCATTTCCACTAGACAACATGTTAGTCTTAGGAAGATTAGACAATATGTAATGAAATATTTTGAAACTTATTGCATGCCAATGAAAAATTAAGAATGAGTATTCTACTTAAGTCTTAGTTGCTTTTTAAATAATACTCTGAATATTGGATATAATTTATTTTTGTAAATATGATTATTATTTATGACATATTAGTCAACACAATAAGAAGAAATATGGGTGAAAATAAACTACAAGTAGTTTTTGTTACTTATGCACCTAGTACACACTTCATATAGGAAAAGTATAAAGTTATTATAAATACAAAAATATTGTTTGCTACTATTTTGATAATTTAGCAAAGATTAAAAGGATATGTTCTCAATTTTGTAAAAAAAAAAGGCATTATGTATAATGGTTAAAAAATTAATAATTTCTATTGTTATTATACAATGTATATTGATTGTATTTTATATATAAGATCATTTTTCCTTAATTTTAATTTTTTATGTCAGATTTCTTATATTGACTACCTCTATTGTAAAATGAATCTACAGATATCTTATGTTAAACATAATAGCGGCCAATATTTTTACCAATATAATAAAAAAGAGTATTTTAATTTTAGCTTTAATGATGACATTGAATAAATTGTGTACAAAGAAACGTGCAAATTGTAAGTGACTTGTAAGTATTTAATCATAGTAAATAACTTGAAGGTTGACAGTAAAAAGTTTTTTCAGAAATTTTTATATGATGGGGTAAGACTTTTGTCCACAAAGTTCATTGTTGCTTATAAGAAGTAAACTAGTATATTTATTCATTACACCACTTTTATATCAAGTATAATGCGTTTTTTTTTTGCCTTAGGTCTCATGTAACTTTATAACTTCCACCCATTTGTTGAACATCATAAACATTAAGTTCAATGTTAGCACCAAGTATGTATAGTCATGCTTCGGTAAAGGTAAAAAATATAAAAATATCATAATTTCGCCATAATCAACAAAAATGTAAGCATAAAAAATAATGGATTGAAGGGTCTAAAAAAAATGGATGCAAGCGACCCTAAAATAATTGTTTTCACTAACTTATTCAAATATTACTCCATATCATTAAGCTACATGTTAAAACCTAAAATTTTATGAGGATAAATAATCTGATGATATATATGAAATAAGTCAATATTTACTCACAACTATTTACTCCCTTGACATAATATTTAATATGGTGTTTAACCCTGTAAATGCTGTTTAATTAGGTCTTCCACTACTTTTAATCAGCTAAATATGACAACTCCCTATATTAGACGGTTCACCATTTGCAAATACTTGATTTTTTAATGGCCTACCTATTTTTCGTTACATAATATTATGGTAGTTTAATTCTTGCATATGGGAAAAAGCATTGAAAACATGTCTTTATTATAATGCAAGCATTAACTCTCTTAAGCATCTTATCATCTCCTTAGGGAATTTGTAAAAATATTGATATCTCACTCGATGTCCTTTGTACTCTAACACCTTTGTTTACACTAGTATGTTAAATTCATCAACTCCCATATCCTCTTCCTCCTATTCTTGTTCCTAGCATACTTGTAGTCTTATTTCTTTCGAATATTTTACCATAATAAAATTTAAAAGTTACCAACATCTATATTACAAAAAATAGGAGTATTATTGGCAATATATTATATTAGTTAACATGCTATTAATTAAAACTGAAACTGGAAATGCACATATCCTATAATTATTTCCATTGGCATTTAATATTTTAAGTAACATAGTTCTACAACCCTAGATTTTATGACAAAAACCAAAAGAAATCCTAAACAAGAAATTAAGCACCCATCATTATACAATCAAATAGATGTATAACACACAGCACTTTGGTCCCAATTAACATATCATAATATCAAGATGTCAAAACTAATAGAATGCTATAAGATACTAATGTAAGCCAAAATGACTTCCAATAAGTTTGGCAAGTGCTATCAGTACATGAAATTAAATGATTATTAGGTGTATTTCACTATATCCTCCTTTCTAAATGATGAGACGTTTGAATTCTTCAACAACAACATTCAATAGCACTTGATCATACCTTATCCAGCATTTTTGTTTGCATTTCTTTCTCTAGAAGAATGGGATATTGACTAGCATATGATGACGTCTTAACTAACATTCTTCTCCGCTAGATTTTGAACAATTTCCTTATTTTTTATTTCTTATTTTACTCATTCTCTTTAATTCCTTTACCAATTTTGTTTAGAACTCTTCCTAAGATTTATTAGAAGTTCCCTATTTTATTTAGAACTCTTCGGATTAGAGTTTCCTATTTTATTTAGAACTTTTTCTAAGATGAATTAAGGACTATGTAAGCCTATTTAAACAAATTTTGAAAGAGATTAACATAACTTTCCATTAATAAAATTAATTTTTTTCTAAGAAATTTATCCTACAATTCTTGAATTATAATTGTGTTTATCTATTTTGCTATGTCAACCCTCTAACAAGTTAGCTCTCTTAGGTGCATATGTATTGTTGTGTTATGCCATAAGTTACATGTAACTTAAATTTAGCCTTCCTGTATCTCTATTACTCCTCATCGAGTCTAAAGTTTTACCTATTAAATTAGCATTTCGTTGTTATTCTTATTTTTGTCATTATATTTTTATTATTTATAATCATACGTACCATTCATAAATAACTTAACAAGTGTACCTCATAATTCAATATTCAAAACTTCTAACATCTGCACAATCATAATAGAATTAGGGTAAAACATTCACATAGGACATGAAAGGCACAAAAAGAAGAGGAATACTTCATAAAGAAATAGTCTGCATTGGAAAAGAAAATTTGAGAAATGGTGTATATTCATATAATTCTAAAAGGTGAGAAAATATGTTCACTATATGTTCCTCAAGCTAGCGTTTAAATAGAAGAAGTTAACACTCTTTTTGGGTCAAATATCACTGCATAGGATACAGACGCGACAACTTAAGTCATGTTAGTGACTCCAATATTTTTTTGGCCTTATTTGATAGTCAGAAATAAAGAGGTAAAACTAAGAGTGCAATCCTAATTCTTTTAATTTTTGTTTGCTTAATGGAGAATGGATATATTAGGTAATGAAAAAACTGAAATGAATTTAAAATAATTCTAAATTTTTATTCTTAAGAAGTATGAGTATAACTCGAATAAAATATCATGAATAACAAATAATGGATATTATCATAATATTTATATTAATTCTTGTCATAATATTATTATCAAAATCACATATTATCATCTTTTATTTTATTTTAATAATTATTTTATTTTATTTTATTGATGATATAACAAATAAAATAAATTTTGTTGTAATTATTTAATTTTATTTTATCATAAAATTATTCAATTTAAAAATTAATAATTTTTGAACCATTACAAATAATTTTAATTAATTATTTATGAAATACAAAATATTTTGATTATTTTTCTATAAAATAAATCATATAATAACCAAATATGAGTAAAAAGTTTCTCATTATCATTCTTAATATTTGGTATGAAATATTAGCGTAATTATTAGCATGTTTATGTTAACTCAAGGTTTATATTTAATGATTTTGATAATAATTGTATAATATTTGAAAATTTAAATTAGATTTATTTCCTTGTAAAATTAACGGTCTAATTCTAAAAAAGGAAATAAAATCATAAGAAATATGCTTTCTTTCTTGCATGAACCTTCTTTATGAACTTACCTTATTAGAAATGGTTTATCCGAAAGAATCCTACTAATTATGAAGGTCATATATTAGCTCCGTGATTACTGGAAGATTTTTGGCAAAGATGACATCGAAGTTATTCAAGGTTAAATCTATCCAGGTGACTAAAGATGCAAGTGAAGCAACGGGTAGTTGAAGAAATTGACTATTTAAAGAGGAGCAACATCATTTATGAAGTAGAACGAACATATTCAAACTGTCGATACATTTTGAGCAATATGTATACTCTTGAGAATCATACCATTATTGTTGGGCTTTAGAAAGTGAAATCACTCTATCAAGAGAGAAATTGTTATTTTGATTTTGTGTGAACTTTTTAGAAGCTTGTTATACACTTCGAGTGTGAAAGGTTTGAAAACCTTGAAAATTATGTACTGGTGAACTTGGAGAGACTCGTCAAATTTAATTCTCGATTTTTATAGTGAAACACTCAAGTTGGATACTTGGGGACTGGACATAGGCTTGGGTTGTAAGTCAAACAAGTATAAATCGTCTGTCTCTTTTTTCTTTCTCTCTTTAACTTTTAAATTTTCGCATTATATTATGTGTGTGTTGTTTCTAACAAAAATCTCCTTCACCTTTATAAAAGGCTCCTTCTGTTGTCAACATGCAAGAGGTTCCTTTCAGTTTTAATAAGTGCCTTTTGTTTTTAAATTGTTTTAACAGGATTTATCATTCAATAGGCTTCTTTCATTTAAGTAGGGTCCTATCCCACAAAAGGCTCTTATTGCCTAACAAGCTCATGTTGTTTAAAAAAGGTTTTGTCATTTGACAGGCTCTTTTTTTTAAAACTAGGATTTATTTATTACACGCATTGAAAGAACTTGCGAAAATTTTCATACACACAATTCACCCCCTCTTGGGTGTATTTTTTTAATCATTTGGTGTCATAGAGAGGTTTCACATTTTTGTGTTTTATAGCATGTGATAGATCATGGCAAACACCTTGAGAAGTTTTGAAAGACAATCCATTTCAAAGCCTCTTTACTTCAATAGAAACAACTACTCATACTAGAAAGGGAGAATGACTATATATCTCCAATCTGTAAATATCGAAGTATGGCAAGCAATTAAAGCTGGTGTTACAATTCCCACTTCCAATAACATAGAAGTATAGACTAATGTTGACAAGAGAAATGCACAACTAAACGCTAAGGCAAAACATCACCTGATATGTAACACCCACATACCCCCTGAAAGGATATATGAATGCTACGCAAAACAGTACAACAAATCAAAGCATACGAAAACTTCTAGTAAGAAATTCAAGGAAACATACATTAAATTAAATAGTACTTAGCACACACTCGCTGAAAAATCCAAATCAAACTGAAGTACCGTTGTTACAAACTTACAAACAAATTCACATATACATATCAAATACAAGCCCAAAAGTCAACCAAAAAATTTACATTATTTTCAAAACAACACTCAGACTCCATTGGCCATTGCGATTGTCTTGTCCCAGTCTTTATAAACGTCATTCAGAACCTACACGGGGCAAATCCACTGTGCTAAGCATATAGCTTAGTGAGTAATAACTAAACTATGCATAATTTGACAATTAATCATACTGAATCAATTTAAATTTCAGAACAGTTGCATAGTTAACAGAACTGAGTATCGAAGAAGGAACAATCCCTTCAGTTCAAAACATCTTCAAAATCCAACATATATCAGAATACACAATCAAATGACTGCTAATCCGTCAACAGAAGTGGGTAACGGGACTTTTACAGAAGATATCATAATTGGTATCATATCACATAAGAGACTTACGTCTCAATAACAGAAGACACTAAAGTGTCAGTAACAGAAGACACCGAAGTGTCAGACACCAAAGTGTCACAGAAGCAGCTGCAGACCCTTCTAGGCATGTCTATTTACCCACAACTATGACTCAACAGTTTTAAAGCAAAACAAAGTCATTTTAGACATTTTATGTGTAAAGCAAGTAGTCAATCATATTCACATATAAGTAGCACTTCCAATGATATAATCATGCATCAAACGCCTTGGACAATTATTGTCCAAAATTCAAAACACAATCAGTGTAAATCAATTTTAACAAGCAGAACAGAGTAAGGTATGACCATCTAAGATTACTTACCAAAAGCG
>JAOSBL010000006.1:23954680-23971401 GCA_027568915.1 Erythroxylum roraimae | reverse complement strand
TGACTTTTGAGTATGTTAGATGATGCCATGTGTAAGTTGGATTTGCTTTTGCTCCAACATACCATTATCATAAGGTAAGTACTTGAATGTCCTTCAGGTGTTCGGGTACTTGCCTTATGGTAGTGGGATGTTGCAAACCCACTTCTTAGTTGTCACATCAGATGTGACAGTAGATAGGAAGAAAGAAGTTGTGTGGGTTTATGTAATTCTAATTGTTTAAAAAAATGTTTTCAAAAGGATTAGTTTTATTAAAAATGTTTTGAAATTTAATTTAATTTTTCAAAGAGTTGGATTATTAAATTAAATTGATTTATTCATTCAATTCCAATATTAAGATAATTATTTTTCTTAATTTGATTAAGATTAATAATTATATTGATTCCTAATTGATTTTAGAAAAATAGTTTCTAAAATTAGAACTAATTATTTTCAATTAGATTGAAAATAATTAATTAGAAAAGCTGTTTCTAAAATTAGGATTAATTAGTTTCAATTAGATTGAAATTAATTAATTAGATTTCTTGAAATTAAGAAAAATGTTTTCTTAAATACTTGAATGACCCTAGTTGAGCTGAAGGAGCTTAAGGAATAGTTAGAAGAACTGTTAAAGAAGGGTTATATAAGATAAAGTTCGTCGCCATAGGGAGCGCCGGTTCTGTTTGTTCAAAAGAAAGATGAAACATGGCGTATGTGCATTGACTATCGGAGACTCAACAAGGTGACCATTAAGAACAAGTATCCTTTGCCACAAATAGATGATCTATTTGACCAGCTGCAGGGAGCAAAGGTCTTCTCCAAAATTGATCTTAGATCAAGCTATCATCAACTCAGAATCAGGGAATCTGATGTAAACAAGACGAACTTTAGGACACGTTATAGGCATTATGAGTTTCTAGTCATGCCATTTGGATTGAACAATGCTCCAGTTTCGTTTATGGATCTCATGAATAGGGTCTTCAGGGAGTATCTAGACCAATTTGTCATCATATTTATAAATGACATTCTGGTTTATTCCAAGAGTGAAGGGGATCATGAGGAACATCTCAGCATAGTGTTGCAAACACTAAGGGAGGGGAAGTTTATGCCAAATTCAGCAAATATGAAATTTGGCTTCATAAGGTAGTATTCCTTGGACATGTAATTTCAAAAGATGGGGTACATTGATCTGAGAAAAATTGAAGCAGTGGTGAAGTGGCATGCACCAAAGATAGTGATAAAAATGAGAAGTTTTCTGGGTCTGGCAAGATACTATAGGAGGTTTGTTGAGGGATTCTCCATGATAGCTGCTCCAATGACCAGGTTATTAAGGAAAAATCAGAAGCTTATCTAGGGTGATGAATGTCAGTAGAGCTTTGAGGAGCTTAAGCACAGATTGACAAGTGCTCCAATTCTGACCCTGCCTATGGGAGATAAGGGTTATACAGTTTACAGTGATGCCTCAAGGAAAGGTTTGGGTTGTGTATTGATGCAAGGATATAAGGTAATAGCTTATGCTTCATGGCAACTTAAGCCTTATGAATTGAATTAGTTGACCCATGATCTGGAATTAGCAGCAGTGATTTTTGCCTTAAAAATTTGGAGACATTATCTGTATGGAGTTCAGAAGAGGATTTTCACAAATCATAAAAGTCTCAAGTACTTATTAAGTCAGAAGGAGTTGAATTTGAGACAGAGAAGGTGGTTAGAGTTACTTAAAGATTATGACTTGTTGATTGAGTACCATCCAGGAAAGGCAAATGTAGTGGCTAATGCCTTTAGTAGGAAATCCTCTATAGCCCATATTTAGACCATTTATCTGTCATTGTTGGAAGAGATGGCTAAGCTTAAGATAAGCTTGAAATAGGAAGAACCTGATTGCATTATTGCTAATTTCAGAGTGAGACCGATACTCAGGGAGAAAGTTAAGGAGTTACAAGTACAAGATGCAGATTTGAACAATCTCTGATAAGAAATTAAGAATGGCAAGAAATCTGAAGTGGCAGTGAGGGATGATGGACTGATGGTGGTAGGAAATAGACTCTGTATTTCGAATGTCAAGGAAGTGAAGGATGAGATAGTCGATAAGGCACACAATACGCCTTATGCCATGCACCCAAGTAGCACTAGGATGTATAGAGATTTGAAAGAGCATTTCTGGTGGAAAGGCATGAAGAAGGATGTGGTGAAACATGCAAGCAAGTGTCTAGTATGTCAGCAAGTCAAGGTTGAACACCAGGCACCTTGTGGCAAGTTAAGGCCATTTTCCATTCCTGAGTGGAAGCGATAAAGGATAACCATGGATTTTCTGATGGGCTTGCCTAAAACTAGTAGAAAGCATGATGCTATATGAGTTATTGTTGATCGTTTGATGAAGTTAGCCCACTTTCTAGCAATTAAATAGATTGATTCTTTGCATGTGCTGGCAAAGAAGTATATTGATGAGATAGTGTGACTACATGGGGTTCCAGAATCTATAGTTTCTGACAGAGATCCTCGGTTAACTTTAAGATTTTGGGAAAGTATGCGAGAAGCTCCAGGGACCAAGTTAAATTTTAGCACTGCTTTTCATCCCCAAACGGATGGCCAATCTAAAAGGACCATTCAAACCCTTGAAGGAATGCTTAGGGCATGTGCTTTGGATTTTAAAGGGGCTTCGGATGAGCATTTGCCATTGGTCGAATTTGCTTATAATAATTCGTACCACTCGAGCATTCAGACGGCTCCTTATGAAGCACTGTATGGAAGAAGATGTAGAACTCCTATATGCTGGGATGAAGAAGGAGAAAGAAAATTAACAGGGCCAGAGTTACTCCAGATGACAGTCGATAAAGTCAATCTAGTTAAGCAAAGGCTTAAAGTAGCTTAAGATAGAATGAGGAGCTATACCGATGAACACCGAAAGGAAATAGAGTATAAAGTTGGTGAGAAAGTCTTTCTGAAGACATTTCCTTAGAAAAGAGACATGAGGTTTGGCAAGAAGGGCAAGTTGAGCTCGAGATATGTGGGTCCCTACGAGATTGTTGAGATGATTGGACCACTACCCTATAGGTTGGCGCTGCCACTAGAGTTGTCACAGATACATGGTGTCTTTCATGTTTTCATGCTGAGGAGGTATAGATCGGATCCCTCTCACATCATTCAGACCACTGAGGTTCAGTTGAGAGATGATCTAACTTATGAGGAGACTCCAATGGATATTTTAGATAGCAAGGAAAAGGTTCTCAGGAACAAGACAGTTCAGCTAGTTAAAGTCCTATGAAAAAACCATTCTATGGAAGAGGCCACGTGGAAGCCCTTAGAGGCTACGAAGGAGAAGTATCCACACCTCTTCAATGACTCAGGTAATAATTTTGAGGACGAAATTCTTTTAAGAGGGGGAGAATTATTGGCCTCCAGAATTTTTCTTGTTGAGTTAAGCATGATTTAAATAAATTATGAGGTCTTGATGGATTAATTTTTGGAGTTAATTAGTATGTTAATGTTAGGACTTTAGTACATTGGTTAGTTGAATTAAATTAGTAAGAGTGTATTGTATGAAGGGCATTTTTGGAAGATCACTTAAGTTTAAAAACCATAAGGCATTAAAGGAGGGCAAGGGGGACTTTTTACAATCATTAAGTGCCAGATGGGAAGAAGAAATGTTGTCTTGTTTCTAAAGGAGAGAAGAATGCGAGTGAGGGAGAAGAAGAGAGAAAATACGAAGAGAAGAAGAGAAAGGAGAGAAAAGAAGAGAAATCAAGCTAGGGTTCATCTTTACTTAGTTTTTAAGAGAGATTTTAAGGTTGTTTAAAAAGAGAAAAAGAAAGAGGAAGAGAAGAGCTTTCTTTAGAGCCAAGAAACTCATTATTTAGTGAAGATTCAAGGTAATTTTAATTTTAATCCTTTGGATTTATGGAAGGATTTTGATTCATGAAGCTTAGGAAATGCACGGGTTTAAGTATTTGAGAATCAATTTTAGTAAATGTGCTTTATGTGTTTTCAATTTGTATTCCTATTGAATGGAAATTTTTGCCAATGTTGAAGGGGATCAAAAAAGGCAAGAGGAGCAAGGGGAGAGGCATCTTTGAGCAAGTTTATAAGCAAGGAATTCAACGTAGGTTACATGTTTATAGTAGAGGTAATGAGCCATGAAGGTTTTCAAATTTAATAGATTTAAATGATTTCAACCACTTTATTAAATGTTGCATTTATTTGCTTCTTAAATGAATTGAGAAATTGCTACATGTTTGGTTCTTGAATTGTGTTGAAGATGTATGAAATGAAGATGGAAATGGTTTTTGGAAACAAATTATTCTTATGAAATCATGTTTTCGAAATGTGCCTTTTGGGCAATATGTTCAAGTAATGAAAGTGGTGGTCTATTATGTTCTGTCAAGTGCATATTGACTCTGTTAAAGACTTCTCCCGCCTACCCGCTAGTGGCATGGAGCTCCTTCATGGACTCCCCTTTGTTTACGACTACACAAAACTATCATGTGGGATTGTGATAATTCGTTCTGTTATCAATGGAGATTCGCATGAACTCCCCTATGGACCTACCCAAACCATTCTGATTTCCTTATGCGTTTATGATTTGTTGACAAGTTGATAAATACATGTTTATGTGCTTATGACTTGATTGACAAGTTGAGAATTTGGTCATTTTGTGTTTTTATAGATTTGATGCAAGATTTTCTATGGAAATGAATATTTTTAAATGATTTTGCTTATTCTCTATTATAATCTTGTTACCCACGAGCTTGTATGATCACCCCCATTCTTCCCCATCTTTATGTGATGAGTAAGAGATCGAGTGATTGAGCATAAGGGCATCACTCCAAATCTGCATATTTTGTATTTTAAGTTAGTTTTTGTAAAACGCAAGGCTGTAGCTGCATTTCGAGCATTATTTGTTCATGTAAAGTTTGTATTTTTGGATTATGATGTAATGTGGCTTGAAATGCCCATTAAAGCTTTGTAAAACTCTTCTTTTGACGTCAATGAATTGTATTGTGTTTTGCCCATGATTTTCAAATGATATAGAATATGAACTTATTGGATATTGGAAATTTTAGTTTAAGGGATGGTGAGAAAGGTATGTTGTTTGTGTTTTTGCATTGTTTGACGTTGGGGTCTGGGTTCAGGTTTTTGAGGTTTCACCGCGGCGAAGCCACAAGTTTTCCACGACGAACCTTTCCTGAGAGCGACTCTCGCTGTAACATCCCATCACCGATGGGAAGGGTAAAATAGTAATTTGGGACCGGTTATGAGTGTGTAAACTAGTCTCGGCATGTTCATGCATAATATGGCCTCCATATCCACCCATCGTTGATGGTCACTCACTGAGTTCGCAAAACTCACCCAATGCAATTATTTTTCAGGACTCAGAAGAATACCCCGTTAGGCAACGGGTGTATAGCATCTGCTTGTGAGTGAGAGAAGAGGTCGAGATCAGTTCGCTTCTGCATTAGTGTCTGATAAAATTGTATTTTTTCTGAAATTGTTGTATAAATGATTAGGTCAATTTGTAAAGTCAACAGACTGAAATAAATTGTATTTATGAAAAGAGCCTCGTGGCCATTGTATTTACCAGTGAGCGTGTATGTTAATTGTTTCCCGCATAGTGCATGTTTGGATTTTGTTTTTTTTTTTAAATTATATTGAGTTTTTGACTGAGTGATGTAGCACGCCACCCTCACAGGGCACGGACTTGGATATCACAATCGATGTCGGGTTCGGGTCATGCGGGAGTGGGGTGTTACACTCGCCTATATGAGGAGTGTTGCAGCGGCGAAGGATGAACTCCGCCACAGCGTATTTGTCCCGAGAGGTAATGTGAGTTTATTTACTTGTTGAGTGAGTAAGTTACCTTTCCTCAGTTGCGATCATGAGGAAGCAGGGTGCGATTGCACCCTGGGAGTTGAGTCAAAGTAGGAAAAATCAAGCCTCGGGTGCGCTCGTGACAAGGAAAGGTGCGATCGCACTTCGTAACTTCACCATAGCAAGTTACAAAGCCTTGGCCGAGATTGCGAGGAAGCAGGGTACGATCGCATCCTGGGAGTTGAGCCAGAGCAGGAAAAATCAAGCCTCGGGTGCGCTCGCGATAAGGAAAGGTGCGATCGCACTTTGTAACTTCACCATCATTTCGCCACGGTTAAACTTTCAGTTGCAACGGCGAACCAGCCCGCCTAGAACCCAACAGGATAACTCACAACTTCTTTTGTCCAAAGACGCCTCAATATAATGGAGTTACAAAGAAAAAGAACAGAACTTTGGTTGATATGGCCAGGACCATACTGCATGAAAGTGGACTACCTCATGGATATTGGGCAGATGTAGTATCCACGCATGCTTTGTTCTTAACAGATGTCTTATAAGACCTATTCTGAAAAAGACCCCTTATGAGTTGTGGAAAGGAAGAAAGCCAAATGTTGCTTACTTTCAAGCTTTTGGATGCAAGTATTTCATTATAAACAATGGAAAAGACAACCTTGGAAAGTTCAATGTGATCAGTCAAAGCTATTTTCTGGGCTGCAGTACCTCTAGTAAAGGATTCAGAGTATACAATAAAAGAACAAAGAAGATAGAAGAATCGATACATGTGGTATTTGATGAAGAATTACCATCAACAATAGCAGCTTATTTAGATGATGAAAATCATCTTTTGATTCCTAAAAATACAATAGAGAATTAAACTACTCGAATAAGACCCTCAAAATTACAAAATCAAAAAGGCTTCTCTAAAGCTCGAACAGAGCAAGCTCCTTCATCTCAGCAGGAGCCTATGCAACAAAAAACACTAAGAGAATAAAGCGGTTTTGATACACATCAATATATTCTTGGAGATCCCTCTAAAAGCATAAGAATAAGATCATCGTTCAAGAACAACTTTGTGACTCTCATCTCACAATTAGAACCTAAGTCTGTTAAAGAAGCTCTTACTGATGAGAATTGGGCCTTAGCTATGAATGATGAGCCAAGTCTGTTTGACAATAACAAAGTATGGAATCCAATGCCTCATCCACAAAACAAGCCAATTATTGGAACTCATTGGGTATTTGAAACAAACTTGACGAAAATGGTAAGGTGGTTAGAAACAAAGCTAGACTTGTAGCTCAAGGTTGCAATCAATAGGAAGGTATTGATTTTGATAAAACCTATGCACCTGTTGTTAGATTGGAATCGATTAGAATTTTACTTGCCTTTCTAAGCTATAGAAACTTCAAGTTGTTCCAAATGGATGCTAAAAGTGCATTCTTAAATGGTTACATTAACGAAGAAGTATTTATTAAGCAACCCCCAGGTTTTGAAGCTGAAAACCATCTGAATTACGTGATAAAGTTATCTAAAGCTCCGTATGGTCTCAAGCAGGCTCCTCGAGCATGGTATGAGAGGTTAAGTAACTTTCTGCTTGAGAATAACTTTGAAATAGGAAAAGTCGATAAAACCTTGTTTATTAAAAGAAAGGAGAATGATTTATTCATAATGCAAATATATGTCAATGATATAATATTTGGTGTTACTAATCCATCCTTCTGTGAAGAATTGTCAGCATTAATATAGGGGGAGTTTGAAATGAGCATGATGGAAGAATTATCATTCTTTCTCAGATCACAAATCAGAAAAATAGGAAAAGGAATCTTCACTAACCAAGACAAATACACAAAGGAATTCATCAAAACATATCATTTTGAGAATGCCAAACCGATGGGTACTCTTATGTACACTGAAACTAAACTTGATAAAGATGAAGAAGGCAAAGTAACGGATGAGACAAAATATAAAGGAATGATTAGATCACTATTATATCTTACAAGCTCAAGACCAAATATTATGCTTAGTGTGTGCTTTTGTGCATGCTTTCAATCAAATCTAAAAGAAAGCCACCTTCAAGCAGTCAAAAGAATCTTTCGATATCTCCATGGAACTATGGACTTTGGACTATGGTATCCAAAAATTGATTCATTTGACATAGTGGGATATTGTGATGCAGATTATGCAAGTGATAAAGTTTATTGAAAAAGCACAAGTGGTCATTGTTAATTTCTTGGAGGATGTCTTGGTCCTACAAAAGCAAAAAGAAAAATTGCACATTGCTTTCGATGACTGAAGCAGAATACATAGCAGTTGCCAGCTGTTGTTCTCAAATCTTATACATGAAGCATCAACTACAAGATTTTTCTATAAACTTCTCATATTTCTATATTATGGGATAATACGAGTGTTATAAATCTTTCTAAAAACCATGTGCATCATTATAGGATTAAGCGTATAGAAATCAAATATTAGTTTCTTAAAGATCATATTTTAGAAGGAACCATTGATCTTTTACATGTTTGTACTAAAAATCAAGTAGCTAACATTTTCCCTAAGCCACTCTCTAAAGATAGATTTTGGTGTTAAGAAAAGATCTTAGAATGTGCAAACTCTCTGATATTATTTCTGCATGAATATTCTTGACTACTTGTCTTTGCATTTCATTTAATAGGATCGTTCTATTCTAATTCCTTATAAACTTTCTCTTAGTATAGTATGCCCCTTTTAGTTTAGAAGGCCCCTTAGTTGTTAGAAGGCTCCTTTTAGTGTAAAAGAGCAAGATTACAAGTGCCCTAAAAAATAGGGAGTCATTAATGGTGATGTCTCACAACTTTTTTCAAAAATGTGGACGCAGACTGACAAATCTAAGTATGCGTTTGTCAGAAGACACACAACTGATTACGCTTCCTCTTCTATTCTATACATCTACTCATCTTCTTACTTGGTATACCCTAAGCAGACTTCCTTCTTTTTCTCATCTCTGTCATTCTCATTCTCTCTACGCCCTAACTCTCTACTTTACCTCTTATTTTCTCTCTCAAACTTCACAAAGATTACCTACAATGGCAAGAACAAAATCAAAAAGACAAAATAAATTTTTGGGCCCAACTTCTAGCTATGACGAAACACCTCATCATGTACAAACCTTTACTTCTAATTGTTCATCTTTGTCTTCCATTATAGGTTCTCTGGACACTACTACCAAACTTGTTTTTGTCTCCTCAAACAATCGAAAAAGAATATGCTTATGATTCAAAAGAAGAAGAAGAAGAAAGAGGAAAAGAAAAGAAAAAAGAAAGTGAAGAAGAAGAAGAGACTTTCAATAAGGGGGAGTTATTGAAAAATGTGAGATTCCATTTACCTGTTCTCTCCTTACCCACTTCTACTACAAAAACCTCTAAAATTTCTAAACTTGGTCTAAATGAGAAGAAAGTGCCTGAAGAGCACTAGGTAATAAATAATGATGGTTCCGATAAAGAAACTTTCAGGTTGGAAAGAAGACCACGAACCAAAGGAATTGTTACAACAAAAGCTCCACAAAAAGAAACTGTTGAAGTAGAAAAAACCAAAAAGGATGAGTCAAGAAAAAGAAAAAAGGAAGAGAAAAAAAAGGCAAAGAGCCTATAGTTGAAGAAAACATTGAGGAAGTCATCGTCAGGGATGAGCTATTTATAGAACAAGACCTGTTTGAAGAAATCCTTAGAGCAAAAAGGTCCAAGAAACTAATGGTCCACAAGAAGGGAAAATTGTCACCACAAATAAAATCTTTTCAATTAATGGAAACTGAAGCCCGCTATGAAATGTGGTACAAGAAGAGAAAAGTGGTTGTTGGACGCATTGTGCCTACTCATATGTTCGATGATATTACTATTCCTCTCTCTAATTTCTTTGTTGCTATTGGGTAGGAGAACTTTTTAAATTTTGATGATATAGTGTGTGATGAATTAGTCAGATGTTTTTACACACACATGTGAAAAGAAAAATTGATGGAAAGACAACCTTCATATCTTAGGTGTGAGAATGTGAGATCTTCATAATAGAGGATATATTGGGGAACATTTTGAACATAGCTTCCATAGGTAGGACTGACCTTCCTTGCCATAAGTGGGACATTGCTAATCTTGATTTAGGAAAGGTTGTGGACTTCATATGTCTGTATACTGAGAATGCCTATGAAGGGAGACCCATGTGTAGAAATCTAGACCTACTACGTAGATGTCTTGCATCAATATTAACTACTTAAATTTTTCCAAAAAGTAGCTCAGTAGAAAGATGTAGTCCCCTGGATACCTATGTTGTATACAATCTACTAAAGGGCAACAAAATGAATCTCCAAATAATGATTTTGAAGTTTATGGTAGAAAAGGGAAGCCACAAGAACACTACTGGAGGTCTACCTTATAGAATGTTGTTAACCAAGGTCTTCGCATATTTTGGCATTCCTTTTGACAATCTGACGTGATATGAGCCTGACAAGCTTCATTTCTCTACCCCCTCCCAATTTGGGTACAAGCTAAAAGAACATATTTGGGTGGAGAAGAAAATAGAAAGAGTAGTGGATTTCTTAGGTCTTAACTCAAAGCAGAGGTCAAAAAGGATACCAGAAATTATAGGTCCTACTCCAAAGCAACAGGCTCCTATCCCTCCTCAGGACATAAACAATATGGATATTTTACAACTACTAAGGGACATTCGCACAAATCCGGATCAAATACGCAAACAAATAGATGACCTTCAAAACCAAGTCCTAGATTTGCAAATTCTCCTTAGGAAATCTCCTCACTAACTGTATCAATTTTTTTCATTTTTCTCTAACTTCCTCCCTGTACTCCTTTATTCTTTTTTATAATGACAAAGGAGAAGAGTTTATATGATATATTTTTGCATATATGATGATATAATTCTAAATGCATATTTCTTAATGTTGCTCGAATATATATGTGATTGATTATGCTGTTGAAATTATGAAAATTTGTGATATGTAAACGATAGGTTTCTTTCTTAAGAGATATGCTCCTGTTAATTATGGCTGAACATATAAAAGTCACAAATATCTTTCGAATCGTTTATTATCTCTTTGAATTTTGAAAAATATATTTATTATTGCTTGTCATCATCACAAAGGGAGAGATTGTTAGCTCAAGATTTATATTTAACGATTTTGATGATAAATGTATAATATTTCAAAATTTAAATTGGATTTATTTCCTTGTAAAATTAATGGTCTAATTCTCAGAAAGGAAATAACATAATAAAAATATGCTTTCTTTCTTGTAGAAACCTTCTTTATAAACTTACCTTATTAGACATGGTTTATCTGAAAGGATCCTACTAATTATGAAGCTCATATATTAGTTTCATGATTATTGGAAAAATTTTCGCAAAGATGACATCAAAGTTATTCAAGGTTAAATCCATCTAATTGACTAAAGATGCGAATGAAGTAACGACTAGTTGAAGAAATTAACTATTTAAGGAAGAGCAACAACACTTATGAAGAATAACGAACATATTCAGACAGTCAAAACATTTTGAGCAGCATCTATACTCTTGAGAATCATGTCATTACTATTATGCTTTAGAAAGTGAAATCATATCAAGAGAGAAATCATTATTTTTTTTGTGAGCTTTTTAGAAGCTTGTTATACACTTCGAGTATGAAAGGTTGAAGAACCTTGAAAAATATGTACTTGTAAACTTAGAGAGGCTCGTCAAATTTAATATTCGATTTTTAGAGTAAAATACTCAAGTTAGATACTTGAGGACTAGATGGAGGTTTGGGTTGTAAACCAAACTAGTATAAATCGATTGTATCTTTCTTATCTCTTTCTTTAACTTTTAAATTTTCGTATTATATTGTGTGTGTGTTGTTTTTAACAAGAGGCTCCTTCACCTTTATAAAAGGCTCCTTCTATTTTTAACTTGCAAGATGTTCCTTTAAGTTTTAACAAGTGCCTTATGTTTTTAAATTTTTTTAACATAATTTATTATTCAGTAGGCTCCTTTCATTTAAACAGGGTTTTATTGCTTAACAAGCTCCTGTTGTTTACAAAGACTTTATTATCTAACAGACTCTTTTGAAGAACTTACAAAAAAAATTTACACACATAATTTACCCCCCTCTTACGTGTGTTTGCTTTTATCAAAACTAATATCTATTTTTAGCAGCATTTGGTCGGTTCATTATAAGAGTCAATTATCAGTAAATAAGTTGTCTAAGAAATTAAGAATGCAGAACCTTCAATTGGAATATTCATTGTAATTATTCTTTGTAGCATAACTTCAAGAATATCCAAATGATTGCCATAAAATTAAAAAACTGTTGGAGGTCCTGCTCATCTTTGGATAAGCACGGACATCAACATCCCTTATGCACAACAAATGCCAAGTGGGTTCATTTCTTTTCCTAGTTGGCTATTGCTTAATGACCTGACCCTGTTTATAACTGGTGCCACCATCACCACCATGGGATTAAGATAAGCTAAACAAGTTTCTAGTACTAGTTAATTCACCATGAATAGTAAAGTTCGGTGTATTATTTGGAGTAAAAGAACATTAGCAACCATTATAATATTCTGAGCATATCCGAACCAGACCCACGGCTAAACATCAACTGGCTGCTATGACATGGAAAGAGCCGTCACAGAAATAGAATAACATTCCTCGCAAGTCATAATCCAATCTCCATGTACGCGACGGCTCGTTGGACCACCTAGGACAGGCTGGTCCCACTTAAAGAAATCAAACTTACCATATATTTGTGAGCAGCTTCAAGTAGCTAACCAGTTGTGAAACAATTAACTTTTTGTTTCTAAGGAAAAAAGAAAAAAAATTAAAAGATAATGGTACAGGCCACGGACCGGAAACATTTTACGTGCAGCAACTCCGTTGAATCTGTCGGATTTTTGGAAGACACCGCGAATTTCGCCAACATTTTCTTTGGGTATTTAGATCAAGAGCGACCGGTGTCACCTAAGAGCTGCGAATCCGATGATTACAACGATGATGAGGACGATAGGACTTCATGCAAAGCAGAAGAGAGCAAAAAATTTTGGGAAACACAAAACCAACTACTGCAGGTATTCTTCGTTAGGCATTCACAGCATATGAAACAAGTTGTCGAAATACAAGATAGCAATGATTACGTTTTTGTTTCACAAAAATTTGCAGGAGACGTTGCATAGGACTAACTCCTTTGAAACCAAAGTTCGACAAGCAACAAAGGAGGCTATACGGGATATAACTCTGCTGGGTCTCAACTGTACTTGTCGGAAGCGGGCGATCGATATTTGCAGGGACTGTTTGCGAAGAGAAATTTCAATTCGACTCCAAGCTGAAGGTTTTAATTGCGCCATTTGCAAGTCTAAGTGGAAGGGCTCCCATGGTGTCCCTTCAGGTACATACATCCAATTGGTACATTTTCCTTTTTAGTTCTCGGCAACTTCAAGATTTCTAACAATGTCACCCAAAACTAAAGATTGTGAGTTTCTCAACATTGCTGCATCTTTCAAACAGGGGAACACACGTACTTGGAAGTGGTGAGCTTAGTGAACAGTTCAAAGAAAGGCCAGGTGAGGGTGGTAATTGAATTAAATTTCAGAGCTGAGTTTGAGATGGCTAGAGCAAACGAAGACTACAGTCGGTTAGTAAACCGGTTGCCGGAAGTGTTTGTGGGGAAAGCAGAGAGGCTAAATGAACTAGTAAAAATATTATGTTCAGCAGCAAAAGTTTGCATGAAAGAGAAGCAAATGCACTTAGGTCCATGGAGAAAGCAAAAGTATATGCAATCTAAATGGATGGGCACGTGCGAGAAAACAACGCTGACGTCTCCGTTACCCTTTCGGAGATTCTCCGATCAGCTGGTAAAGACCAAGACCTCCATGCTAACCTATGATTTGTCAGAAACTACGCCACTGGTGTTCAATAGAACTGCGGTTAAAGTTTTGTAATTAGGTAGCTTTTTCAAAACTAAATTAATGAGATTGCGGCAGTAATTACAAAAAACAATCACGAAGGAATCAAGGTTAGAGGGTAAGATCAACTACTTGGTAGTACTCTAAAAATAATTACCTTTAGCACTTATTGTATAAATCATTTTATGAGTAATAAAAATATTTTTCATTATTTTAATGTTCATACGTTTATTGATTTGATATTGATCTTAAATTGATTTAATGAATTTCTTGATACAAAATATAGCATGGAAGAACTCATGTAATGAGATTCATATCATATGCAATTATGTTAATATCTAAACTTTCCCTAGTTATAAGATTAATGAGATGGGATATCATTAATCCGGATAGACTAGCGTATGTTATACTCCTTGATTAGATCAAACAGTAGATCTCATAAGCTGTAGACATGAGTTATTTAGAGTTAACATGTAGATTCTTACTAAGGATAATAAGTATATTGGATTAACCTACTATGAGACAATCATATGGATATTCTATTCCAGTGTCAATGATAGTCTCATCATAGCAATGATGCAAGTATCCTTTAACTTGAGGTGCTTAAGGATATCTCACATAGTGATCATGTGCTTTGACTCCATTCATCGGTGTCTTTCAGGGGTTATTCATAGGGTGGTGAATGGGTATAGCTTGAGGTATTCGAAGATAATTGAGTAGCCAATAAAGGATTCACCACTTTTGATAGAAAGAGATGATACCCATGGTCTCTTTTCAGGGTCATTACTCGAGAGTCTCTGTCCAGAACATATATATGTCATGAAGAGAATCTTCAATAATACATAGAGTAATGAGATCCTCATGACAAGATCTAATAACAGTTGGACTAGATGTGACATAGTCAGTCTAGTGGGAGCTGACACTTTGACCATACTCTGAGCCAAGTGGGGTATAGATGGTGAAAGGACAAATTGTATGGCAACATTGCGTATGAAAGGGTTCATAGTCAAACCACTGACTTTCCGATTAATTGGAAGTTATGAAGTGTTGCTAGATGTCGCTCTTGACTTACGTGAATTAAGTGTTAATTCAAGTAGCCAACATAACCGAGAACCTAATAGGACACATATATAGGAGATCCAAGGATGAGTAAAATGGTCTTGAATGGTGATTCAAGATATGAGAGAGTGTTTTGGGATTGTATCCCATTATGATCGTGGTAGAAAACATTGCATGAAATAAATTAGAAAGAAGTGTTGTTGGTTTCCATTAATGCATGCTATTCATGACAATTAACTTCCCATAACTTTCCATTAGTGATGAGAGTTATGGAAAGCCAAATGGTACAAAAAATTGAGATAATTTTTGTTCATCTTGTGTAAGACACAAGAAAAAGAAAAAGAAAGGTTCTTTTTTTACACACACTTTTTCTATTTAACCCTCTCAAGAGTTCTTGTCTTTGCTAGCACAAAGAAAGAATTCTAGTCATTTCCTAGTGAAGTTTCATCCTTTTATCTTCGTGTAGACTTTCATTAGAGACAGTCTGCGTTGATCATAGTGGTTTACGACAACCCAATGCGGAGAAGATTAAAGAACGAAGAAGATCGTCAGAAAGATATGTAAACATCTTACGTTTCATGTTTTTGTTTTTCTATATCTATATGTATGAGTAGTGTTGGGAAATCGGGTTGAGACCTAATCTCGACCGCAACAGAATAATCACGAAAGTTTTCGTAACTTTTGATTTCCCGAAAATTAAGATCCATTTGATTCTATAAAATGATTAACACAAATCATAATAAAGTGAAAACTTAATTCGTACCTTATTCCGAAGCTTGATCTTTATCTTGTTATATCTCTCGAATTGTTTCCGAAACTGATCCGTTTCAACCACTGTAGCAACTCAAGTGTCCGACCTCTAACAGTATCCACAGAATCGGTTGAGAGAACTCTATAACTCTAACAGAGAGGGTTAAACAAGAAGCACTAGCTTCATAGAGCTTAAGCTTATTTATAATAGGCTTTGGACGTTTTAGTAATTTAATTGAAATTAAATTCTAATTTCAATTAAACTTTAATTAGAATTACAAATAATTCTAATTAAATATCAATTATGCGCATATAAGATTCAATATCTCGTATTGATTTTTATTTATTAAATACCTTATATTTAATCATAAAGTTTCTCAAACTTTACAATCAAGTCCAACTTGATTAAATTAACTTTGCTCCCTTTAACCCATTCTATTTGTGAGACCCATTAGGTTCCCAAATATGCTGACAATGATTATAAAATTTAATTTTAATTCATAATTAAAATTAGATAAATTAAAACTTCTTTTAATTTGTCTTTAATTCTCCAATTAAACAATTTATAATCATAGATCAATATTGACGTCTAGCAACGCATCATGACTATCTAAATATTTAGGAATGTCAAAGTGATTTTGACTAACTTTTTTGTGCATAATTTTTTCGTATAATTCAATCCTTTCATCATATAATGTTCCGATTAGACATAAAGTATGGAATTAACGCCTACTCTATTTTGAGTTTAATCATATTAGTTCCCTGCCATTATTTTAATCATCGGGATTGCTCGGAACAAGTTTCCGAGAGGTGTCGTAGAAATCAAACCTTGCGTATCCTTATTTTTTTGATTGTTGAATTCCAAATATCTATCCATCTTCATTCCTCAAGGTCGAAAACACACTAAACCAAAAAATCCCATCGGAAACATCATCAAACCGACGTCAATCCTTCCGTGGTGCCTGTCAATTTTAGTCTCTGATATCAGTCTGGTATCAGAGACCAAAATTGACGCACACCGCAGAAGGATTGACGTCGGTTTGATGATGTTAAAGACCAAAATTGACGTGCACCACAGAAGGATTGACGTCGGTTTTATGATGTTTCCGATGGGATTTTTTGGTTTGGTGTGTTTTCGACCTAGAGTAATGAAGACGGATAGATATTTGGAATTCAACAATCAAAAAAATAAGGATACGCAAGGTTTGATTTCTACGACACCTC
>JAOSBL010000006.1:23940200-23952891 GCA_027568915.1 Erythroxylum roraimae | reverse complement strand
TGCATGTACAATTATTGTATGTGTCCAAAATGCTTATGAACAAATAAGCAAATATTCACATATGCAAAGCATAAAATGTATTGAATTTTCTTAATATCCTAACCCCTAATATGGGGTGTTACATGATATGTGCATTGTCTTCAGAAGAATATGAAAAGATATCATACTACTTTACAACAAAAGAAATGTGGAACAAACTTCAAGTCATGTTTGAAGGAAAAAATGAGGTAAAGAAGCATAGAATAAGTCTTTTAGTGTGTCAATACGAAATTATTGTCATGAAATAGGGAGAGACCATAAACAAATTCTTCAGACGCTTCAACAATATCATCACGAACCAAAAGAACTTGGGAAAGATATATCCTAATGGCGAGCTCGTAATGAAGATTTTGAGGCCACTACCAAAGGAATGGAGACCTAAGGTGACATCTCAAGAAACGACAAAAGATGTAGACACTATTTCACTCAATTAGCTTTGAGAAAATCTGATGATACATAAAATCGAGCTTAGGCGAGATGAAGGATCTTCCTAGAGAAAAGGAATGGCACTGAAAGCAACTAACGAATCAAATGGTGATGAAAGTGACATTGAGTTGCAAATAGATGGAGATGACAAGTTCAACTTTATGGTCAGAAAATATGCCCGCTTTTATAAAAAGAAGTTGATAAAGAAAAAAGAAGGAAACAAGAAAGTTGGAAATGACAAATTCATATCAAAAGGTAGCAGCAACAAATGCAATTCAAAAAACAATCAACTCATATGATATCACTGCAAGAAGCCTGGACACACAAGACTAGAACGTCCTCTTCTTTAAAAGGACAAGTCAGAGAATAGAAAATCTAGAAAGCAAGCAATGACTACAGCCTGGTCAGATGAGGATTTTGAAAACTTTAAAGAAGAAGAAGAAGAACCAGAAGAAAGCAACATTTACTTCATGGCTGAATTAGGAGACGATGAGGTATATTACTTTGATTCTGATATTGAAGTTGATGAATTGATAAATGTATATCATGAATTGTATGATCAGTACAAAAGGTTGATGGTGAAGTGTTTCAAAAAAAGTTAAGAAGTCCGAAAGTAATGATACATCTCTAAAGAGTATGATAAATCATTAGAATTTACAAATGAAAATTTGGCGATCAATAATATGTCTCTTGAGATTGACTATAAGCAAAAGGTTTTTGAAAAGGAAGCTCTGAAAGAAAGAATAGCTAAGCTGAAAAATACGCTGCTAAAAAATGATTTTGATAAGGTAAAACAATTAGAAAAAAAAGTCGTCATCTTAGAACTTGAAAAGGAGAAAAATTCTAGAAAGATTTTATCTCCAGAGAAAGATCTGGAAAATTTCGTTGATGGAAGGAAAAATTTTGATGCATTGCTTAGTAGCGATAAATGCATTTTTGGTAAGGTCGGAACAGGATACAATGAAAATAACAATATCAGGCCATATAAAAACTTCTTTGTTAAATCTAGCAGCAGTTATAGCTAAAACAGCAGCATCCTGTTAAGTGGCAAAAATCATAACAACTATCATTCATCTATTTTATGCAATTATTGTGGTAAACATAGACACATTATTCATTCTTGTAATTCTCGTAAAAAGAAATTATCTCAGATGTATATTTAGAGACCGAAAGGTCAAAATACTAACCTAGAAAGATCTAGAAAAAATTAGGTACCTAAAATGAGATAATTTTTTTCAGATATGCTTCAAAACAGAGATAAGAGAAAATTAATGGATAATTGATAGTGGCTGTTCAAGAAACATGATAGGTAAAATATCGCATTTCAACTATATTGAAAGGAAAGAAGGAGGTAATGTTGTCTTTGCAGATAAAAATAAAGCAAAGGTCACCAGAGTTAGTAAAATTGGTAATTCTGACTCTACCTCCATTGATAGTTCTCTTTGTTGATGGTTTGAAAACATAATCTGTTGAGTGTGAGTCAGCTATGTGACAAAGGTTACAAAGTCATTTTCTATGAATTTCATTATGAAATTGTCAATATTCATAATGATAATATTATGTTTGTTAGTCCTACAAATCAGAATATATATTGTGCTCAACTAGAAGACATGTCCTTATAAAATGTTAAGTGTTTTGTCTCTCTACAAAAGGATTCATTTATTTGGCACAGGAGATTCAGACAAGTCAGCATGAGCATTCTATCAAAATTGTCTAAAAACGAGTTAGTAAGAGGACTACCGACCTTAAAGTTCGAAAGCAATCAGGTTTGTGAGGCTTGTTTAAAAGGTAAACAAGTTAAAAGCAGCTTTCCTCCTAAAAATATGATGTCTACTAGCCATTCACTTGAACTTGTGCAAATGGATTTATTTAGTCCCACTAGGACTCAAAGTTTTGGTGGTAAACATTACAGTTTTATTCTAGTAGATTATTACTCCATATTTAAATGGGTTTATTTCTTATCAATTAAGGATAATGCTTTTGAAGTGTTTGAGAAGTTTTGTAAAAAAATCAAACAGAAAAAGGGTACTGCATCACTTCAATTCGAAGCGATCATGGAGGAGATTTTGATAATAGAAAATTTTGAAAAATTCTATGACAGCAATGATATAACTCACAACTTCTCTTGTCTAAGGATGCCTCAACAAAATGAAGTTGTAGAGAGAAAAAACAAAACTTTAGTTGATATGGCCAGGACCATACTGTGTAAAAGTGGACTACCTCATGGATACTGGGCAGAAGCAATATCCACTGCATGCCATGTTCTTAACAGATGTCTTATAAGAACTATTCTGAAAAAGGCCTCCCTATGAGCCGTGGAAAGGAAGAAAATCAAATGTTGCTTACTTTCGAGCTTTTGGACGTAAGTGTTTCGTTCTAAATAATGGAAAAGACAACCTGGAAAAGTTCGCTGAGAGATTAGACAAAGTTATTTTTCTAGGCTACAGTACCGCTAGTAAAGGATTCAGAGTATATAATAAAAGAACAAAGAAAATAGAAGAATTGATACATATGGTATTTGATGAAGCATTACCATCGACAATAACAACTGATTTAGATGATGAAGAGCATTTTTTGATTCCTAAAAATACATTGGAGAATCAAACTACTCCAATAATACCCTCAGAATTACAAAATCAAGAAGGCCCCTCTGAAGCTAGAACAAAGCAAGCTCCTTCATCTCAGCAGGAGCCTATGCAATGAAAAAAATCGAGAGAATGGAGAGGTCTTGATACATATTAATATATTCTTGGAGATCCCTCTAAAAGTCTAAGAATAAGATCATCGTTCAAGAACAACTTTATGGCTCTCATCTCACAAATAAAACCAAAGACCGATGAAAAAGCCCTTACTAATGAAAACTAGGTATCAGCCATGAAAGACGAACTGAATCAATTTGACAAAAACAAAGTATGGAATCTAGTACCTCATCCTCAAAACGAGTAAATCATTGGGACTCGGTGGGTATTTCGAAACAAACTTGACGAAAATGGTAAGGTGGTAAGAAACAAAGCTAGACTTGTAGCTCACGTTTACAATCAACAGGAAGGTATTGATTTTGATGAAACTTATGCACCTATTCTAGATTGGAATCGATTAGAATTTTACTTGCCTTTGCATGATATAGAAACTTCAAGTTGTTCCAAATGGGTGTTAAAAGTGCATTCTTAAATGGTTATATTAATGAAGAAGTATTTGTTAAGCAACCCCCAAGTTTTGAAGATGAAAACCATCTGGATTACATGATGAAGTTATCCAAAGCTCTGTATGGTCTAAAGCAGGCTCTTTGAGTATGGTATAAAAGGTTAAGTAACTTTCTGCTTTAGAATAAATTTGAAAGAGGAAAGTTCGATAAAACCTTATTTATTAAAAGAAAGGAGAATGATTTACTTATAGTGCAAATATATGTGATGACATAACATTTGGTGCTACTAATCCATCCTTCTGTGAAGAATTCTTAGCATTAATGCAGGGGGAGTTTGAAGTGAGTATGATGGGAGAATTATCATTCTTTGAAATGAGCATGATGGGAGAATTATCATTCTTTCTCGGATTATAAATTAGACAAATAGAAAAAGGAATCTTTATTAGCCAAGACAAGTACACAAAGGAACTCATCAAGAAATATCATTTTGAGAATGCTAAACTGATGGGTACTCCTATATACACTGGAACTAAACTTGATAAAAAGGAAGAAGGCAAGGCTATGGATAAGGCAAAGTATAGAGGAATGAATGGGTCACTATTATATCTTACAAGCTTGAGACCAGGCCTTATGCTTAGTTTGTGTCTTTGTGCACACTTTCAATCAAATCCAAAAGACAGTCACCTTCAAGCAGTCACAAGAATCTTTCGATATCTCCACGGAACTATAGACTTTGGATTATGGTATCCAAAAATTGATTCATTTGACTTAGTGGGCTATTTTACTGCAGATTATTCTGGTGATAAAGTCGATAGAAAAAGCACAAGTGGTCACTGTCAATCTTTTGGAGGATGTCTAATATCTTGGTCCTGCAAGAAGCAAAATTGCACAGCGATTTCAATGACTGAAGCTGAATACATAGTAGCTGCTAGCTGTTGTGCTTAAATCTTATGGATGAAACATCAATTATAGGATTTTTCTTTAAACTTTTCTCATATTCCTATATTATATGATAATCCGAGTGCTATAAATCTTTCTAAAAGCCTTATGCATCATTCTAGGACTAAGAATATAGAAATCAAACATCATTTTCTTAGAGATCATGTTTTAGGAGGAACCATTGATCTTTTGCATATTGGTACTAAAAATCAAGTAGCTGACAATTTAACCAAGCCACTCTTTGAAGATAGAGTTTGCGCTTTAAAAAAAGAGCTTGGAATGTGCAAACTCTCTAATATTATTTTTTCATGAATATTCTCTGCTACTTGTCTTTACATTTCGTTTAGCAAGATCCTTCTATTATAATCACTTAGAAACTCTCTCTTAGTATAATAGGCCCCTTCTAGTTTAAAAGGCCTCTCCATTTTTAGAAGGCTCCTCTTAGTGTAAAAAAGCAGGATTACACATGTCCTAAAAAATAGAGTCATTAATGGCGATGTCTCAGCTTTTTAAAAAACACGTACGCAGACTGAAAAATCTAAGTACGCATTTGTCAAAAGATACACAACTGATTACGCTTACTCTTCTAGTCTATACGTCTACTCATCTTCTTACTTAGTATACCCTAAGCAAACTTCCTTCATTTTCTCATCTCTGTCATTCTCATTCTCTTTGCGCCCTAACTCTCTGTATTGCCTCCTATTTTCTCTCTCGAACTTCACAAAGCTTACTTGCAATGGCAAGAACAAAATCAAAAGGAAAGAAGAAATGTTTGGGCTCAACTTCTGGGCATGACGAAACACCTCTTCATGAACAAACCTTGACTTATGATTCTTCATCTCTGTCTCCCATTATAGGTTCTTTGGACACTACTACTGAACTTGTTTCTGTCTCCTCAAACATCCAAACTTCAGAAATACTCAATCAAGAGCCCCCAAAAGTTAATAAAAGGAAGATTGTTTCTATGTTGTCTCTAGATTATCTCGATTCCTCTTTAGATGACAAAGAAGAAATAATCAAAAAAGAATATGCTTCTGATTCAGAAGAAGAAGAAAGAGGAAAAGAAAAGAAAGAAGAAAGTGAAGAAGAAGAAGAGACTTTCAGTAAGAGGGAGTCACTGAAAAATGTGAGATCCCATTTACCTATTCTCTCCCTACCCATTTCTACTCCAAAAACCTCTAAAATTCCTAAACCTGGTCTAAAGAGAAGAAAGTGCGTGAAGAGCACTGAGTAATAAATGACGATAGTTCCGAATAAGAAAATTCCAAGTTGGAAAGAAGATCACATATTAGAGGAATTGTTACAACATAAGCTCCACACAAAAAATGTTGAAGTAGAAGAAACAGAAAAGGATGAGTCAAGAAAAAGAAAAAGGGAAGAGAAAAGAAAAGGCAAAGAGCCTATGGTTAAAGAAAACATTGAGGAAGCCATCTTCAGGGATGAGCTATTTGTAGAACAGGACCTATTTGAAGAAATCCTTAGAGCAAAAGGGTCCAAGAAACTAATGGTCCATAAGAAGGGAAATTTTTCACCATAAATAAAATCCTTTCAATTAATAGAAGCCTGCTATAAAATGCAATACAAAAAGAGAAAAGTGGTCCTCTCTCTACTTTCTTTGTTGCTGTTGGGTGGGAGAACTTTTTGAATTTGGATGATACAGTGTGTGATGAATTAGTCAAATGTTTTTACACACACATGCGAAAAGAAGACATTGATGGAAAGATTGTCATCATATCATAGGTGCGGGAATGTGAGATCTTAATAATAGAGGATATATTGGGGAACATTTTGAACATAGCTCCCATAGGTAGGACTGACCTTCCTTGCCATAAGTGGGACATTGCTGATCTTGATTTGGGAAAGGTTATGGAATTCATATGTCTGCATACTGAGAATGCTGGTTGTGCATCGTAACGCTTCCAAAATAACTAAACCTATAACTATAGCAGTGGCAAGTCTAGGTCGATCCCATAGAGATTAAATCCAATCACTTTCCTAAATTCTACGTATATGTAAAACAAGGGGGTTTGGTTCAACACAAATTAGAAAAGAATAAAAATGTCAAATTAAACAATCACAACGTGATAAAATTGACAAATGATTTGAAATCTAATTCTTTGGTTTAATCATGGCATAAGCACATTTTTGCATATATCATTGAATTATCACCTTTATGCCTCTCTTAAGACTATTAATCTTGAATTAACAACAAGCTCTGTTAATTTCGATTTTTTCTTAGGTTGTAGTTAATTAAGAAGAGCTCGTTAATTAATCGTAACTATCGGGAAACCTAGAATAAGCTCTCTAAGTTTATTCAAACAGCCACTTTATAAGTGAGAACAACGGACCAATCTAAGCAATAATCACACAAGCTCGGACTATTTAACTTATGCTATGTTATCCCTAATGATTTAATACAGTTAGTTGCCACATATGGCCTTCAATACAACTATTATGTGTCGCATTCAAGTTCTAGCTATGGGTTTTCATGAAAAACAATTCAATAGAGCATTAAAATCATTGTCATACAATACGCAAACGATCCATACAAGATAACATAAATAATATGAAAAGATGGATAGAAAACGATACACAACAACGATATGCTCAATGTGCTCATCGGACTCGATTGTCCCTCCAAACCGGTGACGGGTGGTTTAGCCTTCCATTCCCTTCTTCAATCTCCAAGAATCCGCAAAGAAAGTTTTTGTCTCCATTAAAAACTGAAAAGGAATGCATATCTTTTTCTCTCCTCTTTTTTTCTTCTCTCCATGGATTTTCTCCCAAATGTAGCATGAATGGAGGCCCCCTTCAGGTTTTCATTCTTTTCTCTTTATAATTCATTTCAATTAGAGTAAAAACTAGGTTTTACCTAGTCCAAAATGTCTAAAATAACCCCCGATAAGTTAGGTTCAGAAGCAATCCCCAAGAGGTTGTCGCACAGGCCACGATCGTGGCCTATGTGATAAGCTTTTATCATGATTATGCCACGATCATGGCACTCCACAATCATTATAATTATTAATCTTAATCATATTAAGAAAATAATTGCTTTAATTTTGGAATTGATTTGATAATGAATTTAATTTAATAATTCAACTCCTTGAAAAATTAAACTAAATTTTTAAATAATCTAAAATAATTAGAAATATTTTTCTAAATTTAATAGGAATTTAAACGTACTTAATTTTAATTAAACAAATTTAATTAAAAGAAGACTTTAAAATATATAAAAAACAAATTAGAAAGATGGAGAGTGTCTGACGCATGCATACACGCCTTAAAGCTTTTTGTGTGGTGCGTGCAATGCAGCCGTCACAGTCAAACTCCACAGTTGATTGGCTCGTGCACCACGCAACTTTAGCCGCTGCCTCTCTAATTCCATGTGTCATTTCAAGATTAGGTTTATTGATTTTCCCTGGCACTCATCTCTGGTTCTGCTGCTGTTTGTCATCTCCTAATGCCGCTGGCTACGTGAAGCCTTCGGTTCCTCACTCGTGCCACCGTCAGCCTTCATCTACTCCAACGTCTTCCATCGCATATTGCAACTTTCATACAGCGGCTGCTAGATGAAGCGATAACCTCAGGTAGCACCATAGCGCGATACTGCGCTTCTTCTCCAACCATCAACGCCCTAAAAATTATTCATTTTTCTAGATTCTCAAAATAAAACACAAAACCAACACCCAATAGCTACAAAACAAATGCAGGCAGCCACCAACACACAAACAATACCTAATAGCCAGATTCGTAAACAAAAACACAAAATGCAACCATTCCAATCCGGGTTCTTATTCAAAATAAAAAAGCCATATGTCCCATTTAGTTGGAGGCAAAGTAAAGTGAATTTAGAATATGATTTTTCGAAAAATTAATCTATGGAAAGTAAAAATATTCACATGTTTAGATACTTATAAGAATTCTAATAGGAAAGTTGGGTGGATTCTTATTATAGTGTTTGGTATGCAACAGTGTTAACTTAATTTTGACTTGTATTTCCAATTATATCTTTACAAATCGAATAAAAATTGAAATTATTAAATAAGGAAAAATATGAACCTGAAGATTGTCGATTGAAACTTCTAAGCAAAAATATTCAAAATCCTATTAACGGGAGAATAATAAGAATAATTGAAGATAGTATTATGAATATCAGTAAGTACCGGACCAAAATTGGTACAAAACAAAGAGTGAGTCGTACCGGGTTTAAATATCGGTCTGTATCGGCAGGTACTAACCGGTATTCACAATACCGACTGATACCGAAAATTTTAAAAAATAAGGGAACTTTTTTTAGGAAATTTTAAAAAATTAATACTGGCCAAATAAGGGCCAATACCAAAGATTTTAAAAAATAGGGGACTCTTTTTCAAAATTTTCAAAAAAATTTTAAAGTTTCCCTCCCTCCCTCTTATCTTTCCTTCCCCCCTTTTTTTCAAAGTTTTTTTAATTAGTTATTTTATTTATTTCAACTTTTATAATTATTGTGAAATTTTAAAATTTTTAAAATAATAATAAATATTTTGATTACTAATAATAATTATAAATTAAATAAAACTTAAAAATAAATTATTTTTATTTAAATTTATTAAAATATTTTATATAATATTTATTAATAAAGTATTAATAAAAATACTTTATTTTTTAAAATAAATAATTTAAAAATTATTATTTATAAACTAATATTTATTTTATATATTTTTAATTATTAAATCAAAATTTATTTCCAATTATTTGAAATTTATATATTTTAAAAATATATTTTAAATTAATTATATTTATTAATAATTATTAAATTAAAAATTAAATTAAAATTGTGATTATTATTTATTATTACGATTTTTGAAGACAGGGTTTTATAAAATAGTTGTCGTAGAGTTGAGAGAGAAAGAAGGGTTAAATTGACTAGCGTATTTTTTAGATTAAATTCCTGAGGAAAGTAATCTAAATACCAAGGGGTGCTGGGATTTAGAATCAAAGTAAAGTGCTACTACTTTCCCTAGATTAGGAAAGTTTTTACTCTCTTAACAACTTAAAAAAACAAACCAAATGTGATACTATAAATTTTAAGAAAAAGGTTACTTTCCCAAGCAAGAATCCATGCCAAGCAAACAAGGTATTTGCATAAAGGCAGAATGTGTGTTTTCCAGAACACACAATAATAAAAACTAGGGCATGCATTCTAGAGACTTATTCAAGGATTGAGGTTTTGTCTTCTGGTTTCTAAGTTTCTGGGTGTCAAAATTTATTGTTGTTTTTAAAACAATTTTTCAATTCTAAATTAAACAAAATCCAACATGAACTTTTCATATTGGTTAACCATCAACTATTTCAATTCCAAAATTAATCAATAAGAATTAGACAATTTAATTAAATTATCGAATAAAATTCGGCTATGATATTACTATTAAAAAATTAGACGAGATTCAATCCTAACAGTAATGAAATAATTACGAAAATTTTTAATAATTTTTGATTTCACGAAAATCAATTTCTCTTTAATTCTATAAACAAATCATAATAAAGAGGAATTTTAATTCGTAATTTATTCTGAAGTTCGATCATTATCTTGCCACATCCCTTAAATCGTCTTCGAAACCGATCCATTTCAACCATCCCAGCTGTACAAATGTCCAGCCTCTAACAATATCCACAAAATAGGTTGAGATAACTCTTACAAAGAGGGTTAAGCAAAAAGTATTAGCTCCATAGAGTTTAAGCATATTTATAATAGGTTTTGTACATTTTAATAATTTAATTGAAGTTATTTGAAAACAGTCTCTCTACTAGTTAAGGATAAGGTTGAGTACTATTGGACCTTCCCAGACCCCGCATATCAGCAGAATTTATATTGGGTGTTATTGTTATTGTTTTTGTAATCTAATTGAAATTAAATTCTAATTTCAATTAAACTTTAATTAAAATTACAAATATGGTTAATTAAAAAAAACCCTAAACTTTCGTCAATTTTTCAATTATAACATAAACTTTAAAAAGTATCAATAAAATGCTCAAACTTTCAATTTTTTTCAATTCTAGCCCAAACTTTAAAAAGTGGCAATAAAATGCTCAAACTTTCAATTTTCTTCAATTTTAGCCCGACGCTATTTGTTGTTCTCCTAATGCCCTCAGACCTTTGTTTTCTATTTTTTCTTCTGACCCCCCAATATACTTTTGCATTACAACGTACTACACTAATAAACTCTTTATTTTTAATTCGTTCTCCTGATACACTTAGTGTGAGGGAGTCGGGGCTGCATAATTTGAAAACCGAAGGGTGAGAGCGTCAAGAGAACAAACTGAAAATAAAAGAAAAACTTGAAATCATAACGTAAGATCGTCGGGGCTACATAATCTGATTTAGTTTATTTTTAAACAACAACGTCGTTTTAATTATGTAATTAAACGACATTGTTTCATTAATCTTCATTTGTTGTATTAATTTTGGCCGATATGTATTAATAGTTAAGGTTTTTGAAACGTGTGGTAAGTCAGATCAATAAACTTAACATAAACACTAACGTCATGCTAAAATTGAAAAAAAATTGAAAGTTTGGTCATTTTATTACTACTTTTTAAAGTTCTGACTATAATTAAAAAATGACGAAAGTTTGGATTTTTTTTGGTAATTAACCCTTACAAATAGTTCTAATTAAATATCAATTGTACCCAAATAAGATTTAATATCTCATATTGATCCTTATTTATTAAATATCTCATTTTTAATCATAAAGTTTCTCAAACTTTACAATCAAGTCCAACTTGATAAAATATCTTTGCTCTCTTCAACTCATTCTTTATGTGAGACCTATTAGGTCCCCAAATATGTTGACATTGATTATAAATTCTAATTCTAATTCATAATTAGAATTATATAAATAAAAAATCCTTTTAATTTATCTTTAGTTATTCAATTAAACAATTTATAATTATAGATCAAGATTAGCATCTAGTAATACATCATAACCACCCAAATATTTATGAACATGAAAGTGGTTTTAAATAACCTTTTCGTGTAAGATTTTTCCGTATAATTAAATTCTTTCATCATACAATGTTCTGATTAGACAGAGCATGGAATTCATGTCTACTCTATTTTAATTCCAAACATATTTGTTCTCTTCCATTAGCTATCAATTCAAACAATGACATTTGTAAGCTATTTATAAAGTGTCAATCCACCTTGGCCAAGGATTTTTCGAATGAATACTAATCGAGAATAACGAAACATTCTCCCTAATTACTTTAGGGTGATGAATCCTATGTTGATCACACAAATACCCCTATATGGTTCATACTACATCCAATGACTATTGATTAACCGACTCACGATTAAATAAGTCAAAAGTAGTATCAAGAGATAGCAATTCTTATACAAGATAACTTTGGAGATTTCAAGTCAAAGAATCACTTATATAATCATTACAATGAGAATTCCATAGACATACAAGTAATGTTCCAAATAGATTTCTCATATTGGGCTTATTCAATGAATTTGTTCTCTAACAAGTACCCATATTTATGTTTAAATATCTCCATACTTTAGCCTACGAAATTGACTACTTCCTTTATAAGAAAAAAACATAGCGTGTACTAGTCTTTTTGCATTTTATTAATGTCCAATCTTAATAGAACAATGACTATGAACAATTTAGGGATAATATATAAATGCAACATGAATCTCATAATTATAATCTCATTATAATTTCATATACAATGTACAATTATCTCATTACTTTATCATATTGACCGCGCGTCGTAACGCTAGTCAAAATAAAATAACTAAACTACTACTATACCAGTGGTGAGTCTAGGTCGATCCCACAGAGAGTGTGTGCAAAGTTTATGAAATGAAATTAACTAGTGTTTAGACTTAATTAGGGGGTTTTGGATTTTTAAAAGAAAAAATAAAATGAAACTAACTAATAAAAACAAATTGAAGAAAACATGCAAAAAAATGATAAAAGTGGAGAATTCGGTAGGGACCCAATTCTTTGGTTCAATCTCGGCCTACACCCTGACTAAGCATATTTTATTAATTTGTTGTTCTTTAACCTCTCCTAGTAACTATTAATCGTGAGTTAATAATTAACCCGAGTTTTTCCTTAGGTTTTGTTTAATCAAGATACGATCGTTAATTAA
>JAOSBL010000006.1:23926052-23940100 GCA_027568915.1 Erythroxylum roraimae | reverse complement strand
AGCATATTTTATTAATTTGCTGTTCTTTAACCTCTCCTAGTAACTATTAATCGTGAGTTAATAATTAACCCGAGTTTTCCTTTAGGTTTTGTTTAATCAAGATATGATCGTTAATTAAACCTAACCACCGAACAATTTAGGATACGATCTCTAGATTTAATTAGGCAGTAGCATTACGCATTACGAAAATCGATTAATTAAGGCAACAACCACATATGATGCGTCATTTAACCTAGGTCATATTATCCCTAATGATTACGAATCTTAGTCGCTACACATGAATTTCAACATAACAATTACGAATTATATCGAAATTCTAGCAATGGGTTTGCAATTAACGATTTAATGAATGCATTAAAATCATCATCTCACAATACCCAATGGGTTCATACACAAATAACCGAATAATAACGAAAATTTGATTATCCATATACAATACCCAAATCAATTAACATAGGATAACACAATCAATTCCTAACGAGAGAAAGAAACAACAAAATAAATTAAAAAAATACTTAACCCGAGTCGTTGGCGTCAATGTTGCCTTTGAATTGGCGTTGAGACGTCTAGCCCTTCATGGATCTTCCTCAAAAAAATGCTTAGCCCCCGTTCCAATCCCTAGCCAAAAAAAACCCCCTTTTGTTTCTCCTTCACTGCCGCAAGCTTTTCTCTATTTTACTGTTCATTGATTTGATGAATTAATGCGGTAGTTTTAGGTCCACGGATAGACCTCTCACGCACGCTACTCTTCATGCCTGCGCCCTACTCTCCAGCTTCTCCAGCCGCAAGCTGCAGCACCAAGCAGCAGCCGCGTCTCACCTATCCACACCTGCTCCTGCGCCTGCTACGCTGCTCTCTCTACTGTGGCGTCTCTCTTGTAGCGCTGTAGCTCTGATTAGACAATTTAGGTCTTTATTCACGCAACTCGTCTCACCCTTTAGCAACGTCTGCGTTTCCGCAAGACGCCTACATGAAACATAAACGTTGTCTGCGTTTCCACAAAATGCCTGGGTGGTTGTCTGCGTTTCCCAGCTCCTTCATCACCATGCAGCACTGCCGTTTTGGTCTTCTGTTCTTTCCTTTGGCTGCTTTCCATTTTGCTTGTCTTTTATTATTATTATTTTTCTCTTCTTGGATAAGTAAAAATTGATATTCAGAAAATAACCCAGATACACTAATTTTGACTTATTTTAATTTATTTACTTTCAAATTATACCTAAAATCATATATGAATTAAAGTGAGTATCTTAAGCATTTTCATATCAATAATCGCTAAGTATAAATGATTAAATATATCGGCAATTAAACACATATCACATATACATTTTAAAATGTGCAAGATAAAGAATTTCTTTAAATAATCACTAAACTACAGCCAAAATCGTTTGGTTGTAGGACATAAACCAACAAATTTAACTATGCATAATAGGGTTTTCTGATTTGAGGATGAAACGGTTGTTATTAATTGCAAGAATTCCAATAACTAAAATAAAAGACAGAAGCAAGATGAGAATAAAAAGAGAAACGAGTAGAAGAAATCAGTTAATTTCGTCGCTTAATTCAATACAGTAAAGTAAGGGTTATTATAATCGTTGTTCATCAAGAGCTACATTGTGGAAATGTATACCCGCTTAATGAAATTGTTCCACCAACTTCTTTCTTATGTATAATTTTTCATTGTTTTATCTATATCCTTGTAACTCCTTTGACATTGTTTCCTTTATCATCTTTCTTCTCCTGTCCTCTTCCAGCTAAACTCAGCTATGAGTTGTAACAAATAGTTATTTATTACACATTCAATCCAAAAAAAAAACCTATTTCATTTCCAAAGAATAAAGAAGTAGAAGATATTAGAAGAATCCAGATATTACTTTTTAGATATTATTTGTAGATTATCTAGATAAAGATAAATAATTCCTAATACAAAAGTAAATATTAAAATGTTTGGTAACTATAATAAATTTAAATATGTAGTTATAATTGATTTGATTTACCTGTAAATACATATCTATCTTCTTATTTCATACATCAAGAAACAAATTCTAGCATCTAAGAGTAGAGTTTGTGAGGATACCAATCTTATATGATATAAATTACAAAGTAATATTCATTTGTAACTTATTATTAGTGAATATTTATTTTGTGATTCTTCTTTTACTTATAATAATATTTTATGTGTCATATTTCTTCTAATCTTCGTTGAACTATAATATTACTCTATCTATTTAATCAGTTTATTATGTGGTATCAAAGTCTAATTATAGTATATATATCTACTGATCATAAACTCTATGATTGCCACTATAAGTGGATTATCAACATCAAAAAATAAATTAGATATTGTTCACTCTTTGAGGCTACTAGATATTATTCCTGTGTCCATCATTGTTTATGTGAAATAGTGAGAGCTATTACTCTTAACTCAAAATAATTTGGAATAGAAGTAATGATACCTAAATTTAAGATTAAGAAGTTTAACAAAAAATAATTTCTCCTTGTAAAAGTTAAAGATGATTTCAAAAAATTGTATAAGGTCAAGTCACTTAACAAGGAAACTTTCCTTGCAAAAAACTTTATACTCTTCGAATGTTAGAAACCACTTTGGTGACCGAGCGTATTGACAATTTAACGCTCTATTCTCTCAATTCTTACCTAAAGTAAAATGAACGTGATGAATTTTTACTTCAAAGTTTAGTTGATTCATATAATCAACTCATTATCAACTTAACTAATATTTTTCTTACAAATTATCGACAATTTGTTGACTTTACAACCACAATTTTAGAGGAAGATAGTTGGCATAATAATAAGGAAGATATGAAGTTTGGTTCAAAATCAGTTGAATCCTTGACAATGATAAAAGGAAGATTAATGTAACATAACCCAAGTGGGAGCCAAAATCACGATAAATCAAAATCAAGAATTAAGAAGAATTTAAAATGATGAATTTGTGGTAAGAAAAGTCACTTGAAAAAAATTTGTCGAAATTTAAATAAGAAAAATTCTAGTCCTAAAAAAACGTATGCAAGTACTTCAAATAATGGTAATGCTTTGTGTTATGAAGAAACAACAACAATTGAAAGGTTGAAGTCATTCCTTGATGTATGACTCTTAAACTCAGAAGCTACTTTTAACATGGCCTTTAAAAGATAATGGTCCCATTTTTACAAACTTATCTTAGGATAATATGTGTATAATTGTAATGATTATTCTCTAAAGGTTGTTAATATTGAAAAGATGTATAAGAACGTAATTTATGCTATTTAGGAAGTGCAATAAGTGGAGAGCTCAAAGAAGAATTTGTTATTCTTAAGATGACTTGATTATTTGAGTGTAAAATAAAAATTATCAACAAGATTATGAAGATAATTCAAGATAAGCGTGTACTTATAAAAGGAAAATAGATGCAAACGTCCATAAGTTAAAGGGGATGACATTATTAAAAGCAGGATTATCAATAATTTCAAACAGTTCAAGTAAAAGATCTTTAATGTTATGTCATAAAAAACTTATACATATATCTAAATAAGGAATGAAGATCTTTGTTGAGCAAAAATTGCTTCCTAGACTTATACTAGCATCATTATCTTTTTGTGAGTATTATATTACAAGTAAAAAATATCATATGAAGTTTAATATGTCAAATTCAAAAAATAAGGTTGTTCTTAGATTAATTTACTTTAGTGTGCAGTAAGCACCAATATTATATTTAGGAGGAGTAAAGTATTTTTCTTTTCATTGATAATTAATTCAGGAGGTGTTTGGTATGAGAAAAAATAAATGTGTTCTTGATCTTTAAAATTTTTAAAGTGAGTGTTGAACTTGATTATGGTAAAAGGCTAAGTGCTTAAGTATAGATAATGGATAAAAATATAAAGACAATGAATTAATGGATTTTGTAAAGTAAGAAGGCATCAAAAGATAACTCAATGTTACATATACTCTCTAACAGGTTAAAATGATAGCGAATGAACAAAATTCAGTTAAAAAGAATAAAAGTAAATATTAGATTATATAACAATTATGATAAATTGATAAGAATGAGAATACACTTAATTTTATTCAATTATAAATACTATTCATCTTCTTATTTCATTTATTACAAAAACAAATTAAAACATCTAAAAGTATAAAACCTTATATATTCCACATTATAAACTAATATTATAATTTACAGTTAGTGAATGTTTATTTTGTAACTCCTCAATATTCTATTTTATTTTTAAGTTTAATTAAATTACGATTCATTCTAACATAATAAAAGTATTTTTTTAAGAAAATAAAAACATAATTCATGTCAAACTTCAAAGTATATTAGCATTATAAAACCAATAAAAAATTTTTATGTAGTGATTTAAAAGGAAAATTTATTTTATAGTACTTGTTATATTTTCAGCTATAAAATTTCTTAAAATGTTATGAACTTAGAATATCTACTTCGTAATATTTTTGGTAATTAATTATTAACAAAATATGTTACGCTAAACATTATTGCCGTCCTTCGGCCAGCATGGATCCGCGGGTGTCAGAGATGTGTACCAAGATATTCGTAAATTCTGTGACGGTGAAATCTTTAATAGAACCTACTGATACTGATAGACAATGCGCTACGTTACAACCAAAGAAAAAGTCAGTAGTAATACCCATATCTAGGAATTACAGTACTCCAATCTCACCACGTGTGACCTTGCATGTCTCCAAAACCCTACAGCCTTACCACCTGTCCCATCGTAATATATCGTCAAGAACAACCTCACTTCCCATTTCTTCTTCCAAAATAAAAAATCCACCAACTTCCAGGTTTTCTCCCTTTGGCTTTCAACATTCTCTAATGGCTGACCGTGCCCCTACCCAGAGAGTCCCACGAGCCACCACCAACAATCCCAGAACCACCGGTTCCACATTTTTACAAAAACTCCAAGCTCATGCACCCAACTCAACTCAACTCATCGGCATATTGACCTTTCTCTTCTCTGGCTCCATACTGCTGGTCCTCACCGGTGCAGCTGTCACAGTCGTAGTCTTGGGACTTATCTTCTTCGCTCCTTTGATCATTGTGTCGAGCCCCATATGGTTCCCGATTGGTACCGCCCTCTTTGTCGTCACTGCAGGGTTCCTGTCGTTTTGTGGGTTGGGGTTGGCCGTTGTGGGAGGATTGTCATGGATGTATAGATACTTTAGAGGGATGCACCCACCCGGGTCGGACCGGGTTGACTATGCTAGGAGCCGAATCTATGATACGGCTAGCCATGTGAAGGACTACGCTAGAGAGTATGGTGGGTATTTGCAGAGCAAGGTGAAGGATGCAGCTCCCGGTGCGTGATGATCTGAATGCGTGATAGTGATGAATCAGGGTGGGTCAATGACCAACCTGGTTTGAGTTTCCTTTTTTATTTTTTTCTTGTTTACTTAATTTTTTCCCCTGATGTTGTTAATTTATAAGATGGCTTAACGTTTGTGTTTACTTTTAATTTTTCCGTGTTAGATAAGATTGGTGTTTGTCTGGTAAATTGGTAATGAATGGAGATGGAGGATAGCCATGTTTTGGGTTGATTTCTCTCAGTTGTGGATTAGAATTTGGACTGAGGCTTTTGATGATGGGCACGAGTTTTAAATAAAGTTTATACCGAAGATGGATCGCTGATTTGCATGATTTATTGTTTTTCGTTTCACAAGGATTTTTCATTTCAAATTTCAGTTGTTTGTTTCGAGAAGATACACTTACGGAGCATTAGTTAGTAACTTGTGTGTTGTTTAGGGGGCTCCAAATCCTCTGTACCGTTTTCCCAGTTCCAACCCTGTGCCTGGGACATAGGTTAGGAGGCAATATTTAGGGTTTATGTCTAGGACATAGGGTACGAGTGTGTCGTGTATCACTGACACTGCCTGCATCTTCATCATTGGAATCACTTACGTTGGCTGGATCTTCACATTGGACACATTTATCCTACCCCATCAAGTGTTTCTCTCTCCTGCTTTCGCGTTAAACCTAGCGGAGTTTATTAGGTTTTGAGAGGCTCGGCCTGAACCCAAAAATCCCTGCACAAGACTTGACTAGGGTTTAAAAACATACCCCAAGCCTGATTGAATATTCGGCCTGATTGGGACTTTAATTTTGGGTTAGGGTCCAATCCAGCCCTTTGTTTTGCATATTTGCCTTCGCTTGCTTTTCACCCTCCTCACACCCAATGACAACACCCTTATTCCCAAAGCCCTCACTTAAACTACAACTCCTAAATGGGCTTCACTGTCACCATCAGTTCCAACTTCGCCCCTTTTTAAGTTTTATCCAAATTAGACTTGCACTAACATGAATAGTATTAGTCTGTCACTCCCCTCTACTTTGGGCAATCAGAGAACCTGACATGAAAAATAAGGGAATCAATTAAGGCTGTCTGTGGCTTAATTGGACATAAAATTTTTAATGGAATAAAATGTAATAGAATGGAATGAAATGAAACGTAAAGAGATGTAATATGAAAAAATTCATTTTAAAACCCCCACTAAATGTAACCTAAGTGTATCACTACAATATTAAGTGAAAGTACCTGTCAAGGTTTAATAATACGAAAAGTTACAATAATATGCAGTGTTATTAGATTGTATAAATATGATTATATAATAATTTAACTATTTTGTTTAATTGCATTGGACTCAAGTTCAACGGTGGAATTTACAATCAACTCTAGTACATTTTCTTGTTTCAATCGAATCGATTGGACTGAATATTCAAGTAGACCAACTGGTATTATGATAGATGAAGCCCATTTCATCCATTCTTAAAACTATCCTTTTTGATATAATTTCTCAACAAATCATTTTGCTCAGGACAATAACAATGATACAGGAATAAGACCAATAAGAAGGTGGAAGCTTGTTTGGTTCACTAACAGGTCATAGCCAAGATTAGAGTCAATATCTCAAGCTTGACTTGCACTCTCCGCCACCAATCCATCGAAACCAGCGATCATCTTCTCCACAATTGTAGCTTCTCTTTAACCTTTTGGAGCTATGCCCTTGGACTTTGCAAGCTTCCTTTATCACCTCCCCGTGGGTAGGCTTTATATCATGGGATGAGCAAGTGAAATTCACCTAGCAGGACCTAACGGTTTTCAAGCTAGTGATTAGTATGGGAGGCTTATGGAGTGTGGAAGGAATGTTAGGACTTTTCGAGCTATCACTCTATTCAACAGTTCATTCGGGTCATTATACAAACAATCAGATAGATAATTTTGGCCAACAACATAGACTTAAACACGAGTGATGATCTGTTAGCACTCTGGGAACTTCCTACTTCGTAATATATAATATGACTCTGATTCTGGTTGCTGGGGATCCTTTATCTTAACATTGAATAGTATGAAACTACTTCGATACCTTTTTAACTCGCCCTGACTGTCCCCTGTAAGGTTTTATATATATTTGTAACTTTAGTTTCCTTTGATGGAATTTCCTTTGAAACTTGGTTCAGTCGGATTTTGCTGAGGTTGAACGTCGTTGTTTGGATCCATGATCTTGAATAGCTTTGGCTAGAGAACACCTGCAAAACAACAAAGGCACGCCGGGGGTTGGTTCCCGGTAGGCCCCTCCGACGCTCAAGTCAGTTTCTTCGTATAGGTTTTGGCTGCTGAAAGCAGAGAAAGGCAGGGTTGTAATCTCGTACCTGAATTATGGTAGAATAGTACCTTATATATACCGTGGATTACCATTAGGTTTAGGTCTTTACGTAGATCATTGTGTTTGCATGGGAGACTAACTCTTGTGAATGGGCCGTGGATGCATGGATTGTATGTCTTGGGCCTGGGCCTAGCACAGCCGACCCGACCAAAACTATATACATAATAACAGCTAAACGATAAAAAATATATATTTCTTTTTGAAAAATCGGGCCTGGATCAACGCAAAAATATATTTCTTATTGGAAAATCGAGCCTGAATCAGGTCATAATCGCAGCAGAATAATTGACAAACTTTTTTATATTTTAAATTTTCAAAAATTAAGATCATTTTAATTTTATAAAATAATTAATAATTAAATCATAATAAAAGTATAAATTTTAATTCGCACCTTATTATGAAAATTAATCATATTTTTATATATCCCTCGAACTGTTTTTGAAACTAGTTATCTCAATCACCATAGCAGCATTAATGTTCGGTCTAACGGTATTTACAAAACAAGTTTAGAAAACTCTATAACTCTTATAGAAAGAGTTAAGCAAAAAATGTTAGCTTCATTAGAACTTAATTCAATTTATAATAAGTTTTGGACATTTTAGTAATTTAATTATAATTAAATTCTAATTATAATTTAACTTCAATTATAATTACAAATAATATTAATTAAATACCAGCTATACCTAAATAAAATCCAATATATGATCCTTATTTATTAAATATCTCATATTTAATCATAATATTTCTCAAGCTTTACAATCAACTCTAACTTTGATTAAAATATATTTGCTCTCTTCAACTCGTTCTTTAATTAGGTTCGCAAATATATTGGCAATGAATACAAATTATAATCCTAAATCATATTTAGGATTATATAAATTAAACTGCTTTAATTTATATTTAATTCTTTAATTAAACAATTTATATTCATAGGTCAAGATTGATATCTAACAATGCATCATGACCATTCAAATATTTAGGAATACCAAAGTGGTTTTGACTAATCTTTCCATGGTCATTATAATTTTATTGGCAATGTATAATTATCCCATGGGTTTTATCACATACATGTAAATATGTATAAGATAAATAATGCCTTTAAATTATTTTGTCACTAAACTACAACCAACCGATTGGTCGTAAGGTATAAACTAATAATCTCCCACTTGCACTCAGTCAATCGTTTAAGTATCATATATCATATCATCATATGACGATCATGCTATTGCTAGGAAAGTGGTTGAATGAGAGAATTCTACCAGATTTTCGATAGTAAGAACTTGCTTAAATCTTATAACTTTCATCTTAATTATCATCATAATTAAGAAAAATTGCCTAAATATATACTTGGATCTTTGATGAGACCTTAGCTCCTTTTATATGCCTAATGACTCTAATATTTCATAATATACATTGCAAGGAACTACATCAAGTTCATTTAAGAACTTATTCATCCAATTAATCATTTCTACTAATTGAAAATTGTATATTAGTGACCATTGTTTCATTGGAACCTTTCTAATATTAAAATGGTATTATTTTAAGTAAAATGGGCATTAATTATGATTTACTTCTAAAGTTAATATCCATATAAACTTGAACTCAAATATCAACTTATATATAGAATAATAGATATATTTAATGCTTCATAAGTATCATATACGTCAAATACTAAATACCTTTAGTACATCATCTATATACTTGGACTTATAATAGGTAAATAACTACCAATCTATCTTTATATATTTAATTCCCAGAATTAAGTGGTTACCTTTTCATATCTAACATAAATTGTTCTTGGACAATTATATTTTCAATAATTGAAAATTAGAATTATTGTTTTCTGTGAGCTATATGTCTCTATATACTCCCACTGAAGAAGAAAACTATACTTCCACTAACCTTTTTGTAAACATGATAAATTCACAATCATCTTCAAAACAAACTCTTTGAATTCATCACGAAAATAAATCTTTCAATCTCTAATAGCCTTTCAGTTATGCATAAAATATATCAACAAAGACAATAATTTCAATTGGATTTATTGTAATGAGATTCAAAATTTTCAAATTTCATCTTACTCCCACTACTTATCTTAAGAACCATTCTCATATACTATACAGTGGAACAAAAAATTTATTCAATAGATCTCTAAGATTATATCCAACCTTTTGGATATTTTTTAACCTTTTATTATCTAATTTAGTTCTAAACTTAATAGATAATACATGCTTCAACTAAGCATCACATCCTTAAATCATTAACTTCGACTCTTTCAAAGTCTTAGCATTTTATATCTAATATGAAATCTTGGTGATTGATCTAATTGGAACTGTTGAAGATAAGTCATTGTACTAAGCATAGTTATAGAAGAAATAATATTGCACCCATCTTACATAAATCCATACTCTTATGGGATTTTGTTATAAAGGTATTCACTAAAGAATTTCATTCCTTATAGATAATCCAAATTTTAAAACTCACCATAACAATCTCATTGAAGTACTTCAACATTCTCAATGCTTAATTTCTACTTAGATTTAAATAATTTGAACTTTTCAAAATTTTCAATTAACATTTCATTCAATACATATGACTATATCACATAAAGTTATTAGTAATATAATGAAATATAAGTATCATTCATTTATGAATTGTTATTCCATCCAATACATCACACGTATAAATTTAACAATTCAATACAATTATCATCCTTTCACCAAAGGTTGATTTGGTTATTTTTCAACTTAATAAGTTTCATAAGTTTTATATGATTCATAATCAAAAGGATACATATATCATTGTATGTAACTTTATGACTCTCATCATTTCCTTGGATGTAAATTTATGATTCTCATCATTTTGATTTAACCAACATAGCATAAAAGGATAGTCTTAGTGATGTAACTTTGTATTCTTACCACTTATGTTAAACATAAGTCTACTTTGATTCAACATATACAAACTATTTGTATAAAATTCGAACAACTACTTTTACTCAACAATCTATTTCTTATCATACTTTGAACATTTTAATAATGTTGAATTTAAATATAATATCAAATACTCATAAGCATGAACTAGAAATACATATGATATCTATGATGTCACGTATAGCCAAGAAAATTCATAATCATTTTCTTCTTGTGACAACTATTATTGTACTATAGTAAAGTTGTCAATTGATGTTATTATACCATCAAGATATTATACCTTTAAGCTCTACTTCATGCAACCTCTTGCATCTTGCTATCATGGTGTTGACATACAATTTACATGTTGTCCTCAAAGTTTATAAGACAATAGTCAACTTAAAATGTCAATACATTTTGCCATCTATATGATTTTGACATATAACGTTTCTATCTAACATAACTTATGTCCAAGAAATTTGATTCACTAACTTAGTATCGACTATACTAAACAAGGTAAATTCTACCAAGAATAGAATCATAAATGTGAGGAAAAAGAGTAATTGATTATATTCCATCACTACCAAATGAGATTAGGACTTTAATTATGTATCTGGTTACTCCTACTATTTTATTTGAAATAATAGCCCTTACTACTATTTGGAAAGATCACTTTAATCTTTCTAGTGGGCTAGGATCCCATTAAAATTTAATTGATCTTGAGTTTGGTCAACAAACCAACTAAACTGAAATTAGGTAGATAACAATTTTATCAATCACATCTCACGTGACTCTTAGGTCCATTACGTGATAACTCTTGGCGAAATATATCTTATAAGTTATTCCTAACTCTGCCTCTAAATTCTTGTGATCATGAGTTTGCTTATCTAAATCACACAAATTTAGTTAATTATAAATCATTGTCATAAGACTAAACATATTTGGGTTAAAGTAGACTTGAGTTTTCATGCCTAATAATAAACAAAATTGTAGTTTATTCTTATAACAATGGAAGGCAACAATCATATTCAAAACATATACTTAATACTTTTAATAAGCAATTTAATTTTATTCGTCTTATGAAACGAAAAATTGCATGTAAAATATCATACATATAAAACATACAATTCAACCAACATCACACATAAATAAAGTATGCAACTTATGTACTCATAATCAAATTATATACATAAAACATCAAACTTCGTTTGATTCTTGTTTTTGATCTTCACAATCCAAAATAATATTTTGAACTCTTTGGAAAAATTAAATTAGATTAAACCTATTGATTCCTAAATGAATTAAAGCAATGATTTAATTTTAAGCAATGAGTGATAGCTTCATTAGAGCTTAAGCCTATTTATAATAGGCTTTGAACATTTTAGTAATTTAATTAAAATTAAATTTTAATTTCAATTAAAATTTAATTAGAATTACAAGTAATTCTAATAAATACCAATTATTCATAAATAAGATCCAATATCACATATTGATCCTTATTTATTAAATATCTTATATTTAATCATAAAGTTTCTTAAACTTTACAATCAAATCCAACTTGATTAAAATATCTTTGCTCTCTTCAACCCATTCTTTATGTGAGATTGATTAAGTTCCTAAATATATTGGCAATTAATGTAAATTATAACTTTAAATCATATTTAGGATTAGATAAATTAAAGGTAATAAAACAATTTATAACTATAGATCTAGATTGGCATTTAGCAACACTTAATGATCACCCAGATATTAGAAATGTGAAAGTGGTTTTGAATAACCTTTTTGTGCATAATTTTTCTGTGTAATTCAATCGTTTCATCATTTAATTTCCCAATTAGGCATAGAGCATGTAATTAATGTCTACTCTAATTTGAGTCCAATCATATTAGTTCTTTACCATTAGTTATTGATTTAATTAATGACTTTTGTAAACTATTTAGAAAACGTCATTTTACCTTGGCTAAAGATTTTTCGAATCAATACTAATCGAGAACAACAAAACATTTCCCTAATTACTTTAGGGTAATGAATCCTTTCTTGATCACTCAACTACGTCTATATAGTTCATGTTACATACAATTACTACCGAATAAACTACCTATGATTTAAATAGGTCATAAGTAGTATAAAAAAAATAGCAATCCCTATACAAGATAACTTTGGAGACCTCAAGTCAAAGGATCACTTATACAATCATTACAATTCTAAATAGATTTCTTATATGAGATCAGTTTAGTGAACTTGTTCTCTAACAAGCACCCACACAGTTGTTTAAGTATCTTCATACTTTATTTTATGAGATCGACTACTTCCTTCATAAGGAAAAACATAACGTATGCTAGTCTTTTTACATTCTATTAATGTTCAGTCTTAATGGAAAAATAATTAGGAAAAATTTTGGGAATAATATAAAATTCAATGTAAATCTTATAACTACAATCTCATTATAATTTTATTTGTAATGTATAATTATCTAATGGACTTTATCACATACATCTAAATATGTATAAGATAAAGAATATCTTTAAATTATCCTGTCACTAAATTACAACCAACCGATTGATTGTAGGGCATAAACCAACATTTCTAACCTCCACTGTCATTATGTTATTTTTAATACAATTAAGTTACAGAAGAAGTTTGATTTTGAATGTCTCACCCTCAAGATACTTGTAGAAATAGAAAGAGGAAAAACCTGAAACCTTTATTAAATGAAAAATTCTATAGTTAAAAATGCATTTTTATTTAAAAGTATATTATTCTTTCCTTTTCTATTATCTTATTATAAATTATTTAAAATATTTAAGAAACTTATAGAATAAATAAAAATAAAATAAAAAGGCAAGCCTAAATGGATAAAATTTGAGAAATTAATATAAAATTTAGTGAAATTATTAAAAAATTTAAAAAATTTGTGAAAAGTAATCTGAGAATAAAATCAATGAAAAATGAGGATAAAAGAAATAAATTTTTTATATGCTTTAATGCATTTATGTATTTTAAAATTATTATAAAAGTACTTTTTGATAATATAAACTATTATGCATTGACTATTATAAATATAATAATATATAATCATTATTATGTATAAAATTAAAAAAATTTGATGAAATTTATTTTAATATTTCCAATATTATAAAATATTTTTAATAACTTTGTGATATAAAATATTTTTTAAAATGACAAATCACATAAAAAATGTAAAATTTTAATTCAAAATAAAAAAGTATCACAATTCACAAAAAATAAAAAAGAGTCAAAACTTCAAGAAATGAGTAGTCAATGTAGATGTTAAACCAATGTTATGAATACCGTACCGGGTTCGGTACCAGAATGAGTTCTGGAACGAAACTGTATCGGTACTGGTTGGTACCGGGTACCGTTTCGGGAAATTTTTTAAATTTATAAAATAGTCCCTAAAATTTTTAAAAATTACAAAATAGTCCATATTAGTATATT
>JAOSBL010000006.1:23833658-23847054 GCA_027568915.1 Erythroxylum roraimae | reverse complement strand
TTGATAATCACGTTTTACTAATCATGGATATGAGTTATCAAATCAGAAACATAGACCCCACTAATTAATATGCATACATATATATATATATATATATATATTAATTAGATATAAAAATGATGCAATTTTATCTACTCAATGACTAGTAAGAAAAATGTCTTCGTATAATTTAAGATTAATTCAATTTGTGGTCTACTTGAAGATATCATCATTCTTTTAATTAATAATTGGATGGAAGGGCTTCACTTGCCTCCATGTTGGTGCATAACTACGACAGCCACCAATTTAGAGTAGTCATACAATATTAGGCCTTGAAAATCAATTAATCTTTGGGCTTCAATAAGGAAGCCCCTTGGTAACAATGACGCGAATTCTTGAGATCCTGTGATTTCTCTATTCTACTGTAAATAGTTTGTCCCCTTACGAGAAGCGAAATGCTTGGGATCCTCTGTTAGTGAAAAACTTAGGGCTCTGCAAGTGGGCAGGTGTAAATCTCTAGTTCCTTTTTTATTTTAATTTTTTTGCCCTTCATATTAATATGCATATATAAGATTGCTGGATAGGATTTGAGAATTTTGGTGTGGTCCAGATTTATATATTAAGCGTAGCTAGGTCTGGGTCCAACAGGTTTTGTTCCGCATCGTTCTTATCTTCCAAAAGTTGTAGACTCACGGGCTTTTGGAAAGAAACGAAGATGCTCGTTTTCCAATTTCCACCCATCCAACATTTGACCTCAAATCCTTCAAACAAACTTGCACTTCAACTTATAAATTTTAAGGCCGTATTGATTTATGTGAAGTTGGTGGATCTAAAATGATTAGGATCGTGGCTTGGTGATAAGCTTTCCGCACTCCTATCAAGAGGTTTGGAGGGGTTAGATAAATGATAGCGTTTGATTTCTTGTGGGTGGTTCCATTGTCTACGAAATCTTTAGTATGCTTAAAGTTTTAGGTGTTTAACAAAAAGAAATTTGAAATACAAATTTGCTTTACTTCTATGCATGCACCTGAAAGGTTATAAATTCATAAACTGATACAAATTTTATAAGTCTTAAAGAAAGCTGATATAAACACTTCATTATACAAAGCAAAAATGATTAGTTAGCTAGGTTCAGAAAAAAATTTAAATAATGTTATTTAATTTATATATGCTACCTATTTACTTTATCTTTAATTTTAGGTTAACTCTTAACATTTGGTTCATAATATGATTTATAAAAATCAAATTATTAAAGGATCAAAGTAATTTTTTTTATATTTGATATGAAATAAAAATCTCAAATTAGTTGTAGGATGAGGATCAACTAATTAATTAATGGTCCCTTTTCCGTAGATGGATTGTCGATGCACTACGTACTATTTTTGTGACCAGCCAGGCATCTTATTAACTACTCATAAAGGCTTATTTGATTAGGACAATGATTTAACAGGTGTAAATCAATTGCAATCAAAGCAATTTAAATGAAATAACGGAATTAACGTTGAACTATTTCGTGGATCTTTTTTATTAAAAAAGATCAAATGAAAAATGGTCCGAGACTGAGACTCAGACTCAGACTCAGATTCGGTGAATGAAGGAAGAGAGGCTAGTAATTTTCGTTCAAACTTAGTGCTGTACATCGTACATTGCATATATTATACACAAACTAAAGAGAGAAGCGTCATTTCGATCTTATTATCTTCTGCAAAAAGTGAGTACCATTCTCAATCCACTGGTCTTTATCATTTTCTCTATTCATGGCGTCCCCTTTATCGAAAAGATTATCAAACCACTAACATTACTGTTCTGAATGTAAATTCCAGTAACATCAACCCCATTCAGCCATTGATTTACAAAAGGAAGCTTCTCTCTACTCTTCATCTTTCTTTCCCTTTGCCAGATCTCTCTCCTAGGGTTTATGTGGAAACGGGCTAGTAGAATTTAAATTGCGATTCCTAGCTCTCTGTATGTCCCGTTTTGAAGTTAATTACTTTGATCTCAAGAGATCTTTCTGCCTGCCTGTGAGTGCGCGTGATTGTCAGATTCACTCGCTTGAAAATCTTGTTTCCAGTTTAGGGTTTTCTCTCACTACCTAATCCGTTGGGTTCTTGAAAATTATTTGATTTCTTCTGCACATATTAATCTTGAGTTTTCTTGGCAAAGAAAGATTGGCTGTTCGTTTGAGATTTTTTATGTTTTTTTTATTCCTCTGTGGAGAATGATCAGAGCTCGACAATTGTTGTTAGGGTTCTTTTATGTCAACAATAGAAATTCTTTCTTTCTTCTGAATTTATTGATATATGTGTCCTTGGGGTTTAGAGAAAGATTTCTTTATCTTTGATGTTTGGATAGCATATTTTGGTTGGTTGTTGCTACAAATCCAGGAAACCATTTACAACCTCAACATCTGCTTCAGTATTAGGGTATTGGTACTTCAGGGTTTCTATTAATTTTTGTTCTTCTTGTTTCTGAGTTTCTTCTATCCTTAGTTTCTGGTGAGATCTATCTACTTTTCTCTCTCTCTCTTTTTCCTTGTTTTGACGAGCGACACAGGACTCTCTCAGTGCTTGCTGTTGTTTGTCAAGGTAGGTACAGGTAGATATATCTTAAGAACAATGAAAAATAAAAATAAAAAGAAGATAGATTTCCAGAACCGCTTCTCAGGACTGTGGAAACAGAGAGTAAGATAGATTCCAAACCTTTCCTCCAAAAGCTCTGAGACTGGAGAGTGACTGTACGTGGAATCGAATGGAATAGGAAAGTTTACTTTTTATGTATATATAACACTCTTAAGTTGATTAATATTTGCATCCTTTGGTTGATAAACTTAAATTTTTGGGGCTTTTTTACAAATTTTAATACTCATATTTTATAAAATTATATATTTTTATAATGTTATTTAATGAATTTTTAACTTAAAAATATGGTATAAAATTTGCATAATAGTTAAATCATACGAAGAAGTAATTAATAATTTTGAACTATAAATATTAAAAGAAAAAGAAAAATAATTAACTTGATTTTAAATTGTGAACTGTCCTACCATACCACTACAACTGTGGACAATTACAAATTTTGAATAAATAGTAACAAAAATCTGAATTGTAATAGTAATTTTAAAAGTCCTGGATGAAGTGTAGTAGAACTAGAAGACCCTGGGCAGGCTCTTTTAAACTTTTCATGCGAGTTATGAGCCTCTGCCAGATGCCGGTGACACTCTCACGGTGTGGCTATATTTGACATCAGTGGACGACGACATGTTGCGTGCTTTTGAGTTTCGCCTTTTAGCCCTTTCTCTTTCCACTCAACTTTTGAACAGTCATTCAACAAGTAGTATTGCTAGACATAATTACTTGCAAAGCCGGACGTCCAAATGTTGTAAGCCCCCTCCAGAAATTGACATCCAATTAATGTTTGTGAACATGGTAATTTAGAACTGCTGGTTGCTGATTGATATTTTCAAATAACATATTTCTAAATTCAACTTAACATATATACCAAGCATAATCTCTGTCTTTTTTTTTTCTTTTTCTTAATTTAGTTCTAATGGCATGTTTTATAAGCAATTAATCAAGGAAACCTAAATACTGTCATTCGACTTTTGTTGAAGTGATAAATTCATAAATCAATATGGCTAAGTGGGGGGAAAAGCTAATTATCGGTTTTATTTCTATTTTTTGTTTTGATTTTTCATTTAGTTTTTAAAACAAAAATTATTAATATAATATAATAATTAAATGTTAAATAAAATTTGAAGATAAATAATTAAATAATTAAATAATATATAATAATAATATTTATTTGTTTATTTTGAATTGTTATATATTTTGGAGATGTTTAACAATTCAATTATATTAATTACTTATTATTTTTTATTTTAATATAAATAAAAAAATTAAATTATTTATAAATATTCTTATTAGTAATTTATATTAAATAATTAAATAGCACATAGTATAATTTTCTTAAGTTATCAAAGTTGGAAGAAACTAAAATGAAATATAAAAACCAAAAACCTAATTAAAAGACATAGCTTCTTAAATTTATCAGTATCATATCATTTGAAATTTGATTTTACTACTCCCAGATGCTAAGATGCCTTTTTTATTTTCCTTTGACTTAAATTTAATTAGATATCTTTTAATTTATCCATTATTCATTACAATTAATACTACATTTCAAACTTCAATGGAGATTTGATCTAATGCAACAGACAGCCTTTTATGCTAATATATTCATTATCTGATTGTATCCCAACATTCTGGTCCATATGATAAGGGTATTGAATTTATATTTCAAGTGAAAAAGCATATGTTAATGCAGAATATATAATATGTTAATTGAGGGACCCAAAAGGCTAGAGTTATACTTCCTCTTGCTGTTACCCAAAGGCTAGAGTTTTTGGAGCCGCAATCCAAGTACAAGAGAGCACAAATTTTCTTGGAGAAATTTTTTATAAAAAAATCATTTATTTCCTTTATGTTGGACTTTATCAGTGTATCTGCCTAGAATTATTTTCTTCAAAGAATGAGAGCTTGATACAAATTATTGTACGTCTTGCTGAGCAGAGGACCCAAGGGCTATTGGTAGAACAATGTTGGAATCCAGGCAATGTTATCATAACAATGCATGAATCCTATTTATTCATGCCAAGATGGGGGGCCTAAAATTATCTTGTTTGCCGGCAATAATGATTGGAAGAAAAACTTCAGGGGTTCGTGACATTACAGAGCACGAGTGAGGTCAGTCATTCGGAACTAACTTCAATTTCATTATAATTAGTATACATAGTTTGAGTCTTTGGGATATTTTGATTAATTTTATTCTGGGGACAAGGGAAAAAGGAACTTAAGGGAAGTGTATAGGAGAGTGATTAGTGATAGTATGCCCCTTTAGTACCAATTCAAAGTGAACATTGAATATCCACATGACCTCAAACTTTCTAAAGGCACCTTAATCCTATGCACTTCCATAACTTTTAGAACCAAAGTTATAAATTGATAGGCAATCTTTTTCCTTGGAGAGTTTTATCAGTCATTATCCATTATGATAAACGTGCTTCTGTTATTCCTATGGATCGGAATTTTTTATTACTATATATATATGTATGTATGTTTTATAACAATTTCCACCGAATTTATAATTTCTTCCAACTTTTTCTATATTTATTTATTAAAAAATTATTATAGTGCATAACAAATTTTGAATTAAAATGTCTCTTTATGTGAATGACGACCAAAATTTTAATCCTATACTAACTCACACATATTAGAAGTAAATATATATTGAATTATGAAATTAATTATAACCTATAAGAGTTACATATTTATAGTGTATATGTAGTTAGATTATTAATCGATTGTATGACAGGTAACTCCCAAAGCTGCCATTAGACAATAGCAGCTTCCTAGTTCATCTGATCAACTTGGTTCATTACAGTTAGCATAAGTTTTGCTAGTCTCTTAACATTGCGTGCTATATATATATATATATATATCATAGAAGGTGTCATCGTTTGTAAACTAGATAGTCCAAACGGTAATGAGAACTATGGTATCTTTAGGCAGGGAAAATATATCTTCTGCAGAATTTATGAGTTTCAACTGCTCACAATTAGGTTAATCTTCATATTCCTCTTTGACAGTCATGCAGATATTCGGGTCCGATTATTTTCAATTAACTTCACATCATCTTTTTCATATGATCAGATAGCCTTCCTGGTATTCAAAAGCTAATCCCTTAGTCCAGAAAATCCCAGAGGAGTTAGAACTAAAGTTAACATTATAACGAAGCACTTATGTATATTCTATCAAGTAAGGTTTTAAATTTGGGTCCAGAATTGCAATTGCCGTTGTTATGTTGCACCTGTAACATCTTTAATGGCTATATTAGTTTAAAATTACGGTTTGCATGATTCTACATTCGAATCATTACCGTAATTTATCGCAATTATATTCATAATTATTGTAATCGCCTGCAACTGCAATATGGTCCACAATCTGTAATTTAATATCTTGTATTATACATATATATACAAAGTCACTAAGTTGATAAGCTGATACCTGATAATGTAAATGAGGACATGCGTATAGTTACACGGTTAAACAAACAATCGATATCACTTAACTGGTCTAGAATTGCTAATTATGAGAAATGATGCCACTACAAATTCCAAACTCGAAATTCAAAACTAAAAGAGCACATTCTAAGTTGCTAATATGCTATCATTTGCTAATGCTTATATCTCATTCACAGCAGTCAAGAAGTACAGTGATAGAGAATTCTAGTTATTATAGCAACATGGAACAAGCAGCAAGGAGTTGGTACAAGTCCTAAACTAGATGACTAGATGTCCACTTTTCATACTAAATATCTTGATACATTTTTTTTTTTTTGCCAGGCAAAACTTAACACAGATCACTAGTGACAATTGACTTGCTCCAAAATCGTAAGCAGTGTAGGTAAGTTATACCCAGTGCAAAAGTAATCAAGAAGTAAAGAGCAACCAAAGGAAATAACAAAAAGATCTGTTAAAACCTCCTAGATGAAACCTAATTATTTCTTCAAACCATATATTCCTCTAGGTCAAGCAAGTGAAAGGTGTAGATTAAACTTGATCCAAAATGAAAAGAAAAAATATTTTTCAACGAGGAAACATCCTTTGCTGTGTAGTATGTTGCTTTATATATAACTTACTTATGGCAGTCCTGCGGCCACAAGTATCGTGGTTGTGGCCACATTTTGTGTCTCGACAGCCATCAAGCACTATCTGATATCTAGTACTAAAACTCATCAAAACTTGGCTATTATTAATTATCACAGCTGGAGCTGAAGTTTTCACTCAACCAATCAATGAACTATGAAAACATGGCATTGACTGGTTCTCTCCCCAAATGTTTTTGTTTCATTTATTCAGTGGGATGTCATGAATTAACGAAGTTCTTCAAAGTTGACACTGAGACTACTGGAAATCATAGGAAGACAAAGTACATATGCGAATGGCAACGCCAAGAGCATAAGTAGCATCAGTGTTCTAAAATGAACAAGAGAAGTGTTTTTTTCCTTTTTATAATTTCTGAAATCAAGTTTAGCTGGAGAAATTCTATGGCATGTTCATCTGTCAGTTTGTAGAATGGTGTAAAAGCCAGAAATATAAGTGATTTTAAGGTCTGTAAGTGCATTTATCGACCATTTCAGAGAGTTGCACTGAATCTGTACATGCAGCTGTTAATTACTTTACTTGGAAACACGAGGAAGGAACACATAACACTGATTTGATAGGAAGAAAACCGAACAAACATTGATAAAACAGTTCAGAAAAAATTTTGCTCATAATGAAAAGACACCATGTATATATATTACATGCAAAGCAAACAGAAGGAATAAACCATGTTGTTGTTCTTCATTCTCCGCTGACCTGACACGTCAAGGATGTCATGAGTGACAGGAATTCTTTCATTTCAGAACAGACTTTGAATGTTGTAGGGTTCCCAGGATTTGCAGAGGGGCTGAAAATCTGTGAATTGACTCTGCAACCAAATATGTGATAATGAGTTGTTTGGAATTTTGAGGAACAAATCACTTAACCTAGGACATCTCCTCTTTGCGGGGTGTGTGCATTTGTACTTCTAGTAGTAAAGCTGTGGGTTGTATGGTAGAACTTCACAAACATCTTATAAAATCAGTTTGGATGTACAAGATTATTAATTACCTCTTCGGAAATTCCCTTGTTTTGCAGAAGACTGAAAAATGGTGAGGAACTCCATTTGCTCATAATCACTAAGGACTCATCAATCATGTTTATACCCTCTGTCGTGGTACGAAAAATGTTGTGTTCTTGTGAGCTTCTCGGCACTTCAACCTCGACCAGCATGTCTGTGTTCATTAAGTGACTTTGAGTGACTGATTCCTTTCCAGTTTCAAAGGGATTCATCAAGCAACTTAATTGGCTTGATTCTCGGTTGGTTGCTTCGTGATGATCATCGTGAAGCTTTGATTCATTCATACTTATTCGATTCTTCATCTTTGTTCTTTCTCTTGCCCTTTCTCTTGCCTTGTCCCTTAGCTCCTTTGGGATGAAGTGAAATCCTGTCTTACGTGATGGTTTAGCCTTCTTCACCCTGTTGATTATACGAGGGGATTGTTTACCTTGGGTATTATTGCTTCTTGTAATGGCGGTTTCATCAATCGCAGACACAACTTCACACTCGGAAGTAGAAGATACACTCTTGGTCACAACAGTGCTGCAGCTATAATTCAACAGGCTAGTAGGCAGTTTCTTGATTTCAGCTCTTGCTTGTACTAGTAACCACTCAACAGTTTTGCTAGGTTTGTCAAAGTTAAGCTTATCTTGTAGATCAAAAAACTCTCGCGCAACTTTTAGGGACAGTCTCATTCTCCGATCTCTTGGTCCTTGACGGGTGTTAATCTTGCTGTGACGATCCCGCTTTGAAGATCTCTTTCTGGGATTCAAGCCAGAACTGTGATGAGATTTTTTGCTGAGCTCACCGGCGTCCACACTTTTGCTAGAACCGACCATGCTATCAATGGTCTCAGAGATCGTAGGATCAGTAGCTTGCAAAGGTTGCAGCAGGAGATCATGGAGGTTATAGTTTTCTAATTCCAAGTCCTCGGGCCAGTGGAAGAAAGACGAGGGAAAATCGTCTTCGATGGAGTTGGAAATAATGTCACTGAAAAAGGGTTTGTTATAAGCTTGTTGATAGCTAAAGAAGATAGAGTTGTCGCCATTGTTGCTGGAGGGAATCATTTTAGGTATGTAGTTGCACCGGATATGTAACCTAGCTACGCTACCAAGGTAACTAATTGGTGGGACTAGAGCCTGAGAATGACATATGCACCCTTTGGTTTCTCTCTAATAGAGTTAGCAGCCAAGAAATTCCATGATCTTTTCCAATTTCACATCTCTGCAAGCAATGGAAACCAGTTGTGTTAAGTCACAGTCATTTGTTACTTGACTATCTTTTTTTTTTTGGACCCTCAACTCAAGACCAAGGAATGAGAAAGACAGCTATATCACCGGATGCATACCGCTCATATATGTTTTTTTGTTCATGTGTATATATATTATAGGCATAAATACGTTGTTGAAGTTGCATACAAAAGCAGTGGGGTGTGAGTTAAGGGAGAGAGGGGCAGAGAACGTCCATTTACCTTTCCAGAAAGCACGGGATTGCGCTCGAGAAAGACCGCAAAGAACAAGTATTACATGTTCATGGGGTGCTGTGGAATTGGGAGAGGGAGTGATAGGTTGGGGACAGTCGGGGAGGGATTTGAGTTTGAGTCATGATTGTTGAGATGGGATCCAATTTATTGGCCAAAATGAGCAACTTTCGGTTTTATTTTTATTGAAATGAAAGGTTAACCTGTTGGGCTTACCAAAAGCATATCTAAGGAAACTAAGGTAGGTATAGAAAGTTAAATAGCCATACTAGATATCCTAGATGCCAGTTCACTTCACTTGGGAAAGCATGTGGGACATTGATAGAGCTAAAATTGACAGAGACCGAAAGAGGATTATCATCCGAGGAGTTGCATGGGCAAGTGGGTTTTGTGGGTTAAGGTTTGTTTTGTCACGGAGGCTGTGGACCATAATTCTTATGTATTGAGTTATGGTGATGACATTTCAGTGTAATTTTAAACGGATCAAAATATTAACATAGAAGAATGATATATCAAGTTATGTTTTGTAAGATTTAACTTCCACGTGGCCGATGTCCAAGCCTAGAAAGGAAGGACAATTATTTCGCTCAAAGGGCATATGCTGCAGCAGCTGATGCTGCTGCTGCTGCTGCTGTGAGAGGGTGTCATGAGAACCAATGCTTCTTTGACTGTTCTGTGTCTGGAAGTCGCTTTCACTTAAAAGAGAAGCTCCAGACTCTCTCTTTCTTTATCGGTTGTATTATGTCATGTGCATTAGGAATGTTATTGTTGTTGTTGGACTATCTTCCAAGCTAGCCATGCGTGCTTATCGGTTTAGCTTTTCTGTGGGAGCTAAAAAAAGCTGCCTCTTTCTCTATCACAACAAACACAGATTTTCGTCAAAGAAGGTTTGCTCGGTGCTTGTACTGTCCAATGCTATGCTATTCCATCCACAAGAATCTCTCTAAAAAAACCCTAGCCAATCACCTCTTCCCATAACTACACAAGTGTCATCTCATTTGGAATTATGGCAATAGTACTATCCACAACTGAGAAATCCAACCTTCTATCTGTAGGCTACCATTTACTTACTTGCTCCTGATTTTTCGTTTCCATTTTTACATGCCGCTTTCTCCACTACTTGTAACCTTTGTCTCTCTAGCTGAGCATCCACCTCTTTTAGACTTGGAGGACCACATGATATGGAGAGAGCTGAGTGGTTCTAAGGTTGCTTTCAAGCAAGATGATAACTACAAACAAAAGGTGATGAATGTACCATATTTGAAGTGGATGATAAGAGACCATTAAACGCTTCAAAGTCTTCTTCTCAGTGCTTTCATTTCCTTGATTAGCTCATCATCATTCAAATCCATCTCTCTAGCTTTGGGTTCTAAGCTCTTGAAGCTTTCATTAGTATATGACACCCACGAACAACATCTCTTAGTTAATGGACTTTATCAATCCTGCTATCTACTGTATGTTTTCTTTAACTCTAATCCCAGGCTCCCCACCTTCTTGTAGGCCAATCTGCCGCTGTTAGCCAAGTGCGTATATATATACACACAAACACGAGTATATTTGCTAGTAAGAACCACACAGTAGCCTAAATAGAGATAACCTACTGGTGTTAGATATTTAGATTGCTATCTAAATAAGTCTTAAGTAGCAGTCCGAAAAGATACTGACAGACGCCAGATAACAAGTTCATTATCTGTACTGGAAACATGTGATGGTAAAATTAGAGCCATTTGGCATAACCACATATATGAGTTACCTTATCCGAAATATGCACATATGCATTTAGCATTGTTTGCTTGTTTTGTAGTTCTTTCACTCTTCCCAAGATGCATTTGACATCAAGTCCAATAGGGGATGAACCATTTTCCAGAGGAAGCAAGGGTATCAATAACTCGTAGAACAATAATTTCTTGTGCAGTGCCTAGATTTGGTATTCGATGCTTTAGGAATCTGGAAAGAGCTTGTTACTTTGAGTAATTTGTTTTTGGCAGCAGCTCAATATATGTATATGGGTCTAGATTCTTTTGAACATCCAAGGTATGTGGATGGAATGGAAAGAAAGTCATGCTACTTTTTTTTATCACCAAGCGGATGTGAAATATCTTTTGGGTATAACATGACTTTGAACTGAAGTGGATGATGACCATAGTTTGGAGGTGCATCTGAACCTAAAGAGGGACCTAGGACTCACTAGGGCACCATTTGCAAAAATCACATCCATCACAGGACATGAATAAAGTTTTGCCATGGGCATTAGCTTGGAGATCCAAAAGTAGATTGCAAAAAGATGAAAATGAAGGGTGGTTTCCCGTAAATTAAGCTGAACCAAAGCAAGAGACACCAAACTTTGATGGCAGTGCATGTTGTCTTTTCCGCTTCACGCATGGTCTAACAACAAGTCCATTACCATTTCTCTCTTAATGATTAATGACAGGTGTGCTAATTAATTCTTTCCCCCTCTTTTTCTGCCCAATAGCAAGTCGAGTACTCCATCACGAGAACGTATATTCTATGTGACGCTCATTAAGCAAAAACAATATAATTATACATCCCTCAATTATTAGCTACTTTTATTAAAATCACTGAACGTTTTCTCATACTAACATGAATTTTGATTGGAATTGGGTCACAACCTCCCTCCGTATATGACCATTTAGCTTTGTCTCTTCCACCTCAGGCCATTTTGAGAAGAAAAATGAATCGCTCTCTGTACGATTGTTGATTGTATTATTCAATCTTAATCTGCTACGATTTGATTAGATTGTCCATAAAGTTATAGATAGGATTGTTCTCCTTTTAGCACAGTCGACACCAATATTAGTGTTCCCTGCGATTTGATGCTTCAACATCCCAAATGTTTCAACAAGGTTGTGTCGTGTGATATACACAAAAGATCCAATGATAAATTTGATTTCATGAGATGCAATCGTCATAAAGTAAGCACATATAATATGTGAGGAAGCGAGATGCCTTCTGGCCCACCAATTAAACTTCAGTTCTTTCATGCTTTTCTTTTTTTTAATCCACTTATCAACATATATAATATGTGCACACAAATATGACATTGAGATGGGCGCGGCAGTTCGGAGGGATATCCTCTGTTCCCTTATCCTATTCCCCTTATTTTTAGGTGATTTTGGGCATTCATTGAGATGGGTGCGGGAGTTCGGAGGGACATCCCCTGTTGCCTTATCCTATTCCCCTTATTTTTAGGTTTATTTTTTATAAGTGTTATTTACTGAATAAATATATTTTTATGAAATAAAATAATAATAGAATAATAGAAATAGCAAACACTTAACTATGCAAACCTACATTATTCTAGAGTAAAGCGACGTGGACAGTTATCCGCCCTAAGCCTAACCTTTCTGTCATCGGCCTTAATGTTTATATTAAAATATAAGTAAATTTTTAAATAAATATTATTGTTTGCAGAAATATTTAATTTTGTATCACTTGAAAATTATTAAACTCTGAAATTTAAATTAATATTCAATTTAATTATACTAAATTAGTTATAAATTTAATTAGAATTATTAACTTTAATTTAATTAAAATAATCTAATCTAACGCTATTAAATCTTTTCATGAAACCTACCACCACAACCCGTTCAGTTCAGATGTGTGGAAGGGAAGCACAATCGCTGCCGCCACCAACACCCAGAAGCTCAATCTCTTCAGCGTCACCCTTTATCATTTCATAAGCATCTCTGATTTGAAGTTGGGAAGATTGGTGAGAACATGTCATGAATGATTGTGGAGGTGAGGTTCACTGCTTTTCAAGTGGTGGAGAAAATGGAAAACGGCAATTACTTTGTTGTGGAAATTAACGATCCAGATGTTGCATTCCAACCAGTTGAAAAGAGGGGAGGCAAAAATGCGAAGCAAGTACAATGGGTCTTACATATCAAGGTTCATTGGGTCGTTGGTGCTAGCTTCTGCTTCTCTCTTTCGAGCGCCATTAAAACAAAAGCTGATCTTTGGACTTAGTAAAAAGATGATGAAAGGGAAAGTTTTTCTCTAAATTATTAAGGCATTTTTATTGTCTTGTCCTCTTTAACAACTTTAGCTTTCGAAGTTGTTACTTATTTTAAAAAGATATTCAAATTAAATATTTTTAAAAGGTCAAAATGTATTTTTGGTTCAGCCGGATTTTGACGGGGCTGATCATCGTTATTCGGATCCATGATTCTGATTGATTTCGGCTACAGGATACCTGCAAAACAATAAAGGCACACCG
>JAOSBL010000006.1:23807690-23829164 GCA_027568915.1 Erythroxylum roraimae | reverse complement strand
ACCGCGAAATTTTCCCACCAACTTTCGCAACGGCTCAGCAAACCGTCGCAATTTCAATTCCTTTCACCGACGGATTATCTCATTCCGTCGTAATGCACCGTCCATTAACCGTCCGTCGGTAAAATACCGTCGCTAATTAACATTTTTCTTGTAGTGATTTATATAGTCCTAAATATGATTTAAGGTAATAATTTGTATTCATTGTCAAAATATTTGAGAACCTAATGGGTCATACATAATGGGTTGAAGAGAACAAAGATATTTTAATCAAGTCAGACTTGATTGTAATGTTTAAGCAACTTTATGATTAAATATGAGATATTTAATAAATAATGATCAATATTAGATATTAGAACTTCTTTGGGCATAATTGGTATTTAATTAGAATTATTTGTAATTCAAATTAAATTTTAATTGAAAGTAGAATTTAATTTTAATTAAATTATTAAAATGTCCAAAATTTATAATAAATAGGTTTAAGCTCTAATAGAGTTAATACTCCTTGCTTAACCCTCTCTATAATAATTATAAAGTTGTTACATCTTGTTTTGTGGATACTACTAGAAGCTGGACATTTGTGTGACTAGGGTAGTTGAGATGAGCTAGTTTTGAAAATAGTTCAAAGGATACGACAAGAATATGATCAAGCTTCGGAATAAGATACGTATTAATCATTTTATAGAATTAAAGTGATCTTGATTTTCAAAAATTAAAATACGAAAAAGTTTTGTAATTATTCTGCTGTGTACGAAATCAAATCCTGGCCCGATTTTCCAACAATGGTATCAAAGCTAACTTTAATTCTATAACTTGATTAAAATTGTTTGATTCTTATTGATCTTGGGTTATGGAATTGAAATCATAAACCTTAAAAATTAGATTAAGGCCCTGTTTGGCAATCAGTTTATTGCATTAGCTGTTAGCTGTTAGCTGTTAGCTGATTATATCAGCTTATTTGACTAGCTGATTGCATTAGTTGTTTGTCATTTGATGTTTGATAAAATTAGTTGTTTAGTGTTAGCTGTTTATGGGTAAAATGACTTATGAGGACATGACTTTAAAAAGAATTATAAAGGTATGAATATTATATATCTTAGTATTTCGTTGAATATTCTTATAGAAATTTAGATTTTAGATATTAAATTCTACAAAAATTAAGTTTATAACTCTAATAAAAAACATAGAACATATAATAATAATAATAATACTTATAATTAAAATTAAAATTTATTTACTAATACATGATTAAAATTTAAATTTATTCACTAATACATGATTAAGAAGTTATGCTTTAATACCTTATCAATTCACATATATGTCTAAATTTTAAGTATTTTAACAATTTTAAAAACAAAAATTATAATAAGTATTGATGAATTTAGTCTAAAATCAATTTAAAAATTCAATTGAAAAATTATGATGTCTTTAATTGACATCATTAGTCATTACTACATAGTTAGAAATTTGTGTTTTCATACAGTATTAATTTACACAAAATTTTGATATTAAATTTATATCACTGGCTGTGACTATTCCTCCTATTTCTTCTCTGCTTCTTCATCTTCCAAAACGTCCTTAGAGAAAGTATTAGGGTTTGCTTTGATGCAATTCTGCAAAGCCGCAAAAGGATGCACACAATTTGAGCCCTGCTAGAAAGGAAAACCATCCCCAATTTAGTTGACACTTTCATCAAGTTTAAACAGCTTATGTGTTTCATTCACTGCTATTTACTCTACACGAAGAAAGAGCAAAGTAAATCCATAATTTTATTTCAATTGTTGCAACACTTAATATAAATTATATGTTCATATCACGAACAGAGAGCATTTACATTTGCACTAGCAACCCTCCACATCCCTTGTTAGGGTAATTTCAAACTGCAGCATCAGCCAACATTAGTCAATTGTCAATGAAACCCAAGCTATTCACTTAAGAGCAACTGCTACAAGAATTAAAACAATGCAAATACAAGTAAAATCCATCAATCAGGAGTAACACATCATGCTCAATAGTAATGTTTTAAGGATCCGATTTACAGAATAATAAATAATCATCCTCATAAGTATGACTTTATGTATTCAAATGTATCATACAATTTTATCTACTCTTTTATGATATCATGAGGCAAAATCCACACAGGCTTGAAGAAGTAGACTAACCTTATTCTTGTCACTGCCATAAGCTATAACCTCTGCATATGCAATAAACAATAAACCCATCAAATTTTGCATCTTATTTGCACAAAAGATTGTATATTGTTTTTGGTTGACTAAGATGACGATATTGAGATCCCAACGAAGCAAGTCCAAGCTCTTTTTGTCTCGATAACAAATGAGCATAAGGGGTAGCTAAAACGAAAACAACAAAGACCTTCAATAAGAGATTCCATGGGAACAGACGATGAAGGCGAGCGGTGGGTGGTCGAAGATTGATCAACAGTTGCAGTTGCCTCCGCGCTTTGAGCTTGACCCATTCCGTTCTACTGACTATTAATTGCCTGAAGAGAAAGGGAAACTAAATAATTTTGAAATGTAAGTCACTTCTTTTTTTATTTTGAGTAGGGATGGTAATAGACAGATTGAATTTGAGCTACTTACGATTGAACCTTAGTAATCCCAAATGAAAGGAACAACAAAGGGGAAAAAAGAAGGAGGAAAAAGAAAAAGAAAAAGATGGAAAAGACCGAGAACAGAGAGTAAAGAGGGGCAATGCTGACATAAATCAATCAGCTATCTTCAAACACTCTAGTAAAGGAGCTTCAACCCAACCAGCTCCTAACTAAACAAATAAAGAGCTTATTAATATGAGTCAAATAACTAATTTAAGTCAAACAACCAAAAAACAACTGAAAAGCTGTTAACCAAACACGACCATAGTCATTTTGGCAATGATTGACTCAAGCTCAATTCTTATTAATGGGCTTTATATTTTACCCATATTAAAAATTCTAATAAAACAAAATCATTCTCTTTATTAATTATAATTATGTTTATAATAAGATAATAAATAACTTTTTATTATAAAAGATGCACGTATGGTACAATATGATAAAGCAATGTTATTTACTAAAATTCAAAATATGTTATTTTAATATGTTTTTATAAGAAATTTATCACATTTAATAAAAAATGTATTTATGAATGTTATTATACCTATCTAAAAAAGTTAATTTGGTTTTAAACTTGCAAAATATTAAGTTTTTAGTGTAAAAGACACAAACTTTTGTTTTAGATTAAATAACTTAAAAAAATTTAAAATTCTTATATATTTCAAATTTTCTTAAAAACCTCTTCTTTCGTGCTTCTCTTAAAAGATAATGACAAAATACGTATGACATGAACATTATACATGAACCAATTGAAAATTAGTAACTAGACGACTAAACTCTTAAATTTGAATTGAACGAATTAAACATGATCTAAACTAATAATTTAATATAACAATAATAATAATAATAATTTAAATTTATATTTAGTTAGTTCGAGTTAAGTTGAAGAGTTTAGTTGGATCATTATGTTAGTAATATTTTGTTATTTTATATGTAACACTCATGTCGTGAATTTTTTACTATTATTTTTTAACAAATTTCTAAGAAAAAAGTTTTTCTAGAAAATTTAAATGAAAAAGAAGTTTTTTAAAAAATTTAAATATTAGGATTTTTTCGAAGTTACTTAAACTTTAAAAAAATTAAAATTAAAATTAATTTTAATTAAATATCAATTTGACCAAAATGATATATAATTTTTCATATTAATTTTTATTAAAAATATTATATTTAATTATAAAGATTCTCAAAATTTAAAATAAAGTCTTACTTGATTAAACTATCATTTCTTTTGTAAATTGTTATATAAGTGTGAATTATTAGGTTTTTTAATCATTTCTTCACACACAATTCTAATTAGACATGAAAAATGGAATTAATATATATTTTATTTAAGTCAAATCATGTTAGTTCTCTATCGAGGCAAGTCTTGAAGCAACTAATATGGTTATTTCTTTGTAATCAGAAGATCAAGAATTCGAGTAACAGAAACAACTTCTTTATAAAATGTAGAGCAAAGATTGTATATAATTGATGACTTTCGCAAAGTAGGGTGTCTTGTGCATTGGAGTTTGCCTATGTCCAATATTGAATACAATTGATGACCCTTTCCTTATCCTCTCCAAGAGGGAAGCCTTTTGCACTGAGTTTGCCGATGCCCATGATAGTTCTCCACCGTTAGTAATTAATTATAATCATAAAATTTGGAAAATATTTTCAAAGCGTCATTTTATCTTAACAAAGAATTTTCTAAATTAATAGACTTGCTTAGTGCGGAGTACTTGGTTGGCACGATTTACGGACTATTGAGTCAATCCAAAGATTTACCTATTGCACATCTAAAAGATAGCGGTTGCGGGTTCCTTCGTTAAAAAAAATCATTATATCAAATTCTAATAAATATCTAATTTAATATAAACATATTGTGTATAAAATTTTAACACATTAAAGTTAAAGGAGTACATTTTGGATCAAATTTTATTTTTGATGTATTTTTAATATTTAATTGATCAAAAAAATGTTTTTAGTGCCTTATTGATCAATCGAAAATAATTACTAACATAAAATTTTACATTACTGCTTTAAATATATGTAAGAGTACATAATGTGTAGTTCTAATACAAAAGTGGATAGCTTGATAATTAAGGCCAAGGAATACAGAAAAATATAATAAATTTAAAATTTAATATATGAACTTCCTTTTTATCATATGCGGTTTTATTGCAAATGTTATTATTCATTTGTATATTGTATCAAATTATGTATTAAATTTTATGGGTCAGAAGTGACCTACCGTATTTAAATTAATATTTTTATACCATTTTGTTAGATAATTGAATCGGGCCTAAACATAAATGGAGTCCAACCTATTCGGCTTCTAGGCGCGTCAGTTGCACTCGCCATAAACCCCGCCTTATTCTCGCTGGCGTTCCCGCCATAGTCAGTCCTCCCTTCCCACCAGCACTACAGTGTATGCGCTATATATATCGAATTTGTCCTCTGTAAAGAATACCCCAAACCGTAAACTTCCCTTATTAGTGATTTATATTGTAATGGAGGATGATAGTTTTGAGGATCAGAAGAAGCTCCCTGAGCTGAAGCTAGGTGAAAGCACTAATATTCGTTTTCAAAAAATAAATATCCGGACTTCTATATGTATAATTGATGTTGTTTATAGGCTGGTTTATATGGTTGAGAAATGAATTGACATCTGCTGTTTCATGGCATTGTGTTTCCAGATGCGAAGCAGGCTCAAGGCTTTCTCACTTTCTTCAAAACCCTACCTCATGTAAACACTCTCTCTTTCTCTGTTTCTGTGGGTTAGAATTGGATGCATGTATATTTATAGTGGTTTTGTAGCGAATTGGCTTTGGATATGGGATTTGTTTATCCTCTTTTTGAGTGAAATGGAGCGGATATAGATTTCATTTCCATTAGTAAAGCATTAGTCTTTTGTCTTAATGATTATGCGTGGTTAAATTTTAATTGTTTGGATGTTGCAGGATCCTAGGGCAATTCGGGTCTTTGATAGACGGGTTAGCATGCTTTCTGATGCTCTTTGCCCATAATTCACTTGCTTTATCTGGTTGTGTTGGCTCAACAATTCTATGTTGTCCAATGACATATAAATCTTCTATTATCTTCATGAATATGCTCAAGCTTCTCATGACGTGAGGTTTAGTGAACATTTTCAACCTTTTCAAATATGGGAGCTCTTATTTTTCTCATGTTAGCATCTAATCCTACTTGCATTAATTTCGAGGATTTCATTTATTTACGTTAATATAAGGTACCATTTTTGGATACAACTGAAGAAAAATTCCGGGATGTATGCTTCAAGCCTCATCCTTTTTTATGACCTGGAATCATGTACCATTTTTTTTTGGGCGTATTCACCTTGAAAATTGACGCCTATCATCATACAAATCAACGAATAAAGTTTGTCAGGAAGCTGTCTTTTTGTTCATTGTATTGACGGATTAGTAATTTCATTATCAAAAAAATAAAAACAAATAAAAAACTGGACAACAACCAACACTACTTCTAACTTCAACAGAAGAGACACGCTAAACTTTTGAATGTTAGCTACCCCGTACTTCATATTAAATAAAAAAAATGTCATTTTAGAGAAGTTTTAATTTAGACTGGTAAACTGTCCCATTGTGAAGTTTCAATAGGAACTCGTTCTGGGAGCCCTATATGGCTGCATGATGTAAATTACTTGAACTGCTAGTAAAATATGGTGAATGATGTATTCATTTAGTAATTTCTCACAGGATTTTATTTATGCACGAGGAAAGAGTTTTTCTATGTAAGGCTCCCTTTTCTTTTTCTTTTTTCTTTTCCCCTTGGTTTCAGGAGAGTAGGATTATACACACATTATCCATATATATTTTTTTCTTCTGTAATTTCATGGTGTTTGTTTGGCCTTGTTAAATGGTGTGAATGCTATTCGGAATATGCAGGACTATTATACAGCTCATGGAGAAAATGCAACATTTATTGCGCAGACCTATTATCATACTACAACTGCCTTGCGAATGTTAGGCAGTGGATCTGATGGTCTTTCCAGTGTGAGCATTAGTAAGAACATGTTTGAAACAATTGCCCGAGATGTACTTTTGGAAAGAACAGACCATACTCTTGAGTTCTATGAGGGTAGTGGTTCAAATTGGAGATTGGTGAAAAGTGGGAGTCCTGGAAATCTAGGCAGTTTTGAAGAAGTTTTATTTGTCAACAATGAGATGGAAGATTCTCCTGTGGTTGTTTCTTTATTTCCCAATTTTCATGAAAAGAGGTGCACTGTTGGGTTAAGTTATGTTGATTTGGCCAAAAGAGTTATTGGGGTGGCTGAATTTCTTGATGATAGCCACTTCACAAATGTGGAATCAGCTTTGGTTGCTGTTGGTTGCAAGGAATGCCTTTTGCCCATGCAAACTAGCAAATCCAATGAATCTAAAGCTTTGCTTGATGCTTTAACCAGATGTGGTGTGATGGTGACAGAGAGAAAGAAAAATGAATTCAAAACAAGGGATTTGGTGCCGGATCTGTCAAGGCTTGCCAAAGGTTCCATTGAAGCCGCCCAAGATTTGATTTCAGGGTTAGAAGTTGCTGCTGTTGCTTTAGGGGCATTACTATCTTATGCGGAGTTACTTGCGGATGAGAGAAATTATGGAAACTATACCATCAGAACGTACAATCTCGACAGCTACATGAGACTCGATGCTGCTGCAATGCGGGCACTGAATGTTCTTGAAAGCAAAACTGATGCCAACAAAAATTTTAGTTTATTTGGCCTCATGAATAGAACATGTACAGCTGGAATGGGAAAAAGATTGCTCCATATGTGGTTAAAACAGCCTTTATTAGATGTAAATGAAATAAACTGCAGGCTGGATTTGGTGCAAACATTTGTAGAGGATGCTGCCCTTCGCCAAGATCTGAGGCGACATCTGAAGAGGATTTCAGATATTGAACGGTTAATGCACAAAATTGAAAATGGGAGAGCTGGTCTGCAGCATGTTGTGAAACTTTATCAGGTGGAACATGACTCTTAACTTTCAAATCATTTGCTAATTACTGCAATTGTATTATTGCAGATTTCTAGTAAAATAGCTCACATTTCTCATTTTTCTTATTCATTGTCCTAGCTATCAGTTAGAGAGTTGTTATAATTGCTTTAAAATAAGATTCCACAAATGCGAAGTGTATAATGGTCACTGATCTTGAGCAGTAAATTTGCTGATGTTTTCTGGAGCTATGCTCTCTACAGTAGTTTCTTGATATTGATGAGTTCTTCATGCTGGTTACTTCATTTGAGCAGTCTCAGCATATTTACTTTCTTTGTGCAATCGCATGACAATTCACATATCATCCAGATAGTTTCAGTTACTCCCTTAGTCAATTTTCTTAAGTGAAAATATCTCTGCCATTAACTTGAAACATCTTTTTGGATGCAGTCTAGTATAAGACTTCCGTGCATTAAAAGTGCTCTTGAGCAGTACAATGGACCATTTTCATCTTTAATTAAAGAAAGGTATTTGGATCCCCTGGAATCCTTGACTGATGATGACCATTTGAACAAGTTTATTGGCCTTGTGGAGATTTCTGTCGACCTTGATCAACTTGAGAATGGGGAGTACATGATTTCATCTGGTTATGATCCTTCACTATCTACTCTAAAGAATGAGCAGGAGTCACTGGAGCAGAAAATACAAAATTTACATAAGCAAACAGCTTGTGATCTTGATCTTCCTTTAGAAAAGGGACTAAAGCTAGATAAAGGGACACAATTTGGGCATGTATTCAGAATTACAAAGAAGGAGGAGCCAAAAGTAAGGAAAAAACTCACGACCCAGTTTATTGTCCTTGAAACGCGAAAAGATGGAGTGAAATTTACAAACAGTAAACTGAAAAAATTAACTGACCAGTATCAAAAGGTAGTTGAGGAGTACAAATGTTGTCAAAGAGAGCTAGTAAATCGAGTTGTTCAAACTGCAGCAACTTTCTCTGAGGTATACATCCCTCAAAGCATGTTCTTTGTCGCCTCCCTTTGCAACTTGTTTGATATTACTGAAAATTTCATATTGCAGGTGTTTGAATTGGTAGCAAACAAGCTTTCTGAAATGGATGTCTTACTTAGTTTTGCTGATTTAGCTTCCAGCTGTCCAACTCCATACACAAGACCAGATGTCACTTCTTCTGTAATCCTTAGTTATTTTCTACTAGAGTTTTACTGCAACTTTGCCTCTCACTTTTTCCCTTTGCAGAAAATTTGAAATTATTCACTATATGATGTTCTATAATTCCTATGATAGGATGAGGGAGATATCGTGTTGGAAGGATGCAGACATCCTTGTGTAGAAGCTCAGGATTGGGTGAACTTTATACCAAATGACTGTAAACTTGTCAGTATTCACTTGATTGATCACATGTGCTTCTTGCCTTATTAAAGTTCATTCCTGAACTTTGTTTCATCACAAAACAGGTTCGTGGCCAGAGCTGGTTCCAAATAATCACAGGGCCCAATATGGGCGGAAAATCCACATTTATTCGGCAGGTTAGATTTTTCATTCCTTTAATGCACAACACCTTCAATTAACTGATGTTTCTTTGGAATTATTTTGATTTATATTGCACATCATTAAAAGACATGAAGTTTGAGGTCATAATTGTATTTGAGCTAACTGATGCAATTAACATTGCTTCAATGTTATTATATGAATCACCCAGAGGAAAAAACTTAAAAAGTCTCACTGGAAATTTAGGAGATGTCCTTCGTGTTGGAGTTCATTTGCTTGATATCATCATATTTCTATATATGATGCACCGACACCCATTGAACTTCTTTGTGCAGTTTTAGACAATTTGCTCTTGTTATTTCAACTTGATATAAGCTTCTCTGGCAGGTTGGTGTTAATATTCTGATGGCACAAGTAGGTTCGTTTATTCCTTGTGAGAGAGCTAGCATTTCCATTCGCGACTGCATTTTTGCTCGGGTGGGCGCAGGAGACTGCCAAGTGAGTTCCTTCTGATAACCTTTAAGATTTAATCGAAGGAGAGTTAAATTTAACTTATGTACCCATAAACCATGTCGTGACAATTTCATTCCATTCCTTATTCCTTAACAGGTTTGAGATTAACATAATTTTATCTCTCATCACTTTATTTTCGCATAGCATATTTCTTTCCTAATATTTCAAATTTTAAGACTGGTGGCTTGAAAGGATTGCGGAGCACTAGAGCATGTCTTAACATGAAAGAGAGTTGCATGCCTGCATTCAGAATCTGAATAGATTTATGTGGACTATCAATTTTCAGAACCAGAACATGGTGCCATGAGTATTATTATAGTCTATGCTTGTAGGAAAATTTACCAAGGCAAGCCATGGTGCTAACCTAGTGACAAGAATGAACTATAGGCAATGCTATTCCCAGATACTTTTTCTTGCATGGGATTTGAGTTAGATTAACTTTATGAGCATGGTACAAAAAGTCCTTCATGTAAGACAGTTAAACAGAAGACAAGAATAAATGACAAGAAATAATGGGTTATCAAGTCTAGGGCTTATGGAATTTTGGGATTGAGAATTTAGGACAAAAAGAGTAATAAATCTAAGAATCATTCATAGGATTTGGAATAAGAACTTGGAATCAGTCCTAAGAATTGCTCTTTACTTAAAAATCTAAAATTCAGAATTCAAATTTCTACCTATTCCATAAAAATGAATTTCTTAACTTAAATAATCTTGTCAATGCAATGTTGATTTGTTTGCCACTTTGTTGATTGTATTATTGAATACTTGCAAATACAAATTGGTTTTTGGTAAACAGCTTGAAGAATTTGTTGTGGTTCTGCTTTTACATGGCAATGTTCAAATTTTGTGCATGTGTTATTTACCTAGCAAAATCAGATTTGGCATGCCTTAAAACCATTTCCTGTGAGACCCTGTTTAGTGTGCTGCTGGCAGGAAATGATGCAAATTACCATTTCTTTGTTATTGGAAGTTAATTAACATGTCTAGCTTCTTTTAGTTGCGGGGAGTTTCTACCTTTATGCAAGAAATGCTTGAAACTGCTTCAATACTGAAAGGAGCTACTGATAAGTCCCTAATAATCATTGATGAGTTGGGCCGCGGAACATCTACATATGATGGATTTGGTAGGTTTTCTCACTTCAACTGCCTTCATATTATTCTTATTATAGTCCATTTTCAAGGCTCCTAGTCTAGTCCTGAAATCAGTTGCCACAGCCTTTAGTCTACCCCATTTAGAATTACTTAACAACGTCTAAAACCACTGATAGGGTGCAATTTCATTACTCTGCCTCATGAAGTGATCTATGCAATTGCCTGCACATGCCTATATGTTTTGCTTCTGTTGGCAAATGTCCCAGTTATTTAGAGAAGTGAAAACTTTGAATTTCTTATGATATAGTTTTCATTTTGCAACCTTTTTGAAAAGGATAACCTATTTGTATTGTTTAGTGATAACTTTGAAAGGGTTGCTGCAACTAGTTTGCATTTGTGATTGTAGAAGACTTATCATTTTTTGTTTGGGTTCTTAGGTTTAGCTTGGGCCATATGCGAGTATATTATAAAAGAGATCAAAGCACCTACTTTATTTGCAAGCCACTTTCATGAACTGACTGCATTAGCTCATGAAAAGGCTGAAGGTGTAACACCTCAGAAACAGATTGTTGGTGTGGAAAATTATCATGTTAGTGCACACATTGACGCTTCAAGTCGAAAGCTTACCATGCTATATAAGGTATGGATGGAAATTTACATAGGAAACTAATGTTATCTGGCTTCAAGCTGCACATAGATTGATTGATAAAGCTTGACTAATTTACTTTAGCTTCAATGTTGTTTTTGTCGCATTTTCCGCTTCTTGTTCTTTACCTACAACCTATGATTCTTTATGAACTAATATATTTGACAATTTATTCATATAAATGCAAACTTCAGTTCTGCCTTCCTTCTATATCGCCAAGCATTGACATATACGTTTTCTAGCTTGATGGAGAGCACGTTAGTTATTAGCAATACAACTGTAAGTTTTGGTAGAACAAAACAGGCCAACTTATTACCTCCATATGTGTTATCCTAGCTAGTTGGTGACGTGACATTCTTGAGCTTTATTTGACCTTTTGCCTTCTTTTCAGTTCTTCAATAAGAAGCTTTTTACTTTTGACCTTGTTTTTACTGTCTGCATGAAGAAATCTCAAATTTCACACCAAGTTGAGTAACAAAAGTGAAGAAATGTGTTCTAAACAGGGATCAAACTGCATGAAATTATAATTTGTTTCTTCACTTTCCTGATCAAACATGGAAGTGAAAAAGAAAGGATAAGATTGAAGAGGTTTATTGAATGGATATGAGATATGAACTTGGAGAAATTAAAAGTACTTGCCATTCTCTAAGTGTTATCGGTATCATGCCCTTCAATACTTCCTAAGATGCTGCATTTGGGAGAGGATTCTCTTTCCTTTGGGATCTATTGGTTGTCAGTGACTGAATGTTGTATATTTTTATGCATGTTATGTGGCTTTTGAACAAGTCTATCCCCTAATGCCCCATCATTTGTCAATATTTGCAGGTTGAGCCAGGGGCTTGTGATCAGAGTTTTGGCATTCATGTTGCAGAGTTTGCAAACTTTCCTGAAAGTGTAGTTGCTCTAGCTCGAGAAAAAGCAAATGAATTAGAGGATTTTTCACCCACAAAGATCATTTCAAATGAGGTTGGGGAACATGCGCATCTATATGAATGTTAGATTGATCATAGGAGACCGAACTGATATCATTACAGGCTTCTAGTTGAATCTTGTTTGATTCATGTTTGAGACATAATTTTGGCCCATAGCATCACTGCATGATATTGACATCGAGATGCATCAATGCAAGTATCATAACAGTGGTCTTGGCATTATGTTGTTGAAGATCTTTTATGTTTTCTGCTTTTATCACCTATTTGGAATGACAGGAATCAACCTTTTGGTAAAATAATCGACGTTTCTTGAAATGTTTACCATGATATGATTTGACCAGGAGCAACTGAATGAATATAAGAGAATGTCATTATCTGAAGGTTTTAGTTCAGTTATATTAGTCACCTTCAAATTTTTTATAGGTGAGGTTGAAACGAGCAAGAATGTATGATCCTGATGATACGTCTGGGGGTGCGGCCAGGGCTCACCAGTTTCTTAAGGACTTCTGTGATTTGCCATTAGAGAAAATGGATCTGAAAGAGGCTCTACAACAAGTAAAGAAGATGAAGGATGACTTGGAGAAGGATGCAATCAACTATCAATGGTTGAAGCAATTCTTTTAGTTAACCAAATTTTGGAGGCAGACTCTTCCTACCATGATGGCAAAAAACGAAGGTCTTTCCTATATACCTTGGGCATTAAGTATTGTGCATTAAACTCCGATTGTAACAGGAATCATTTTTTTTGGTTTCAAGTGTATCTACCATTATTACGATTTTCCCTTTTAGTGTGGGACTCTTGTTTCTATTTTCTTTCAAGAACCAACCCTATTTGTCCTAGATTTTCAATGCGTTTTCAGGACAAAAAAAATAATAGAACAACGTTTATGATAATCCCAAGAATCTTTCGTCCAAAAGCTCATCAGAAGCAAGCCCACCAGGTTTGGAAAGTATTAATTGGTACGGTTAAGTTTGGAAAGTATTAATTACTATAGTTTGTGGAAACGGAAGAAAACAAGCCAGTGTCACCGCACCAACTTCCAGTGAGAGGCAAGTGCGAGGGACTTGAACTGTACCATAAGTCTATGCAAGGAAATTCGACTATTTACACACAATTAGAATATCAATGAAAAAATACACAATACAAAATTTGATAACGGAGTTCGACTAAATTGTGTCTACGTCTTTAGAGCTACTGCACATTCTTTTTAATGAGGAAAAAATATATTTACAAGTGTTTACATTCAAAATTCTAGTATTTACATTCTCTTTCAAACTCCTACTTCAATACATCCTAAAATTACTCACAAAAAAAACTTACTACTCTTAGTGTTTCTCTTACTCATCAAATGAGGAGAACTAAAAGTTTTACACTCTAATATTTTTTCTTTGCTTGGGATGATATCAATGGAAGGGGGAGGGGGTCTATTTATAGTTGTTGAGCCACCCCCTCCCTCACTTATTTTCAATGTGGGACAAAGTCCTAAAACTAACAATCTCCCACTTGAAGACTGATTTCAATTTGTCTTTACACCTGGTTGATGCAGTAGCTCGTTTAGATCTTGTCACTCTTGCAGACCAACTGAAGTTGCGCACAACTTTAGTTTCTCGATTTTCACCACTTTAGTTAGCATGTCTGCAGGGTTCTTACTTCCAAGGATCTTCTCAAGTGTTAACACTTCATCTTCTGAGGAAGACCTGATTAAATGATAACGAACACCGATATGCTTGGTTCTGGAGTGAAATGCTGGATTCTTGGCCAGATGAATTGCACTATGACTGTCACTATATAGCACATTCTCCTCCTGCATGAAACCCAACTCTGACAGCAAATTCTGAGGCCAAATCATCTCTTTGCTAGCTTCGGTTATTGCCATGTACTCAGCTTCAGTAGTAGATAATGCAACAATCTTTTGAATTTGCGATATCCAACTTACAACTGTTGTATCTACAGTGAAAATGTAACAGGTGGTGCTTCTTTTTCTATCAACTTCGCTTGCATAATTTGAGTCAACATAACCTTATACTTTTATTTCACCTTTGTCAAAGTACAGACATTTCTTGGTAGTGCCTCGAAGATATCTTAAAATCCACTTTACTGCTTCCCAGTGGACTTTTCTTGGATTTGCCATGAATCTACTAACTGCTCCCACTGCATGGCCTATGGCTGGCCTTGTACATATCATGGCATACATTAAGCTCCCAATAGCAGAGGTTTAATGAATCTTCACCATCAAGTCTCACTCTTCATCTGTCTGAGGTGATCGATTTTGGGATAGGTGAAAATGACTGGCAAGGGGTGTGCTGACTGATTTAACATTCACCATGTTAAACCGTTGCAAAACACGATTAATGTATTCTGCTTGAGATAATTGCAGTTCCCCTCTCTGTCTATTTCTGGTGATTTGCATCCCAAGAATCTTCTTAGCTGGACCCAAATCTTTCATGTCAAATTCTTTTGACAATTGTTGCTTCAAGTTTTTGATATCTCTTGATGTAACTGGACTGATGTCTCTTGATACAACAACAATGGTCGGCTTTGCACTTCTGGAAGCCTTCCCTATGTATAAAGTTATCAAACTTTTTGTATCACTGCCTTGGGGCTTGTTTTAGACCGTACAAGCTTTTCTTCAACTTACACAATAGATGCTCCTTTTCTTTCTCCAGGAAACCCTCTGGCTGGTGCATAAATATTTCCTCATCCAAGTCTCCATGAAGAAATACTGTCTTCACATCAAGCTGCTTAAGATGGAGATCTTGACTTGCGACAATTCTTAACACTGTTCTGATGGTATTAAGCTTTACCACAGGGAAGAAAATGTCGGTATAGTCTATTCCTTCCTTCTGCTGGAACCTTTTGACTACTAACCGAGCTTTGTATCTTTTGGAACCATCAAACTCCTCTTTGACCTGATATACCCATTTGTTGTGGAGGGCCTTCTTTCCTTTGGGTAACTTTGTTAGTTCCCAAGTCTGATTTGAGATTAAAGACCTAATCTCATCTTTCATTGCTAGCTCCCACTTGCTGGCATCTTTTGTTTGACATGCCTCTTTATAAGACTCAGAATCGCCTCTATCAATTAACAATAGATAATCTGAGTATCTCCTATTTGGCACATGAGGTCGAGAAGACCTTCTCAACTCAGGAATAGGAAAGGTGGGCTGTGGTGATTCAGCTGGGCTTCTTCTTCAACAGATTCCTCTGATTAAGGATTTACTTCCATTTGCCTCACTGGAGAATTTGGGATATTGTTGATATCGACAAATACAGGGTCTCTCTGAGGGACTTTCTCTGAAGCATGTCGATCTTTATACATCAGCTTTTCATTAAAGACCACATCTCTACTCCAAATGATCTTCTTGTTTTCATCATCCCAAATGCGATACCCGAACTCACCCTCACCATAGCCAATAAATATGCATTTCTTGGATTTTGAATCAAGTTTATTTCTGCCTTGATCATTGATGTGCACATATGTTGTACAACCAAATACCTTGAGGTGTGAAAGCTTCACATATTTTCCACTCCAAACCTCCTCTGGTATCTTGTACTCCAATGGAACTGATGGTCTTTGGTTGATGAGATAAGCTGCTGTGTTGACTGCTTCTGCCTAGAATTGCTTTGGTAAACCTGATTGCATCCGCATACTTCTAACTCTTTCAGTTAAGGTTTGATTCATGCGCCCCGCTACATCATTATGTTGTGGCGTTCCTGGCACGGTTCTCTCCATTCTAATTCTATACTCGTAACATAACTTTTTCAATCTAGTGTCCTCATATTCTCCACCATTGTCGGTTCTGAGCTTCTTTAGCTTGAGACCATTTCATTTTCAACCATAGCCTTCCATGTCTTGAAAGCATCAAATACTTTTGACTTGTGTCTTAGAAAGTAAACCCATACCTTATGGGAGTGATCACCAATGAATGCCACGAAGTAGTGCTTTTACCAATGGATGGGGTAGTTGTTGGCCCCCAAACATCAGAATGCACGAGCTCAAGTTTCTCCTTTTTTGGCGTTTTACCACCTGTTTGAAAGTTAACTCTCTTCTGCTTTCCAAGAATGCACTCTTCACATGTATCAAGTTTTACTAACTGTAGACCTAATAGTTTTCTATAGGAATGCATTAGCTTCATTCTTTTTTCACTCATGTGGCCAAGTCTCTAGTGCCACAGGTTTGAATCTCCATTCCCTTGTGCAACTGCAATTGAACAGCATGCTCCAGCTGTTAGGTAGAGAGTACCATTCTTATTTCCTTGTGCTATCATCATTGCTCCCTTTAACACCTTCCATTCATCACTACAGAATGTTATGATGTAGCCTTCATTTGCCAATTGTTCCACTGAGATTAAGTTTTTTCTCAGATTAGGAATATGTTTGACATCCTTTAGCTCCCAGATTGCTCCATTCAGCTTGAGCTTTACTACACCTTTATCGACAATCTCGCAGGGTTGATCATTACCAAGAACATTACCGAGATTTTCAGGTACATACTTCTCGAGAAGACCTTTCTTTGAAGTTGCATGGAACGATGCTTCGGAGTCCAGTATCCATGCCTCTTTCTTGTTTTCTAAGGAACATATCAAGGCATCATCTCCACCTGAGGTGGAAGCTATATTTGCCTTCTGGTTGTTCGACTCCTGCTTCTTCGAACTAATCTTGCATTGATTTTTGTAGTACCCAGTCTTTCCACAATTTCAACACTCGTTATTTTTCGAGTTTTGGGAAGTAGTGAGATTCTGTGACTTGGACCTCCTGTCCTTTGATCTATCACGGTATCTAGATTTCCCACGTCCTCTGCACCTTTTGATTCTGCGGCAAGGGCGAAGGACGATGAGGCTTCACCTATTTCTTTTCTTCGAGTTTCTTCATTAATAATTAGGCCACTAACATCATTGAATTTCAAGAATTTCAACTTGTTGGTTCCCATTGAGTTACTCACTGATGTGACTGTAGCACTCTAACTCTTTGGGAGGGATGACAAAAGTATTAAGGCCTGTATTTCATCATCAAGATCAATATTCACTGTACTCAACTGGTTCAAGACTTTGTTGAGTTTATTGATATGATGATCTACAGAGGTGCCTTCCGCCATCTTTAAGTTGAACAAACGCCACATCGAATGTACTTTGTTTATTGTCGACAGTTTTTCATAATACTCCGTCAGTTCCTCCATAAGGCCTTTTATGGTTTTTGCCTTTACCACGTTAAAGGCTATATTCCGGGATAAGGTCATTCGAATTACTTCAAGGCCTTGCCTGTCAAGAATAACCCAGTCTTCATCTGACATGTTTTCTGCCTTCTTTCCAAAGAGCGGTAGAAATTGGTTCTTCTGATACTAATAATCCTCTATATGCATCTTCTAGTATTCGAAATCTGTATCATCGAACTTATCGATTTTGTTGAGCATGTCATCTGGTGCCATTACTCCCACTGACTTCTAGTTTCCTCTAACTATTGAACTGTGGTTTGCAGTTATCAAAGTCGATTCTCAGGAAAGGTTGGGTGGGGAGATACAACAGGTCCTACTTAAGTTCCAATTTTCTTTAGACAGAACTTTAGCTAAAGCTCCTAGGAAAAATTTGGAGGGGTCACAATTGCTCTCACTTACTACCCAATCTCCTTAGACAGAATCTCCTTAATTACACCACTTAGTAGCCAACAAAAAAATACCTGAGGTAAGTTTTCTGATGTAGAGGATCCACTTCTGCGGCCACTACAGAGCATACTCACTTCTCCAAGGCTTTGATACCAATTGTAAGAAAATTCAACTATTTATACACAACTAGAATACCAATGAACAAACACACAACACAAAATTTGACAACGGAATTCGGCCAAATTGTGTCTACATCTCTGGGGCTACTGCACACCCTTTTTATTGGGGAGAAAAACAATCACTTACAAGTGTTTACACTCAACACTCAAAACTCTAATGTTTACACACTCTCTTAAACCCTTACCCCAATACACCCCAAAATTACTCACAAAAAAAACTTACTACTCTTAGTGTTTCTTTTACTCACCAAATGAGGAGAACTAAGAGTTGTACACTCTAATATTTTTTCTTTGCTTGGGTTGATATCAATGGAAGGGAGAAGGGGTCTATTTATAGTTGTTGAGCCACCCCCTCCCTCACTTGTTTTCAATGTGGGACAAAGTCCTAAAACTAATAGTCTCCTCTACTAACCAGTAGCCCACTATAGAAATATTTGCCCAACTATTAGAACAAGTTCGAATCCTCATTCAGTTGATACAAGGAAGGGATGTTCCTCACGCAGGGGAACAACCTGCTGATCAATTCGCTGGTGATTCTGCAAGAGTCTCACAAAAGGAAAGTATTCGTGCACGACCTTTAAACATATTGTCAGAAGATTAGCAGGACCTAAACCACGACAACTCTTCTATTTCAGTTATTTTAGACGAACTACCACCGCCAAAACTCTAGTTCCTAGCCTTGACAACATACAATGACTTACTATCATGTGATGAATTTTAGAGAGATTGTTAATTTGAGAGTCTTTGTAGGAAATTAAAACTTATACATAAACAAAGGATCTTTCCAAATTATATGCATCATTAATTAATCAAATCACTTACTTAAATTTGAATTTATTCCATCGGTTAAATAACTTCTTGTAAGAAAGCTTTATTTTTCATAAAAATTATCTCTTTTGTGTATTTGTCTCAAATTTCAAATTATTATCTCTGATTTATAGATAATATCAATTTTATTAACCGAATTTTTAAGAATTATCAATTTAAAGGTCACATTCTAAATTTATCAGATGGATTCTTTTATTATGATCTTTTACTCACACATTTAAATTTAGGTAATAAGATTTCTGCATGTTCGTATACTTGTTCAATAACTCATGCAAGATATATAAAGTCTTGATTAATAAATTGATCATTAAGTAGATTTTGTATGCTATTGTATATCTTAAGTTATATCTCACATTTCAATAACCTTTAATCTCATTTATTTCATTGTGACATAAAAACTAGGTCAGCCCGAGGCGTATATGCCACCCAAAGTGGGATTATTTTTGTGGCATAAAATGACATTATTTTACAATTAAAGGAGATTGTTTTTATAGTGTAAAACGTCTTTTTACATTACGAAACAATTGTTTTTATAATTTATATAATATAAAACGTCATTTTATTATAGGTTAATCCCTCTCCCTCCACCTACATTATTCACCTCACTTGTATTCTGTTCTTCATTTTGTGCGTTTTACATCTTCTATGCGCTCTGCTTCTGCTTCTCTGTTGCCCTTGCCCCATTGCATTGTACATTTCTACTGCCCCACTGCGTGTTGCGTTTTTCTTTTTCTTCCTAGTTCCTCTCCTTGTATTGCATCGTGCCTCCTCCCTCTTCCCTTCCCGGTAAGATTTGTACGAAGTGGCTTTTATGTGTTTTTTATAATCTTTGCTCTAATCACGTCGCTCCTCCAGTTGCTTTTACATGTAACAGCTCTTTGGTGCTCTCTTCAGTCTCCAAACAATAAGCAACAACTCCACTCGCCATTGCGTCTCTGCTCCAATCGCCAGCCAACGGTAGAGAATTTTCATTTCCCACCAACTTTCAAACTTCTTTCAATTAAATTGTAAGAAGTAGCTTTTATGTGTTTTTATATGTCTTCATCCATAGTTTTTGGCCTCAGATTTTTACCAAGTTACTTTGTTGGTGGTTTGAATTTCTATATTTAGATTTTATTAAAGTGACTTTTAAATGTTTTCATGCATAGTTCTCGGTCTTGGATTTTATGTGTTTTTATTGAATGCCCCGCTAGTAAAACTTGCCTTTTTTTGAGGCTACTTATATTAGGAACTATATGAATGATGGTGATGCCTCGTTTTTTTAGTTGTCTTAGTAATTTTAATTAAACTTTGATTACCTGATACTTCTAAGTGGTAGAAATATGCCCTTTTGGACTACTGCATTCATGTTTAAACTTTCTTTGGCCAAAATGTTATTGATAATTTGAGGGCTCAAGATGCTAAGACAACATATTGCATGGTTTTTTTTTTTATGTATTATGATAGTGATTAGGATGTCCATCACGGACTAGAAAGTGCGTAATTCCAACTTTTGAATTATCATCAAGTTGTCGAACCTTTAACTAGTTCAGTCTCATTCTATTCAGGATTTAGCGTTCTGAGCTTTTCAGTGTGAATTACCCAACATATACAGATGACCTTATGTTATGTGCATGCAATAATATTTAGAATGTTTAATGATAGAGAATACAAGAGTTATCGATTACATAATAAAAGTATTAGAATCATACAAGATAGGCATATGTCATAGCCCATTCATCTGCATCTAATAGAAACTCTTCACAAATGAAAAAAAAGCCTTATTAGAAGTGGTGTTGCCAAGTAGCTATGAATATGGTCTTGAAGTCCTCGTCAAGGATCAGATTAAGGTTTAAGAGATTACTACCTTATTGTCAAGTAGCTACCTAGACTATTCTGACTTGAAATTATATTCAACGTTTTAATAGCCTTTTGCTTTCTTTATTTAGACTCGTTCCAACTTTAGATACTTTGAGATTTAATTAACATAAGTATAAGATTACATAACATAGAATTTGTCTTATTTATCAGACTTCTCTTTATTAATATACTTGAATCAACAATATTTTTTTTCTATTTTAATTTAATTAATTTGCTTATAAAGTTCTCCTTTTTAAAATAGAAGACGTAAACTTATATGCTCAGATATGTTTATTATTTAAGATGGATGAGCATGTTCTTTCAGCGAAGAGTTCTAATCCAATATTTGAGAGCATACCAATGGAGAATTCTAATTCGGTACCAAGGGAAAAAACAAGTCATGTTGAAGGAGCAGGCTCATTGAGAAGTGAAGTTTGGAGTTGCTTCAACAAAACTAGATCGATAGATGGAATAGAGAAGGTAGAGTGTAAATATTGTCATAAAATGTTGGCCAGGAGTTCAAAAGGTATAACTTTGCATTTGAAGAGACATTTGGAGTTGTATAATAGAAAGAAGCTCATATTAAAAGTTCAAACATTTTTGACCCTTAACCTAATGAAAAGGAAGAATGAAATGATTGCTACAACTTATAACAACTTATCAAAGCCTTTGCTAGCTAGTATAATCATTGGTGATGAATATCCTGTAGGAAAATCCCGGGAGGTACATCACATGTACCAGGTGCGGAAAACAAAATTTTTGTTACCGGGACCTTCCCG
>JAOSBL010000006.1:23797155-23807590 GCA_027568915.1 Erythroxylum roraimae | reverse complement strand
CACATCACATAAAACCTCATCAGAATACTTGCCAATAGTAAATGGCACAACCACCTGCTTAGTCACTTTGACCTCGCGACAATCAATCAGCCACTGTAGCCTGTACGGCTTCGGGTGTTTCAATAATGACAATCCAAGCTTTTCCACCAAATAAGTGCTAGCAGCATTAGTACAACTACCTCCTTCAATAACTAGACTGCATACCTTCCCACCTACATTGCATCTAGTATGAAAAATATTTTCCCGCTGTTCTTCTAGAGCATCATACTTAGCCTGCAAATTTAAAGCTCTCCTTGCAACTAGTAAGTCTCCATACTCTGGATATTCTATATCACTTGCATCTTCCAATGGAGGCATTTCCGGATCTGTTTCCTCTCCATCTGTTTCAACAACCCCATCATCTTTTATGATCATAGCTCTCTTGTTAGGACGTTGAGAAGCTATGTGGCCATACCCTTGACATCTAAAACACTTAGTTTTGCTGCTGCTGGACGCTGGAGTGATTTCTTTGTTCTTTTCAAAAATTCCGCTCTTTTATTTAGGAGCATACTTGTCTTCCTTATATTTTGGCGTAAACCTATCATCTTTAAATTTAGACGAATTCCTCTCTTCACTACTTCTCTTATAGCCTGACTTCCAAGGCAATCCACCGCTATTACTGAATTGAGATTGTCTAGCTAATTTTTTGTAACTAAGTTGTTTCTCCACTTTCATGGCAACACTAACCATATCTTCAATCTCCACATAATGTTGTAGCTCAACTGTGTCGACAATTTCTCTATTTAGCCCACACAAGAATCTAGCCATAGTAGTCTCTCGGTCTTCTACAACATCTGCCCTAATAATAGCCATTTCCATTTCTTTATGATACTCTTCAACACTCTTAGACCCCTGTTTTAAGTTTTGGAGTCTTTGATGCAATTCTCTGTAATAATGACTAGGAACAAATCTTGCTCTCATGATAGCCTTCATTTCATCCCAAGTTCGGATAGGTCTCTCCCTATTTCTTCTTATGTTAATTTGAACCTGATCCCACAAAACTATGGCATAGTCTATAAATTCTACAGTTGCTAATTTGACCTTCTTTTCTTCTGAATGGTGATGACAGTCAAACACAAGCTCCACCTTTCTTTCCCACTCCAAATATTGGTCTGGATTGCTTCGACCTTGAAAAGAAGGAATCTTCATTTTCATACTGCTCAGGTTTCTATCAACTTCTTCCCTAGCTCTCGATTCTCTTCTAGGCATTCGACCTCTTGTCGCATACTCCCTAGTTTGATATCTATCCCACTCTCCCATGTTTGTTTCAGTTTCAACATCCTCAAATTCAGGTTGGTTGGTCGGTGGTGGTATTGGCCGACTCGTTTCGAAGCCTCTAAGCATTCTAACCTCTCTCCATAGCTTTCAAATGCAAGATTCATTCGAGTCATTTGTCCTTGTAAAGCCTTTAAGTTGTGCCTAGGTCTTTTGAATCCCTTTCGTCACCTACCTTAGACATTACAAAGTAACAAGAAAAATAAGTGTAATAATGTTAGTTAGAAAGAAACCTCACTCACTCCTTTACGTGTTTCACTCGAATAGATGATGATTCACTCGTATTTCACTCTCTTTTTTTGGCTTTTTCTTTTGATGTAAATCACTCTTACCTTTTACCACTCTTGATTCTTTCCCGAAATTCTTTTCCAACCAAAATTCCAAACAAATCAAGGACAATCAAATTGAAAGTGACACTCTTACAAAAGAAATTTTGAAGAAATCATAAGGAAGCAATAAGAGAGCAAAGAAAAGTAACATGTACGGGTCAAGAACCAAAGAAATTCAAAGGATCGAAGGAGAAATTTTGTAATAGTAATTACCTTTTCAAAGTTTCGTTGCTCAAGTTTGGGGAATTTCAATTTCAATTCAAGCAATAATGTAATATAACTTCTAGCAATCCACACAATTTTTTTTCTATCAATCACCAAACTTCATAAATTCCAACAAACTTCTTTCATTGACAACTTACAATCATAGCAATACTTCAAGATGAACTATCCACAATCTCAGTAAATTATGATCAACGAGTCAACAAAGCACTTTTTAAAGACCTTTTTTTTCTTTTTTTCTTTTTTTTCTTTTTTCAGATTTTTTTTCACAAGAACAATCTTAACAAAAACTAACTGCAATCACAACACGAAGTATGAATTGAAATAAAATTATGAAACAAGAACAATGAAGACGATGTTAACAAACAGAAATGGAACGATAATGATAAAACAAGGAGCGAAATCAATAGTAGAAGGGAAACAAGGACAAAAGTAAATAGAAAATTAAAACAGCAAAGAAACAAGAAAAACAAATGAAGACGATAAGAACAATGGATAGGAACCTGAAACCTAGCTAAAGCTCTGATACCAAATGACGCAGAACCCCTAGAATCGACTCGATTACGAACCCCTTGATCGATCGGATCAAAACCCCATCCCAAGAATTCAAAATTGTCAGAAGATCCTTCGACGCCTTGACCCAAGATTAACAATGCAATCAGAAACCAAAACACACAAAGATATCAAAAGAATGCCACAAGCAATCCAACTGATCATTTGATAAGTTCGTAAAATCGGTTTGTAGAGAATTTCAGGATTAAATCCCTTACAAAGTGACTAAAACTATTCTCAATGTAATATGAATAGGAAGTACAGAAACTACCCTTTTAAGTCTCAAAAAGTGGGCCTAAAAACAAAAAGCCTAAATAGGAAAAATGAAAAGTCAATTAGGAATTCGTAACAATTTTTTAACAGAACATCCTTTAGTAAATCAAGCATATCTTGGGTTACGGACCTCCGATTAAGGCAAATCTTATACCATTAGAACGCTAAGACAAAAATCTACAACTTTTATGTTGATTAGTTAGACTGACTCAGCTTGAATCAATGTTAGAATTTCGGCCCAAGTCAGAATACATGAATAGCATTATTGCCTTGATGTTATTATTTGTAACTTGATCTCCAAAGGTCTTTTCTTCATCAACCATGGTACATATAAGCCCACCAAAAGCTTCTCGAAGCCTCTTACCAGTAGCACGAGTAATCGGTCCTTTCTGCATGGTCAATGGGTCATCCGATAGTTGACTTGTCTTTCGACTCTCTCTTGAGCTCACAACAGGAAGTATCTAACATGATCGTGCAACCCATACACAATCATGCCAAAGGGTTGGAGCAGTCCTATGCACGCCCGTGTAAGATGTTTTCTAATATGCGAGTTTTTTCATTTTTTTATTTTCCAGGGCTATTTTTTGAAGATATACATATGAAAAAAAACTAGAAAAAACCTTAAAAGACTCGAGAGTATATATAGAAGAGGAAAACATCACTTAACGGTTATATAAACATAATTAAAGAAGATCAAAAGAAAGGAATTCTCAAGAACAAGGCTACAGATTTTCCAGCTCAAAGAAAAGAAAAGAAGACTTCCATATCCAATTCTCAACTCTTTTCTTATTCCTTATTGTTGTTAGATGTTAATGATTATTAAACTTAGGTATTTAGTTACATCTTTAGATTGCTAAATTCTCTTTTAGGAATTAATCTTGAATTATTTATTGAACTTTACATTCTTAATTTAATGAATATGCTTATGATGTTTATTATTTTATGTTCAATTTGAATTAAGAAATTGGATTGGATCATCTGTGTTTTGTTGCATAGTGAGAGATGGTACCTTAATAAACCTATAAACATCAAATTAACATGCAATTGAAGAGCGATCTTAATTATTTGTTAGTTATCCATAGGATTGCTTCAAATCTAGTTACATAGTTTGAAAGATTTTTGATATATTGAGAGATTTCAATTCAATTTCTATCTATTTTAATTAAGATTAATTGATTAGATCTTGAGAGAGGGTAATCATAACTATATGATATCTAAGATCAAGTATGGTTAAATCAAGAAGGTAAAGTAAAATCAAATAAGCTTTCATCATTAACCAATCAGTCAACTTTACTGCTTCTTAGTTCATTTCTTAGTTATTAATTCTTTGTTTTTAGTTTAATTCTTAATTATTCATCTTATCGTTTACCTTAAACAAAGTTTAGAAGAATTATCGAGTAACTGTTACAATCCTTATAGGACGATATCTTTTATACTATAAGTTATGATTTGTATACTTGCAATTAAGAAAGTTTTCAATTAATACTTTAACATGTTTCACCAACCAAATCCATTCTCGCAACATCCAATAAGGGCAAGGGAAAGGTGTTACCCTCAAGCTCGCATGATGTCAATGATCTATTTGGTCAAAAGTCAAAGAAGAAGAGATTGATAGTCCATGGTGGTAACAGAGTTTGGCTTTGTGCCCACATACAAAGATAGAATTCCTGAAATTTGAAGGTGGAAACCCTCATGATTGGATCCTTAAAGCCAGAAATTTTTTGCTACTACCAAACTCCAAAAGAACTTTGAATCGATATTGCCCCTATATACCTTGAAGGAGATGCTTTAAATTTATTTTCATGGCCTAAAAATTAACAATCTCTTGTTTATTGCATTGAACATATTAAGGTGCTACAGGAAAATTAGGGTTAAGCCAAGTTTTAGAATCCAGACGAATGCTTATACAATATCTGCCAAGATAGGATAGTTCAAGAATATTGTCAAGAGTTTGCAATACGATTGGCAAGAGTAACAAACTGGCCATATTAGTCTTGGAATTTTAGCACAAGCTCAACTTGAAGTCAATGGATCAAGCCTAGGTTAATCGAGCCTTAAGCTTTTTAAAAAAATCAGGCCTTAGGCTAAGTTCTGGCTCGGGTTTGCCTATGCCTGACTTGGCTTGAAGCTCAAAATGTTTAGGCAAAATGACATCATATTCCATTTTTAATTTTTAAAAAAATTAAAAAAAATTAGGTCAAGCTAAGACAAGCCTTACCAAAATTGTCAAGCCTAACTAAGTTTGGCCCATTTCCCCTAGACCAAATCACTGCTTGTTGGGCATTTTTCTCCATAGCTTACGTAAGGATCTCAAAATAGAATTATGAATTCACAAGCCATGCACAATGTACAAAGCCATGAGTTTGACCATGGAATTTAAGTCTAAATCGGAGGAATATGGTAGTTCAGCCTTGGTTTGGCCTTATTTGATCGAGCTTCAGGCTGAGTTCAAGTTTTTTCATTTAAATTTTTGGGCTTTGGTTAAGTTTGAGCTTGGGCAAGCCTGACCCAGCCTAGTTTGTTACCAAGTTAAAATTAAGCCCTAACCATATGAACAAGAGACCTAATTGATCTAGTTCTTCACAGGCCAATACTTCCATTTACCCCCACCCCCCACCCCATACTCTTCTTCCACATGATGACCAATATACAAGAAACTTTTCCCTGGTAATCATGACCACCCTTCCTTCAACAACCTAACAGATGATCATTCAAATCCAAGTCGCTCATAGGATGTTGAAAGTGAAAGTCAAATTGCAAAATTTTTGTACGTTCATTATGGTGAGAAATTTGCTCCTAATCACGGATGCAAAACATTTGTTTTTTCTCTCTTGGAACTCACGGGTGATGATAACAAAGTAAGCAATGAAGACAACACTAGCCATGAAGATAATGTCGATGGCAATGCATAAACTGACCTTGTTGAAATTAGTTTCCATTCAATTTTGGGAAAAGTTTACAAGTACTTTCATGAAGCTCCAAAGAATTCTCGACAATAAGGAGGTCCTTATACTTATAGATAATAGCTGCACTCATAATTTTGTGGATGAGGCTATCGTTAAAGATCTTAAAATGCCAGTGTAATTAATTCCTTTCGAGTCCAAATAAGCAATAGGGATGTGATTCATTATGTCTGAATTTATCGAAACATTGAAGTACAACTTCTAGGTTTGGAACTAACACAAAATTATTTTCCATTCTCAACCGGAGGAGCTGATTTTGTGCTAGGTATTCAATGGCTTGCATCACTAAATATAGTTTAAGCTAACTAAAATGAGATGTTTCTCATTTTCAATCTGAATGGAAAAAAGTATAAACTACAGGGGGTCCCTTATAAAATCAAAATCAACATCGCATTCTAATATTTGGCAAAAGAGAATTATAGTTCAGGTATTCCTCATGTTCAAAATTCCAAAATTCAAGCTTGACTTTATGAATTTAAATCTATTTTTCACGAACTTCATTCTATTCCACCCTTTCAATCATATAATCATTTCGTACCTTTTTAAAAGTCTAAAATTAAAAACTAAGTATCAAATTTGCTTCACTCAAATTTTATATGCTTTAGATCTAGCCTAAAGATAATACTTGGCAAATGTGTGTTAATTACCAATCACTAAACTAGATTATTATATCTAATAAATACCCAATACAAATGAGCTTATCAATGAGGTACATGATGCTTCCATTTTTTCCAAGATTAACCTACGATTGAAATATCATCAAATTTGTGGCCATCCAATTAATGCTACCAAAATAGCCTTTCACACTCACTCTAGCTGTTATAAGTTCATAATAATGCCGTTTGGTCTTACCAATGCTTCATCAACTTTCCAAGCTGCGATGAATGACCTTTTTAAGCCACATAGAAATTTTATTTTGGTATTCTTCGACCAAATCTTGGTTTATCGTCTATTTGTTGAGAAACACTTAAAACTCCTATAGATTTCACTCAAGGTTTTTTATGACAATCAATTTTTTCTAAAACTTCCAAGTGCTTATTCATTTAGACCCAAATGTCCTTTTTGGGTCATGTGGTATCTGTAAAAAACATTTAAGTAGATAAAGACAAAATTCAAGTTTTCCAAAATAGCATATGCTTACTAATCTTAAGGAGTTACAAGGATTTATTTGGTTAATCAGGTATGGTCATAGATTTATGCTAAATTATTGAATTATTGCTCGACTATTAACTAATCTCACAAAGAAAAATGCATTTTGGTGGTCACCAATAGCCTACAAGACTTTCCAACAACTTTAAAGTGCTCTGACTTTGGTTCTTGTTTTGTGCCTCCCAAATTTCAATAAACCATTTACAGCAGAATGTGATGCCAAAAATTAAGGAATTAAAGCTATATTTCTTCAGAATAATCATCCTGTGGCTTATTTAGTAAGGAATTTTCTTACTATAACCATTTAAAATACACATACAATAGAAAATTAATTGATCTTGTTCTAGCTTTACATAAATGGAGGCAGTACCTCTTGGGTCGACATATCTTTGTCAAGACCAATCATTTTAGCCTTAAATTCTTATTGAAGCTTCGTATTACTACCTAAACAGCAAAGGCCTCTTATAAAGCCATTATTGATTTTTCCATCATTTATAAGGCTAGAAAAGAAAACCAAGGAGCTGTCACAATTTCTTGACGTCCACAGCATGTTGATTATCTAGCTTTGGTTCTCCCTATCTCGTTGGACTTTATTGATTTGCAAGACGCTCTCCAAGTGGATACTTACACTAGAGAAATTATGAAGGGACTCTCCAATGACTCCACTTCTTATTCGAACTTTCAAGTGGTTAACTAGAAATTATATTACAAGAATCATTTGGTAATTCTAGGCGATACATCTTTGAAGTAGAAACTTATATCTAAATCTTATGACTCTTTATATGTGGGCCATTGTGGGTATTAAAAGAATTTTAAAAAGTTATCTTTCAACTTTTTTTGGTTAGAATTGAAGAAAGATGTCAAGCATTATGTTCAAAATTGTTTAACATGTTAACAAGACAAGTACCAGGGCTTGGTTCCAACTGGTCTCTTGTAACCCCTACTTATACCAAAGAGGGTATGGGAAGATATGTCTCTAGACTTACATCGCTAGCCTTCTTAAATATAAAAGCTTTGATACTATTATGGTGATATTTGATCGATTTAGTAAATACACCTATTTTATTCCTAAAAAGGTTGCTAAAAATTTTTGCAAGGAGATTGTTTTCCTCCATGGAATCCCAAGGCCTATCCTCTCGAATAGAAATGTCATATTTCTTAGAAATTTTTGGCAGGAAATTTTCAGATTGAGTAAAAATCGCTTGAGAATGGGAACTTCTTATTACATTCAATCTAATGGCCAAACTGAGGTGGTAAACTGGTATTTTAAAACCTACTTATGTTGCTTTGCCTTCTTTAGGCTGAATACTCTTTCCATATTAGCTTTCACACTTCCGCAAGAACTACACCTTTTAAGATTGTCTATGGGTGAGATCCTCCTCCACTCTATCCATTTTTCCTAAGAGAAACATACCTTTCTGAGCTAGAAGAACAACTTATTCTTGATGACAAGTTCAAACTCGTAAGAGCAAATCTCCTGAAGGCTCAAACATGCATAAAAGCACAAGTTAATTCCAAATGAAGAGAGCTAAGTTTCAATATCAAAGGTTATTTTTTTAAGAATTCAACCTTATCGTTGACACTCACTTGTTTAACGACGGTATGAGAAACCTTCTCCTGGAAATTCAACCTTCTTCTAGATTGCAACTCATCTTTTATATGTTACTAATATGCCCAATTTTGGGACAAGTACTCTAACTCCTTTACCAATTACTTTTGATTGGGAGATTACTCTTTCTCCTGCCAAAATATGGTCTTAGAAATGGATTAAAGAAGTAGGTGTTCTTACTTTAGAGTTGGTAGTTCATTGCAAAAATCAACTTGAAGAGGCTACTGAGGAGAATTATAAACCTTTTGCTTAAAATTTTCCATCTTTTTACCTTGAGAACAAATCAAAATTATAATAAGGAAGTAATGATAGATCCCAACTCCCTTGCTAACTTATCTAAGGAAAAAATGAAAGCACGTGATTAACATTATCAATCCTAGCCTTATCAATTGCTTGTTCTGCATTATCCAAATACAAATCAACATTATCTGCATTATTTAAATATTGCAAGAAAAAATTTTCAACTCCATCCCTTATCTCCTAATCTATAAGAACTTATTTTGGGAATAAGAATTTATCGTTTATCTACTACCTTTTAGAGATATGGTTAGATTTGTCATCAAATAATAGTTAGGGATAGCTTCTATAAATATCAAAGGAAGCAGACACACATCTGAAATAACAACATGAAATTCTAGTTGGAGATTGGTCTTCTCAAATAAACTATTGCAGCTATTAAATATTCCCATTTTCTTTCCTCTATTTCATATTCAATTCCCTAGCCTCATTCTGCATTTATCACCAGTCCTTTCCTTTCAATTCATAAAATGGTAAAAAATTTGTCCTCGTGTTATTTGGCCACCTTTTCACATAATGATATGAATTTACAATAGCAATTACTGTAGCTTTTGAATAATAAGGATGGAAATAGGGCTCGGGCCTAGGCCAACCAAACTCGACCTGACTAGGTCTAGGCAGCTCGAGCATGACAATCCGAAGCAAAATGACATCATTTTGCTGAAAACGACATCGTTTCGATTTTTAAAAAATGGTTAGGCTAAGCTCAGACTTAGGTCCAACTAGGTCTCAAGCTAGGCCTAGGCCCAATCGTGCAGGGTTGGGTCTGACCGAGTCTAGGCCCAACCTGACCCATTACTATCTCTATTGAATAACAGAAAACCTATTCAAGATTATTAGATGTGTAAGACCGACTAAGCCCATTGCTATCTTTATTGAATAAAAGAAAACTTATTTAAGACTACTAGATATGTAAGACTAGGATAAGTTGGGATACAATTTAGACTTGATTCTTATTTTGTATAACTTCTAAATAGGTCCAGTTAACTTAGTACAGTCCTTCCTTTTTCACTAGTTTAGTATCTCTCTACTCTAGCTTACTTCTTTAATAGTGTGTTCATCACTGGTCCCTTTATATTCCAAGCATTCAAAATCTCCACAGTAATGGTCTCTGTCCCATTGTTGAACACGAACAAGTGAGCCTTATCAGACACTGCAATAATTGGGTAAACTCTGGATGTCACTACTATTTTACCTCCAACCCCAAAACTTTCTACTACTGAATGATCAATCTACAGTGAAGATGGAATATAATAAGGGTTAACATTATCAAAAAGACTGAACATAATTGAAGCAGTCTTGTGGTGATAACAAAGACTGTAGTACTTACCAAACTCCTAAGAGAAAGCTTTTTGGTAGATAAATCAACATCCACAAACCCTGCGAAGGATGGTTTGTATAGTTTCTCTCCTAGAGATGAACTGTTTAAAGAAAAAATGAAATAAAAACCAAGCCACAAGTGATGAAGAAAGCTTGATTGATTACTTAATATGCAAGACAATCCAAAACAAACCTTCTTGCATCAGAACATAAGAGGACCTTGTACTTTTCTGTTTCCTTCAATATCCTAAAGAAGATGGGAGTGAATTCTTCAAGTTTTTCTGAAGCCAATGTCAAGAGTCCAAATGGCCCAATCCCTCTTTGATCTTGATGTTGGACCAATGGTGGTTGACAAATTAAATCCTACTTATGTTTTGATAATAATAAAATGTATAGAATTGGTTAAG
>JAOSBL010000006.1:23773255-23786461 GCA_027568915.1 Erythroxylum roraimae | reverse complement strand
CATTTTACACTTAAACAGCTAATACTAAACAGCTAATTTTACCAAACATCTTTAACAAACAGCTAATGCAATCCGCTAGTCAAACCAGCTGATAGAATCAGCTATCAGCTGATTGCCAAACAGGACCATATTCTTTTTGTTGTTTTGTAGATGATAATTGGTAAGTAAATTTTCTTTTTTTGTGTTAGGTTGCAGCTAAAGAGCACCCACTGGCGTGCACTACGATAGCGATCAAGACTTGTTCACACAAAAGTTCAACTTTGAACATACATGGCACTTGGCACCCCACGACGCTTTACAAGAACTCACACAAAACAAAAGGACGTAAAGAACCTCCAAGCTTCTCTTTCTACATGTGGATTTCATCACCTCCAAAATCATTTACAGAGTACACACCAGATCACGACAAATGGCTAGAACTGCATAACATTTAACCACCAACACCCCTCACTCCAAGAGCTTCATTTTGCTCCTCTGATAGTTACAGTTCCAGCACCAAATCTAAAGTTAAGTTTACATCAGAATAATGTGTAATTGTTAAAAGTCACTGAAAATGCATGTGACCCGACTGCCTAGTATGGAGATAAGGCCAACAAGGTACATGCTTAATTTATGATAATTGTTTTTTATCTTTAGAAATTTATGAATTTGTAAGGATGTAAGTGTACTTACAGTCTACATCTGTCTTGATCCAATGCTCCCGATTTCCATTTGATGTTTTAGCCCAGCCAACATCACGTGGATTTCTTTCCACTGGGGACTTTTTGATAGTCTTCATGTTGCCTTTATGGGCTTTAGTTTGTTCCTTTTCATCTGCAGACTTTTCTGGGTGTATTTTCCTCTGCAACATTTTCAGCACCTGCGAACAATTGGAAACAGGAGAAGAGACGACATTAAGGGCCCAAAAGGAGACGAAAGCTATAAATTACTCTCAACAATTTCTTTTATAGATAGTTCAGTTTGCTGCAGATCAGAACATAGCAGTGGACATGATTGAACCCCTATCCGGTACACTTAAATAATTTTGTGACGATATTCATGTTGCAAGAACATGCACCTTGCTAAATTTCTTCCTCACGGGAATCAAATTATTTGAACCATCACCAGAAAAAGAAGGGTCGTAATTTGCTGAAGCAGCATGTAACTTTCTCATCATCTTCTTCATGAGGTATTTGGCCCATTTATGTGCTGGCTTGGCTAACAACTTTCTTTTTCCATCATTTTCCAATGAAATTTCTTGAGAAAATTGTGTCCTTTGAAACATATCACCAAGTGAGGTTTTATACTTCTCCAACTCATCAGTATTCGTTTCTGGCAGTTCAATCGAAGACCCGAATAGATACCCTTGAAGAGGACAAATCACACCTTTTCCACACCCCTTACCGTTATTAGCTCCCTCTATTTGCATTCCACTAATTGTTATAGTGCTGACATAGCTGCTCCTTGCTAACGAGTCACTGTAAATTTCTTCTTGATCAGCTTCAGACTCCAGAAATTTTTCTAGTTCAAGGTTGATGAGCTTCAGGTCAGTCTCTGTAACCTCTGCTTTTTCATCTCCAACATTCTCTAAAGACATAGGGAAGGTTGGCGTTGCAGGGTCGCTGGTTATGGGTTCCGAACCAAGAGTTCCAATGGCAAGAAAGCCATTAAAATATAGTTCAGAAATAACAGAAGATGTTTCTTGACAAGTCTCCTCGTACCCCTTTGTTTCTACACCAGGAAAGATGTCTTCTTTGTCGTCAAGTCTGGATTCAAAGCTTGACATAGAACTAGAGAGATAGTCATCATCAAAGTGCAGCTGTGCTGAAAAGCAAGAACAATGGTTCCCTGCAAATTAAAGGAGAAAAGAAACATCATACAAGAGCAGGCGTGCTAGGGCATGTGAATATCACTTCCGTCATTTCCTTCTGTTACGCAGAATCTAACTGCTAAAGCAATCCTTATCAGGTTTGTGGACATTGGAAGTTTTGAGTATTATTATTTTGTACTTGCAATAGATGTGGCCAGTCTCCACATGTATTTTTGGGTGACACACTAATAATAGATTGAGAAAGAGACAGTTGCACTTGTAAGCACAAAAGATGTGGGTATTTACATTTTGAAAAGTTTAATATAGATAACAAGCCTAAAAAGCACTAATATCGTTAGCGTGTCTGCCCTGAGCCAAAGAAAAACAAAAGAGCATAGACAGAGAGTACCTCTCCTAAAACTCTTCAACGGCTCCGTGCTAGTTCGTCTTAATTTATCGTTAAGCCACCCTAGTAACTGCGACAATTAAATAGAGAGAGATGAGGCTTGAATGATCCTTTAGTATGTACAAGTGCAAGTGACATTCTGTTTTTGGAATAGATTACTTACCCTCATCTTGATCCCTTTTCTCCCAAGGCTCGACATTAGATTGCTTTGTTTGTCACGAGAGACCATTTATGTAAGGCAAGGGAACGTGGCTGTGAGTTTGAATAACAAAGGAAAAGTTGGTGCTAGAAGGATCTGGTTGATAGAGGAGGATTTTGGCAGAAAGCAACATTTAGAAGGATACAAGCAATTTGGTTAGCTCTTCTTTTGTCAAGATCAAATCAAGTTGAAGAATTGGGGATTAGTTAAGAGACTCACGAGTTGGACCTTTGGCACAACACTCTCTCCTATACCTCCATCCATAAATGATTATGGTAGATGACCAGGAACGCAACTAAAAATTTCATTTTTAATTACCTCTAACTTGATTATAATATGAGGACTTACCTTTGTTTTATTATTCATTATATTTGTGTGTTATCTGTATGAGTACATATACAACTTAATTAGTTAAAACAAATATTTTACTTCTTAATATTGTAAATTATTCTGATACTTATAATTGACACTTAAAAATTAATCATTTATTTTTTTAATACCTTATTTTACATGTGATAAAAATCATGGTTAAAGATGTTTAAAATATAGAACATTTATTAATATTTTAATAGCATATGAACGATGATAAAACTAAGAACTACGTGGTCCTATGCAATCCTAACTCTTCACACATTTGGAGCTGCAGCCTCAATCTTTACACTTGTAACCAATATAGAGTAATTTGATGAAAATTAAGTTATCCAAAATAAGTGTTAATCAAATAGTAAGAAATAAAGTTATAAAAATAATTATTTTTAAAATCTTCGGAATTTAGTTGGAATAAAAAAAATTAGTCTTTTGTTATCAACAAGCAACATAATTGAAAATTAGTAGTTCTAATTTCTACTGCCAAATGCATCCTAACATTTGGCTTTGAGATGAAGCATATACTCCAAATTATTTATTTAGTCTTTGAGATGAAGAGTTTTCTTTTCAAATTATAATATTGTAAAATTATTTGTTGGTAAAATAAGACTTCAGATAATTAGTATTACTATTACACAAATACTATTCTTTATAAATTTTTAATGTGATTTCTAAAAGTTGCTAGTTTAATGTTAGTAAATTTTTACGTAACTTATGTTTTAATTTTCTTTATTATTGATTTTAGTACTAAAGAGGCATTACTTGAAAGATGAGAAGAAGAAGAAGAAGGAAAAATAATTATGTTCGTCATTACCTTCTCGTAAAATGTACTAGGTATATTGTAGAAAAAGGGAATAAATCTCAATAATTAATCTTATTGCTATAATTAGGAGTTTAAGAATATATTTATAGATGTACAATCCTAACAATTAAGGGGGAAATCTCAACACTCCTCCTGGAATTGGTGCATAGATGCCATGCATGTCCAACTTGTCAAGAAATTTTGAAAACACATGATTTGAAACTACTTTAGTAAGAATGTCAGTCAATTGATCTTCAAACTGAATCTTGGGCAACTCCACAATTTTTTCATCCAACTTTTCCTTCATAAAGAACCTGTCAACCTCAACATGCTTTGTTTGATCATGTCGGACAGAATTGTGACCTATATCACAAGCAGCTTTGTTATCACAATATAGACTAATTAGATGCTTAAGTGGATAGCCTAAATCTTGTAAAAGTAGTCTGAGCCAGAAATCTTCACAGAGACCAAGTGTTATATCTCTAAATTCAGCTTCCATACCTGACCGAGCGAACATGTTTTGTCTTTTACTTCTCTATATAACTAGGTTACCACCCACAAATGTAAAGTAGCTAGAAGTTGATCGTCTATCTTCTATTGATCCATCCCAATTAGCATATGTATACACATCTGTACTTTGGCAATCTGTATTTTTAGTAAACAATATTCCTTTACCTATAGCAGCTTTTAGATACCTCAAAATTCTCATAACTTCCCTCATATGTTGTTCTCTAGGACTATGCATAAATTGATTAACAATACTCAAAGCATAAACGAGGTCAGGTTTTTGGTGAGCCAAGTACATTAGCCTTCCTACAAGCCTTTGGTATCTTCCTTTATCAACTGGTATTTGGTTTGCTTATACATATAACTTCAAGCCTTCCTCAACTGATGTATCAGTTAGTTGATATGTTGACATACCAGTTTCTTGTAATAAGTATAATCCATATTTTCTTTGTGATAGAAAAATTCCTTTCTTCAATCCCAAGAAAATATTTTAGGTTCAAGTATTCTTGTAGTGCCTTCCTCTCTTTTAAATCATCTCTTGTCACCATCATGTCATCTATATATACAATAAGAGCAGCGACTTTATCTTTTATTCTTTTCAAGAATAAAGTGTGGGTAGAATTGCTTTTGATATCTGAAAGTTATCATAGCCCTTGTAAACCTTCCAAACCATACTCTTAGAGATCACTTCTGCTCGTACAATGATTTCTTCAATCTACAAAACTTTTTACTATATCTTTTTACTACCATACAACCTAGTGGAAGCTCCATATAGATTTCTTCAAGTAAGCACCACGCAAAAAATCATTCTTTACATAAAATTGTTGCAAAGGCCAATCCAAGTTTGCGGCTCGGGATAACAATACTATAACAATTTTAATTTTATTTATATGAGCAAATGTCTCTATGTAATCAATCCCATAAGTTTGGGTATTACCCATTTACCCCCAATCTTGCTTTGAACCTTTCAACTGTGCCATCTGTATTGTACTTTACTGTGTAAACCCGTCAGCATCCAACTGGCTTCTTTCCTAGTGGGCAATTAAAAATCTCCCAAGTTTTACTTTTTGTAAAGAGTTCATTTCCTCATTCATTGCAGCTCTCCACTTTGGAATATCTAGAGCTTCCTGTGCACACTGTTAAGAATAGCTACAATAGATAATTGATTTACAAATGACTTATTTGATTATGACATATTATTATTTGATACATCATTACTTATAAGATATTTAACTCTACTTGAAATTTCAGGTTCATATGTAGACTTAGGAATACCTTTAGTAAGATGCTTTGGTAGTTGTTTTCTGGATGGCTTAGGGTCAATAATAGGAACATCCTCAGTAAACAATTGGTATGGTATATTAGTGAGAGTCTTAACTTTTTCACTTGTTGGACCAACATCCTCCTCTTTAGTAGTCCCTTCTTATTCAATATCCTCTAGTTCAATAGCCCCTTCTTGCTCCTCTTCATGTTCCAACTGATTATTAGCACCATCACTAACAACATTAACATCTAAAACACGAGATTCACCTTCTCACTCCCCTTGAAGTTCATAATCAAAAGTCTGAATTTCCTTTTGGTACTCCCCCTAAAGTTCATACTCAAAGAAATGGATTGTATCTTCATGAAAGACTACATCCATTATTATGAACATACGTTTAGTTAGAGGATGATAACTTCGATACCCCTTTTAGTTTGTCGCATACCAAAAAAAACACATCATAGGGCTCTTGGAGCTAGCTTATTGCGTTGATGTTTATTGATATGCACAAATGTTACGCATCCAAAAATATAAGGATGCATATTTGGTATTGATGGAGTAACTACAACATTGATAAGGACTTGAAATAGTGTTTGAAATTCAAAACAGCAAGAGGGAGTTCAATTAATCAAATATGCACAGAAAGAAAGAACTTCTAACTAGTAAGCAATGGCATATGAACTTGAATTAATAAGGCACGAACAAATTATAGTAAATGGACTACCCCATTCTATTAGGGTGTATCCATGTAAGTAGTTTGATTAATAATACATTGTGCTTCCAAATAATATTTTAATTCAAAGCTCTAATATTCTCCACCATTAATATTACTGCGAAGAACTTGAACCTGTGCATTGTACTGAGTTTGAATGATCTTATGGAATTTTTGGAACAAGAAATTCACTTCACTCTTGGATTTCACTAAGCATAACCTAGTCATCCTCGTACAATCATCAATAAAAGTAACATACCAACGAGACCCACCTAAAGTTGAAATTTTGGATGGACCTCATGCATCAGAGTGAATAACCATAAAAGGCAAGGGACTCTTATTTAACATTGACGGAAATGAATTTCGATGACATTTTTTAATTTCACAAACATCACAAGGGAAACTAGAGACATCAATTTTTTTCAAACAAACTAGGAAATAATTTTTTGAGATATCTAAAAGATGCATGCCCCAAATGTCGATGTCACAACTAGAGTTTAGCTTTATTTTTCTCCATTTTGACTTATCCACGAAAAAAACTTGATACAACTTGCTAAACTCCTTGACGCTAAGTCCAGATAATAGAACTTCACTCTCCTAATACTACAACCAATCATCTGCTTTGTTTGGACATCCTTAAAGAGACAAAGGCAAAAGATTACAATGCAAGATAAGGCTATCATTATTTGAGACAAGAAGTTATAATTCAAGGATGGAAAAACCAAAATATAATACAAATTTAGAGTATTAGTAAGAGTTAAAAACCTTTCCCCAACAATTGGGCTTTATCACTTTTAACAGTAGCAACAAATTTTTGTGAGGGCTCTGTGAGTTCAATAACATGTTTAGAATCAAAAGTCATGATTTGTAGCGCCAAAATCAATTATCCATATGCTATTAGAAATAGGTGTAGAAACATTAAAATTCTTACCTCCATTATCTAAAGCTGCTACTAACGCAAAAGCCTTCTCAACAACATCATCATTGATTTTGTCTCAACAACAGCAGCAGTTGGAGTTTCCTTAAAAATTCTTCTTTCTAGGTGCTCTATTATGATCCCACCAATCTGGATATCCTATAAGTTCATAGCAGTAATCTTTAGTATGTCGATTTTGGTTGCAATGAGTGCATTTGTATGTAGACTTTTCAACATCAACGATTGTCTTTAATTTGTCTCCATCCACCATAACAACAACTTCAAGGTTTCAAAATTCTCCTTTTAATGTTTCATGGTGTACTGCCTCTTATCAAATCAATGCATAGCATTCTTCCAAAGATAGAATTGATCCCTTCCTTATAATATCTCCATAAACCTCTTCAAAAACATCATCCAAACCTGCTAGGAATATATGCACCTTAGTCGTTCAATCGACTTTCAATATACTTCAATATCTTCAGGATCCTTCATTACTATTTTGTCATAGTGATCTAGTTCTTAAAAGACTTCAGTAACTCTCCATAGTATTCAGAGAGAGCTCTTGTACTTTGTTTTGTAGTGAATGCCTTTTGGTTCAAGGCAAACAACTGTAATTCATCATTTCCATCATGGAAGGCTTTTGTTAGGATGCTCCAGATTTCATGGGCCATGGGTAATTGTAAGTATAGCTTCATAATATCTGGACTCATTGACATCAGTATAACCATCTTTTAACTTTTTGATTTTTAGCATACCACTTCATATACACATCTTCAGATTCTGTAGGTGGCTTTGTTTTGTCACGGATATAAGAGAGTTTCCCTTTTTCAATAATATGTATCTCCATCAGCTGTGACCAAACATCATAATTTGAGTCAGAAAGAATGATGTCTGCATTAAAAGCTCCTTCGGATTGAGCAATAATAGGAATAGATTTTTCACTTATCTTCAAAAGGTTTTGTACACTTTGATACCAACTTAAAAGATGAGAAGAAGAAGAAAAATAATTCTATTCATTGTTATTTTCTCAACAATGTACTAGTTATATTGTACAATAAGGTAAAAAAATCTCAATAATTAATCCTACAACTATAATTAGGAGTCTAAAAATATATTTACAGATGTACGATTCCAATAATTAAGAAGAAAAATCTTGACAACGTTTATACATTTTTCTTTTTACAGAAGTTGGTGTTTCTATTTTTAATTCCAAATAGTGTGATAATTGTTTTCTATTCATCCTATATTAAGATTTGTAAATAAAATGACATCTTAAATAATTCAAAGTTTAAAACATTCAATTATTTCATATTATTGAATAGAATTTGTAGGTTGTGAATGTGTAAAATTAAAACAGAATTACATTAACATTTTATGAATAAATGTATTTTTTCAAAATTTTGTTTTAATAAAAATTTTTGTTTTAAGCTAATCATTATAATACCTTATATATTTTATATTATAAATAAAATTTTGATGTTTGAAGTGTTATTTACATAAAATGAAGCTTGTGTAATAAAATATTGAGTTAATTAAAAAATTAACTTTATAAGTATAGCCGGAACTTTAAAAAGTGGCAATTAAATATTCAAACTTTCAATTTTTTTTAAATTTAACCTGACGTTAGTGTCTCCATTAACATTGATGATGTAGTAAGCCATATCAGGCATGAATTTAAAAACAAAAGATCATGCTTCAGAATTTGAACTGTGTGATCCTGTTAACTCTGAGTTTAGTCCTTCTGGCCTTAAGTTCAAAACACGATAGGCTTGATGGCTTAATTCATGCCAAGTACTTCATTGGTTGTATTATAGAGAAGATTTACAAGAAAGTTTATTGCTTCTCGATGGTAATGGAAATGCAGTTACTGATGAAAATTGCAACCACTGCATTAGTCATCATTGGAATGACAATGGAAATGCAGTTGGTGTTAGTTTCAGCAACAGCAGGCTCTTATGGAGTGTCATCATCATTTGGGACTATGTTCAAGTCCACATCAGAATTGACTTGTTCGTGTTGAAGCTTAGCCATAGCCTCCTGAGCAACATTGAGAAGAGCAGGTACCATCTTTTTTTCAATAATGCTCATAGCAACCTCAGGATTGTCGTCATTGTCACCTCTTTATTATTGCCCTAGTCAACTAGAAAGACAAAAGGTGGAAATGCTCCTTTCCAACGTTTTTCTTCCTTACTATATGCCCTTAAGTGACCACACATTACTTGAAAGAAGAAAATTTCATGCCACATAATAACATATATCGGAGGAAAATCAGCACCAATGACCCTAGTGGATCGTCGTTTAGGTTTCACCGCACTACCACTAGCACCAGCTTCACCTAGATCATCTCTTAAATCTCTTTTCTTTTTCCCACTATCTTGTTGGACCCACCAGCACTAGCACTCTCAGCAATGCCCTTGTCCTTCCCGGAATCACCTTGAGCATTAGTTTCAGTTGGAGTCCCTAAAGGAGCATCAACATTGTTGGAATTTTAGAATGGGAAACTAAATAAAATAAAGTAGAATAGAAAAGAGATAATGAAAGAGACAATTTATTGATGAGTTACACTTTACATTGACATGAAAGCCTAAATATATAGAGAATGAAATAGCAAACTTAGCTAATATCTAGATAAAACAAATCAAATTCAAAAATTTAAATCCTAACTAAATAATAACTTTATCTTAATAGATAAAATTTTATCTTTTAACAAATATCTTATCTTTAAACAAAAACTTCATTTTAAACTTTGAATCAATCTTTCCAACATTCTCCCTTGATTCAAAGTTGCAGAAAATTCAAACTCTATGGAGCACATCTCTCTAAATTTCTTATTTGTGAAGCACTTCATTTTACTGTATGATGCACTTTCTTATCATCGTCTTCAAATTTGTATGATGCACTTTCTCATCACCATCTTTAAATTTGTATGATACACTTTCTCATCGTCGTCTTCAAATTTATATGATGCACTTTCTCATCACCGTCTTCAAATTTATTTGATGCACTTTCTTATCATCTTACCATTGTTGAGCACTTTCTCTCAACTAATTCAAAAAAGATTATTCTTCAGCAACTTCAACCTTCGCTAGCTAGGCTCCTTCTACCATCTTTTCATTTTCTTGATTTCTCATTGCCCTTCTTTTCTCTTGAACTTACAAAACATTAATCACTCATAGGTCCCTCAAGGATCTAAAGCTTTGATATCATGTTGGAATTTTAGAATGGGAAACTTACTAAAAAAAGTAGAATAAAAAAGAGATAATGAAAGAGACAATTTATTGATGAGTTACACTTTACATTGACATAAAAGCCTAAATATATAGAGAATGAAATAACAAACTGAGCTAATATCTAGATAAAACAAATCAAATTCAAAAGTTTAAATCCTAACTAGATAATAACTTTATCTTAAGAGATAAAATTTTATCTTTTAACAAATATCTTATCTTTAAACAAAAATTTCATTTTTAACTTTGAATCAATCTTTCCAACAACATCTCCTGCTATAGTTGCAGATTCAAATGCGGCCTTCTTCTGGGCAACATTTCCAGAGGTATTTCCCTGGTTTTACTACTCATCGGAGGGCTTGTCATCGCTAGGTGTAAAGGAGGCCCCGAAGCTAATCATCCTTGGGAACAAAACAGAAATGAGAGTTAAAGAAGCATGGTGCAATGTCGTCTCCTTATATATGACATCTACGTGTACTATAACGTAGTTGACATAGTTTGTCATGTCAACTCTGTTAACTTAGATAGTAACATTGAGCTAGATTTGAAACAAAAAACTGAAAGTTTGAGTAAATTTTGGAATTTTTATAATTAATCTTAAAATATTTATGCTCATGTGTAATAAAATATTTATACAAGTAACATCAATGATGCAATAGGTATAGAAGTGATAAACTAGGTATGTCAAGGCTTGTTTAGGTGGAACTAAAGAAAGATATGCTCGAAGTGCCTTATATGATGTGTTGCTCAAAGTTACGAAGAGGGAAATTGATTATTAACAGGACCCACAGTTATAGTGTGATCGTAACAAAATTTGTATGATAGACCCAGCACATATTCATGGAGTAGTTTTTGAAAAGCTTCGAATTATTTAAATATTTATTATTAATTATTAATAAAATCTTGATTAAAATTATTGAAATATTTACATTTATATTTTATCATTAATTTAAAATAATTTTTTTAAAATATAGATAATTTTCAATTTGTGATTTTGATTGTATTTAAAAAAGAAACTAGAATTAAAAATAAAAAGTACTACTTGTAAATATAAGTGGAATCAAATGCCTATAAGCTTTCTATTAAAGTTATCCAGTACGCCAGTACTACCGTGCTTGCTGCATTAGGAATCCTAGTTGGTAACGATTATGAGAGTTCGCGGTAGTCCACACTTAGCGTCGAGTAAGGCCAGAGTATCTGCCTGAGGTTTTAACAGTAGATGTTTGTGAAATCGCTAAAAGTAAATTGTGTTGTCGTAACAATTTTGCATGCTTTGATGCAAAAACAAGAGAAGCCTACGATGGTCGATAGACATTGTAATACGAAGCCTATTATAGCAATGCCCATGGATTCCTTCCATTTAAGGATGAACACACCAAATACATGTATTATCTTTGAGAGCTTATCTCTAGAGGTGAAGTTGAATTACTAATTTTAGTGAGTGGTTCAGTATAATTAACTGGTCCCAAAAGTAATTATAGCTACAGATGTATTAGTGTACTCAATACTTAAGAATCTAACACTGATTTTAATAAATCCTTCAGTCTGAAATTTCAACCAACTTCCTAGCTAGAATTAATTATGAACTTAATTATTCTCTTGCAGATGAGAAACTTCAAAAGTTGTTGGTTTGACATGATCTAGTGAAAATTAAGGATAAATATTAATTTTTAGGTAAAAGACTCAGATGCATATGGACGACAAAGGCAGGTATTGGTTGAGGTCCACGATGCTGATGCTGATACTGTTCCGCTGCAGATGAGTGGTTATGTTGTCGGTCAGTTTGTCCTTCAAGTGGTCGTCTCTGTGAGCAACTACTACTACGCTCACTCAACCCTAAAATGACACATGCATTTCTTGTTCTTTGTCGATGGAAGCAAGAAACTTAGTTGAATTTTAGTGACGAGCAATCATAATTATAATAAATGAGAGATAAGGGTAGTGCAGATCTATCAAAATCTTGGGAATCGGCAGTGAGGCAGGCATGAGAGGGATTCCTCATTTTTAGCTATACAACAAACAACTAGACAACAAAGAGATTGATTGTTCTTCATGTCCATACTGTACTGAAAACAAGTAAAAATGTGAGTCAAAAACCTTGTTGTAGTAGGAACACCATACTCCCTGTTCAGAGATCATGTCATGGGACCCCAAATGACGTCCTATAATGCAATAATGTATATAGCACCAACAAACAAATCTATGAGAATAGATTGATAAGTAAATGCATATATTTTTCTTCCTTCAGACTTTGAGTGGTGAAATGAAAATTTTTAAAATAAAATTAAGATGGCAGGAGGAGTCGGTTGACCAAATAAACAGTAAAAGGGGAATCTCTCATCTTTATCTCAGCATGAACCCATTTTGAGTTGAGAAAGTAAAAGAACAATACGAAAGGGGTCCTGCGAGTCCGAACCCATTTTGGGAATAAAGCAAAAGAACAATACAAAAGGGGTTTAGTGAGTCCGAACCCACTTTGACACAGCAAAAGAACAGCACAAAAGGAGTCTAGTGAGTCTGAACCCATTTTGACAAAGCAATTGTGAGTCTGTGGTTTGTGCGCACTAACGTTGGGTTTGGTTATTGTTTTCGTCGGTGGTGATAGATAACAAAATACAAAAATTTTGTGCCTTATAGTGTTTAGTTGCTGACCTAATTTATTTTTGTTTTGACTGCAGATCACAAAAACATAAATTTTTTATTTCTTCTAAAACCGTGAAATAAGATTTCTTGTCTCTATGACAGAAATAAAACACATAAGCAACTTCCAGAAATACCTCCCACGATGTCGTATGATTATGATTATGATTATGATTATAATTATGATTATGATTATTATTATTATTATTATCATGATTATTATTATCAATGGTTATTATTATCATGATTATTATTATCAATGGTTATGATGATGATGATGATGATGATGATTATTATTATTATTATTATTATTATTAGTAGTAGTAGTACTATCAGTAGTATTACTATTATTATTAACTTTTGATTATTATTATTATTATT
>JAOSBL010000006.1:23727067-23740425 GCA_027568915.1 Erythroxylum roraimae | reverse complement strand
TCTACCCATATTTGTAATATCTCTACTGAAGGTACTCAAATTTCAGATACCCCAAGTATTCTCTAGGTATCTAAGCAGCGTAAAGAACAACAAATGCACAAAATAACAATTGAAGCAAAGAAGAAAAGTAATAGTCAAAATTATTAAAAAGAAAGGAAACAAAGAAGGTTATGAACAAATGGAAATTGGTATTCAAACAACAGTATTAACACCAAACCATCTGCACTCCTAGGATGTAATTTCAGAGCAACCTCCAGCTCATTCCACTAATTGTATATCAAGCCCATCTGTTACCCCAGATAGTGTCAATACTATGTTGCCAACGTAAAGACACAATTTTAAGAATTAAGCCTAGTCTCTCATAAGCTTCAGAGTTCAAAATAAACAAGCCTTAAAAGAAAAACACGAAGCCACTCCCAGTCTCTTTTAATCAAGTAGTTAACTTTCATCCAGAAAAACTCTTAAATCAATAACCAAGTTAACGACTATTCAAGAACCAAGCATGCCCACACAATAAACATACAATTACACGTTCAAATAGAGAGAAGGGAAGGAAAAGAGAAGAGAGTTAAGGTTATTTTTCCGATCACGTACCTGAAAACAAGCCTTGGAAATCACCGTCGTCAATAGCCGTCGTGGGATAGCATCAGAGAGAAGAAGCTTTTATGAAGTCTTGTTTGATGTAAAAGGAACCAACTCATTAAGTGTGATCGGCAGCCTTCAATGTACATCTGAACGAAAAGAAAAAAATGTGTAAAATATAAGGGAAAATGGAAACAAAAAAAGAGGAACAAAAGAGCACCATTCTAATTCTCATGCAAGCTATGTAGATCCGTAAACCAACGATTGATCTGGTTGAGATGTGAGAGCTGTGAGAGATGCAAGGTAAAAGCCAAGGAAAAGAAGAAGAATCTAGAGAAAACGAAAAATGAGACGGTAATGAATAAGGGCAAAATCGACATTAAAGTAAAGGATTATCAACTGATTGCCCTAAATGGTCCTATAGAGGAGCTTCTAAAAAATCAGTTGGTTGGGTTGAATCAGCCAACTCAACCAGCTTATAACTAAACAAATTAAATATTTTTTTAATAAAGCCAATTAATTGATTTTGGTCAATCAGTTAAAAAATAACTGATAAGCCAAAAAGCAAACGAGCCGTAGAGTCTTACGAGAACTAAATCTAGTAGCCTTACCAACGTGATTGATTTAAAATTAATTACGATGTAATTTATATTTTATCGCATTCCCGCCACTGAGTAGCCATTTTTCCCGCCCAAACTAATACATTTCCTCAGCCCTATAGTTACAGAGATTAGGAATCACAAGACTACAAGAAAAGCAAAGAAAAATGAGTAGTAGTAGTAGTTGGGTGAGGAAGAAGATACAGAAGAAATTTAAAATCAGAGGTTATGCTCTCAAACTTGATGCTCTCGACGAGATCCTCTCCTTCGTCGACCGCTTTCATGGCGCTGAAGACGAGGCCATCGATCTCCTCCTCGACCACTTCCAATTCCAATCTCGTTCGTAATCCGATCACTTCTTTTTCTTCTTCTTATTCTTCCTGTATTACAATTAGTAGTGGTTTTTAAATAGTTGTTGGAGAATCAGAAAAAGTTGATTGGATTCAATTCGATTTGTGTGTCAGAAAAATTGGGGGTGAAATCCTCTATAATCGATAGGGACCCGATGCGTCGTGTTATAACTAATTTATTGGAAGCTGATGATGCTGTGGATGAAGTTCCTTCTGATACTTATTCTTTGTCTTCTTCTTGTATTCGGGTGATTGATGCCTTTTTAGTCCCGAAATTTCACTACGATCCCATCAAGAAGCAATTTTATCAGTATGTTACTTTTTATTTTGAATCTATTGATACAAATTATTATAAAATAGTCTCGATGATGATGACGTGATCCTAGGCATACCGGGCCGTTACCCATTCACGGACAGCCCTCTGCTAAAGCAGCACTTTACAAGGATAGGCTTTTGTTACTTTTACAAAGAGTCTCTCGCGATCAACATTTTTCTAAGCCTGCTTTTGATACCGATATGTCTCATTATGGAACTTGCGAGGTGCTCTTATTCTTTCTCTCCTTCTAGAAAGAAAACCATATGATATATTTTTTTGTTGGAAATGTGCTTCAGATTTTTGTTGTCATGATTTCCACGCCTTTTGTGCAACAGATAGCTCCCATCCAGTCTCTGGTTGGACAAGCGGGAAGAAGATGGATCATGGGTTTAATATCCCAGTTAGAGGATGGCCATTTTTACTTGGAAGATCTTACCGCTTCTGTTGAAATTGATTTGTCGAGAGCAATATCCTTCCATTTTATGTTATCATGTCTGGATTTTATATGAATCTTCCGCTTCTTTTTATCATTGTTATTACTATTTATTGATCCTGAATGACTATGCTAATAATTTGAAACTATCCCTTTCTACCCTGTACCTGACCTATCCGATTTCCTCTGTCTGCTCTCAATTTTTTAACTCAACTCATACCCAATTACCTTTTGATTGGTCTCTAAAGAAGTTCCAAGCCTGTTCCTTAGAGACACCTCCTTATAGATGTGCTTTATTTGTAGAAGGATGTTATAAAAGAAAGATGTAACACGGGTTTGCCAAAGCTTCGCACCCTGTTGTATAAGTTTACCTTGCCAAAATCTCTAAATGCTTCTTCATCTAAGACCATGTCATCCTTGCTCAAGAATGATTTTAAAAAGAGTGAACAGCCGTCAACTGGTCCTCCATTTAATATTGCAAGGTTACCGACTGCTGAAAAGCTAATTTGATGTTTTGTTCTTTACCCTGGACGGTTGAGAAATTCTTTCCAAAGGTCTTTATGATCTGAAACTTATTGTGCTAATACAATTTTTAGTTTTCCGAGAATGTGCACGTGCCAGCATTATTTCCTTAATAAGTATTACAAGACAACTACTGGATTTTTATCTGAGAATACAATAGTTGTTGCTGAAGGTGAGATGCTCGTTAATGGGATTTTTCAGGTTAGTTTTATCTGAAAATACAATACGTATTATGTTTCTTTTGAGGTTTATTTCATTTACTTATATTTTTTAGACGTTGGAAGCCATCTTCTATTTGAATAGTTCAAATTACTGTCGTAGTTGTATTTGAATATGTTAAGATTAGTCTTTATATTGTGCTTGTACTATCAATTTTGAGATGTAGGAGTTTAAGGACTTGTGGAAGTGTGACAGTGAGGAACTCTTTTTGTTACGAGTGATAGACCTTAGGAGTGTTTTTACATTTTAACCCTCGAAGTGACTTGTATGATCTGCAAAATTGTTGTTAATTTAAGTTCTATCCTAATTCTAAAATTTGCTTCCCTTGTTTACATTATCAAAGGCAACAATAATACTTGCCTTTTATTGCGAGACCCTAAATTCTCAAAGCAATCAGAGATTAAATTGATTCGTGCTACTAATCATTATTAACATTATCCTATAGCAGTTCTACATTGCCTAAACTAATGGATTATATTTTTTGTGCTAAGGACTATTAATATGCATGAACTTTCCATTACTGGTCATCGTAGTATGTCCAAAAAATTTCCAGCCTTAAAATGTTGTGTCTGCTTGCTGGTAACAAGCATCGATTTTCACCATTCTAATTACGTTATTTGCTCTCTTGAAGGTATTTACATGTGGCTTTCCTCCATTAGAGGATAGGTCCCTGTCACTGAAAATAGTTGCACAGCATGATTTCTTTGGCTGTGGTGCACTGAGAAAAGAAGAGACAGTATCCTTATTTTCCCTGAAGTAGTGTAGAACTGGGAACAATATATTAATCTGAAATTTCCAAGCATAGGTTTTAATTTCACTGGACTTGATATTGATCTTCCTATATACTTCAATAGCTCAGACTTGAGGAGCTGGAAAAGAGAGCTGTAAATGATATGTTTGTCATACTCTCTGACGTCTGGCTAGACAATGAAGAGGTAATCCAATTCCACCTCCCCATTTTCTTTTTTATGCCTGAGGGTTTGGACGAAAGTTGGGAATTTTCTTAACTAAATCTTCTTGCCTGTTATCCTTAGAAAAGGCCATGGGAAAGCTGGAGACTGTTCTTGATGGTTTTGAGAATCAGGAGGTGGTTCCTTCCTTGTTTGTTTTTATGGGAAATTTTTGTTCTCATCCTTGCAACCTTGCCTATCATTCCTTCTCAGCTCTCAGGTAGAATTTCAGATAGGATGTGTTAACTCTTTTGGTTATTCTCACCATTAATACATCCTAATACAAATTTAATTCTGAACTGAACTTTCAGATCACAGTTTGGCAAGTTAGGGCAGATGATTGTAGCTCATTCACGCCTTAAAGAGCATAGCAGGTTTCTCTTTATTCCAGGTCCAAATGATGCCGGTATACTAAAATGATCAAAGATATGCTTTTCTCATTGCTTTAAAGATTTTTGGAAAGAGTGAGGATCGCGTGTGTTTTCACTGTTGTAGGTCCCTCAACAGTACTACCAAGGTGCCCTTTACCGAAGTATCTAACTGAAGAGCTTCAGAAGCAAATCCCAAATAGCATATTTTCCAGCAACCCTTGCAGGTTAATCAGTCTTTATCATTTGTTTTCATTTTCTGTGCGGGACAATTTCCTTCAGCCTATTCAACTTCAAAGGGATTAGTGGGAGCTTATTTTAGATCAGTTTTATTTCTTGAGTTATGAGTGTATTCTTTGACTTGATGTATCGAAATTTACTTACAGAATCAAGTACTACTCCCAAGAGATGGTACTTTTCCGTCATGATCTACTCTATAGGATGCGCCGTTCATGCTTGGTACCTCCATCTACAGAAGAGACTGAGGATCCCTTTGAGCATGTATATCTACCTCTCTGCAGTCTTTCCTAATGCAAAAGAAGCGTTGACATAATTATCTCACGAGGATGTTGGAAAATGACATTATTGTTTGAATTTGTTTTGCAGCTTGTTGCTACTATAACACATCAAAGTCATCTTTGCCCATTGCCTCTTATTTCTCAACCAATTATCTGGAACTATGATCACAGTCTTCATCTTTATCCATCTCCACATGTGGTACCACTTCTGTCATTTACTTCTGGAAATCTGCTTACACCAAACAGTTACACGTGTATATACTCGTATACATGACTTGAAAGAAAAAGGGAGAATAGTTGGATTGTAAACATAGTATGTTTTACTCTGTTGTCTTAATGAATGCTAAAACACGTGAGTTAAGTCTCTGGATAATCAGCATTCATTTCTATCTTGGCTTTTAAAATTGAAGGGATTTCATTTGTTTCAGATCACTAATTCTGTTCTAGTCCGTGATTTCATTTCACATTTTGAAAGTAATGTGTTACATTCGTAAATCAGAAAATTGACATTTAATTGATATCCATATGTAGATAGTTTTGGCTGATAACAGTGAACAGAAGGCATTCAAGTATACTGGAATTACCTGTTTCAACCCTGGATCCTTCTCAAATGATGGCACCTTTGTGGCATATCGACCTTGCAACCAGGAAGTTGAGCTTTCAGCGTTGTGAGTACCAAATAGGTTCCATGACTCCATACATAACGTGTGTATGATTTAAAATATGACAATATACTGCCTCTGCCTTGGGCGATGCCTGGTGATGACTAAAGTGGAAGCCTGTAACTGCTAGTTTAGTTCTACTGATCACTTGTAACGTATAGAAGGCAAGTATTTTTTTAGGAAAATGCGATAAATTGTTGCATGTCATTTATTAGTTGAAGGATTTCTGTAAACACTATTTGATGTCTCCATAGGGAAATTATTGTCCTGCGCTTATTTTGTTGTCCTTTCAAAATATGTTTGTGATCTTATTCGATGTGCATCAGTTCACCTACATTCGCTTGGAGATTATAAAGGTTGATTAGCATTAATTATAATCTTAATCACGTTACTTCCACTTGTTTTTGTAATGTTTTACATCACTTTTCCCATTACATACGGTTTGTGTTTATTGGATATGCAGTTACTAAAAGTTACCGCTGCAGTTCTTAGATGGAAGTAATTTATTTTATGACCCTCTACTGTAGAGATTCTAAAAAAACCACTGGAATACCGACACCTTGTGCTTTAATGTAAACAAACCATTAATTTCAAGTGGACCTCAACATAAAATAGTTTAATCATGACGAGTAGGACTAAAAATGAGGTGTTTCATACTAGCAAGTAGTACCCCTGACATTTTCTTGCAGATCTATTTAGAAACTACCTTTTGGAAACGAGTTGAAGTTCACGAATAGCAAAAGCAAGTTCAAGTTTAGTTCTCAGAACCAACGACACCGTACTAAACGCATGGACATGGAGTAGTTAGCTTTTGGTCGCATCACAGTCGCAGCTCTATTTATCGCCTAGCCTAATTCATTAGGATATTATCCTTTTGTTTTTCTTTACTTCGCAATAACTCAGGATTGAATCCCACAAAGATGATAACGTCTAGAAACTCAATGGGATGAATTCCATAGTGATGATGTCGAATCGGATCAATATCATGACTAGCCCGTATTGAATCTAAATCCTTTTGCTTTACAGAACACTGAAGGTCTAAAATGTATTATAAATCAAAGATGCACGCGTGCAGCATGTACAGCCATGACATTTGCATATGAGACTGTATATTCTTTTGCAGACGCCTCTACAAGCATAGTTGAAGTTAAGTTGAAGTTAACTTTGTCAATATAAAAGCAAGCAATTTTCATGATTCAATCTCATCCTGCAAAAGAATCTCATAAATATCTGTCCTCAGATTCAATTCCTTATCCCGCATTACTTCTTGGAGATCTGCCAGCTCTTTTGCAGTTAAAACTGAGTTCAGTTTCAGAAACCCATCAAGCCATAACTTTTTTGACCTAAGAAAATAATCAGGCAGAACAGCATTCAGTTGGTGGTAAGACGCTAAATGCTTAACCTACTCAAATAAATAGGCAATATTTGTATTCTGAAATCCATCTTAGATCAAATACAGAGAACCAAAAGCATGGGCTATTAATTAGCGATCAATAAGGTTTATGAGCATCAGTATTGTAATATCCAACCTAGAATTATTTGAATTCATCTATGCCCTAGTTAAAAAATATTGTAATATCCACCATCAGTATCCTTGACACTTTACTGTTAAAAATTCTAGATATGTAATCAACTCCCACAACCTCAATGGCTTCAACAGTGTGGACGTGTCGATACAAATTGGTTAAAGATAGCTAGCAAGTACTTGCGGTGCGATATGGTAACTAACTTACAAAGAATGCTTACTCATCAAAAGAGGATTTTGTAAAACTAAAAAGAAATAAAATATAAAATGAATGGAATTTATTCAGGTGATCTGAGAAGGTTGGTTTTCTGGTTGCTACCAATGTCTACTTGCAACTTTACAGGCATATATTTGAAAAAGTCCAGCTGAAAAAATGAAATGTATAATAAGAAGGTTAAGTCATTAAGGTCAGCAAACTACAAGGTTTGAACCTGAAATTTTGCTCCCTATTGTAGGAATGACCAATCAGGATAATCAAACCCAGGAGAAGTAAAACTTAAATTTGAGAAAATGCTAATTTGACTTGTAGACAACTGCTTCCACCTTACAGATTTGCCTCAAACAGATTGGCCAACATACAGCGTGTGAGAAATAGATGATGATATGCAAAATTGCTACATTATAATGGGAACTCAATATGGTCCACATCAAGTTAGTACCTGCAATATCTTCCTAACATAGACAATCATTTCTCTGGAGAACTAACATTTGTGCAGCCACATTACACCTGAAGCCCACAAATCAAATCTTCATGGAAAAAGAAACCCAGATAGAAAATCTCTGCCCAATCGGACTTCTCACACTACCCACAAGCTTCTTTTCCAAAGGACAATCACCGAATAATGCTCCAGACCCTCCCTCCCTACCTACTGATCCATTATCCAGTCACCCAGCTCGCACTGACAAAAAGTTCTTCCTCTGTTCTTTTAAGACCCAAACAGTCACCACACCCCATCACCCAACATAAAACAAGCTGTCCGGCTGTTAAAGCCCATATCCACCTGAAGAATGACTAGCATCCCTCTCCACTTTCTGCACCAGTTGCTATGAATATCTACTCCCCAATTCAATCACCAAGAACAAAGTGGCTATGCTCCTCGCCGAAGCCATTGTCTATTAAAACTCCCCTCTCCTCTGCTTCCATATTTCCATAAAGACCCATAGACTAAAGGAGGCATCTCCAGAACTCCCCAGTCTGAGCCGGCATCTCACTTATGTGTCCACAAGTTAATCCTCTCCTCTCCAAGAGTTATTTCTATCTCATTCTTTTAGGAAATCCTATTTTATGTATCGCCCGTCAAGGTTCTCAATAATATTTAGATGAAAAACCCTAATAATGAGGAACTTGTGACATTGCAATGAAATTCAAGACAAATGACATGATAGATGAAAAAAGATGCAGCATTATGCATATATTCGGACTCAAAGATTTGACCGATCCTTACTTGAATCAAATCAACATCATCTCACGCCAAAGATGACTGCACGGACGTACTTAGCAAAATTAATTCCTAGATATTGAAAATTAACTAATATTCCTCATTCATCCATTCACGGCCATTTTTACAATCATTCCAACAAAGATATTACAAAGACAACTGTCCATACTATTATCATGGATCATAACTATCAAAGATAGAACCTACAAGACCATTTGTGGTCAATATACGATATTATCACATAATATTGTGGTAATCTGATTGTAATCAGATTATATTGATTAGATAGCATTATCTTAGAAATTAGCATTATCTTAGGATTATTTCTGCTTCTGTATAGATTCTCTATCCTAGTTTTCGGTATCTCCTATTCATGTATATATGTACTACATTCTCTAAGGAATAGATATAAAGCAAAACAACTCTTATTCACATGGTATCAGAGCCTTGTGAAAGAGATAGTGAAACCGAGGAGTTGACCCCAGCAAGTCAAGAAATGGCTTCCAATCTTGAGGGATCCTCCACGGTAAATCCAAGCTAGACTGCAGGTCAGTCGTCGATGACCTCTGGTCTTGAAGGAGCTTCGGTTGTCATTGTCTCGAACAAACTAAATGCAACGAACTATCAAGAGTGCGCTCAAGCTATGAAACTCGCCATTGGAGGATGCGGGAAGCAGAGTTTTCTCGTCGGAGTTGGAAACGTTCCAAACCCAACGAACTCGCAAGCTGTGCGACAGTGGGAGACAGACAACTTAATGGTCTCGTCGTAGCTTATCAATGCCATGATACCGTCGATCAAACATACCTTCATGTTTTTGCCAACCGCTTGAGAGATCAGGGAAGGGGTGCGACAATCATACTCTGACGGAGAGGATGCATTGCGAATCTACGAGATAAAATCAAAGTTGTGGCAAATGAAGCAAGGTGACAGAGAAGTTACAAAATATTGGGTAGAAATGTTAGCATTATGGCAGGAACTTGACCTTTAGTCGGACAAAGAATGGAGGTGCAAGGAAGATGCTATGATGTACAACCAGAAAATTGAAAAGGAAAGAGTCTTCGAATTTTTGGCTGGTCTCAACAAAAAACGGGATGATGTCCGTGGCAGAATCCTTAAAGTTCCCCTACCAATAGCTAAAGAAGTTTTTTCTTAAGTTAGGAAGGAAGCAGCAAGGAGGAAATTTATGCTAAGAAGAGTCAAAAGAAGAACAAAATTTGTCTCCAATTCCTACTATTGAAGCGTCTGCATTGGTGTCCCGTGGTGAATCCAATAAGAAGGGTCAGAAGAAGTGTGATCACTACAAACAAAGTGGTCACACCAAAGACACATGCTAGGACATTCATGGAAAGCCTCCAGATTGGATACCACGAAAAGGAAAAAACCGAGGCTATCAAGTATCCAGTGAAGGGAGAACAGAAAAATCTGAAGCTAGTCAGAAACAAGCTGGTGAGCCGAATATTTCACTAGGGAAATTATTGGAAATACTAAAGAATCTCCAAAATGACGGCCACCAACAAAAGACAAGTGCAGTTGCCAATGCTACTATGAGAGGTAATATCATACAATCTTTTTTATCTTCATGCAGTAGGAAGAAATGGATAGTTGATTCTGGAGCATCAAACCATATGACAGATGACTATAACATGTTTCATTCATATTTTCCTTGTCCTGGCCAAGAAAATGTTAAGGTAGCAAATGGTGATTCTTCTACGGTTGCAAAAAAAGGAGATATCAAAGTAACAAATTCTATGAAATTAAACTATGTTCCACATGCTCCAAATCTAGACTGTAACCTCCTTTTAGTTAGTAAATTGATTGTAGTGCTCATTTTCTCCCTACTCATTGTGTTAGATAGGACCTGTCATTAGGGAAGACGATTGGCAGTGCTAAAGAGATAGAGGGAGTGTACTACTTTGAAGATGGAGAGAGTCATCCTACTTCTTATAACTTAGGTAATAGTGTGATTGTCCCTAAGAATGATGAACTATTGATATGGCATAAAAGGTTAGGTCATCCAAACTTCCAGTATATGTTACGATTGTTTCCAAATATTTCAATAAATAAAGATCTTCGTGTTCAATGTGATGCTTGTGAATTTGCTAAGCATCAAAGAACTTTTTCAAGGTTTGAATACAAACCCACAAAACCTTTTTCACTTATCCATAGTGATCTTTGGGATCCATCTCGTGTGACAAATAGAACCAATTCAAAGTGGTTCATTACATTCATCGATGATCATACTCGTTTGTGTTGGGTGTTTCTTTCGAAGGATAAAACTGAGGTCCCTACTGTGTTCATTAACTTTTATCATATGATAAAAAATCAATTTCAAACAAGTATTCAAGTCCTCTATACTAATAATGGTACTGATTATTTTAATCAGAATCTTCATGCTTTTTTACAAAAAAATGGAATTGTCCACAAAAGTACTTGTGTTAATAGTCCTTAATAGGATGGGATTGCTGAGCGGAAAAATAGACACCTTCTTGAAGTAGCTAGGGCCTTGATGTTCACTAGAAATGTTCCAAAAATTTTTTGGGGGCATGCTATCCTTAATGCAACTTACCTTATTAATCGAATGCCTAGTCGTGTCCTTTCTTTCAAAACACCTCTTCAAAAATTTCAAGAAATCCATACTACTACCCATCTTGAAACTAACCTTCCTTTAAAGGTTTTTGCGTGTACAGTCTTTATCACAGTTATTCACACAACAAACTTAATCCAAGAGCCAAAAAATGTGTTTTCCTCGGTTACTCTGCTACACAAACAGGTTATAAATGTTATGATCCTATATCCAAGAGGTTTTTTGTTAGTTGTGATGTCACTTTCTCTAAGGCAGATTCCTTCCACCCTAAGTCTTCGATTTAGGGGGAGTATTAGAGTGAGTTTGGTGATGAATCTCAGCCATGTACATCTGTTCCTGAACCTATCCTAACACCTATGCCCAATGCATCTCCTATAGAGACAAATTCTAATACAGAAGTAGCCATGCCTGACAATACACTCAAAGGGTACTCTCGAAAGAAGAAAACAAGTAGTACACTCCCTGTCCCTGAAACTATACCAATCTCCGAACCAATTCAGGTTCCTACCGAAGAAGCTCAGAGTAGTGATACAAAAGAACAAGAAGACAATACAGATCTAGAACTACCAATAGCTTTACGGAAGAAATCTAGGTCATATACCATGCATCCGATTGAGAGGTTTGTCTCATATGATGCTCTATCTTCTCAATATAAAGCATTTATTGCTAATTTGGACAAAATTGACATTCCCAATAATATCCAAGAAGCTCTTAAAGTTCCAGAATGGAGAAAAGCAATTTTTGAAGAAATAAGAGCACTTGAAAAAAATGAAACATGGGAAGAAGTTTATCTGCCAAAAGGGAAGAAACCCGTGGGGTGTAGGTGGATATTCACAGTCAAATATAGGGCTGATGGTTCCATTGAGAGGTATAAAGCGCGATTGATAGCAAAGGGTTATACTCAGACCTATGGGATGGACTACAAGGAGACATTTGCACCTGTGGCCAAATTAAACACTATCAGACTATTGCTATCTGTAGCTGCTAACTTCAATTGGCCTCTCCAACAACTTGACATTAAAAATGCCTTCTTGAATGGCAAACTAAAGGAAGAAGTATATATGAAACTTCCTCTAGGGTTTGATAAGGAAGGAGGAGGAAACAGAGTATGCAGACTAAGAAAATCCCTGTATGGGTTGAAACAATTACCACGAGCTTAGTTTGAAAGATTTACCAAAGTCCTAAGAACAGAAGGATACACACAAGCTCAGTCGGTTCATACAATGTTCTTCAAAATTACAGAAGGTAAGAAGATCATTTTGATTGTGTATGTAGATGATATTGTTTTGACTGGTGATGATGCAGAGGAAATTACAAGACTAAGTCAGCTTTGAGGAAAGAGTTTGAAGTTCCTAGGCATGGAAGTAGCTAGATCAAAGAAAGGGATCTACATCTCACAAAGAAAGTACATTCTTGATCTCTTGAAGGAGACAGGAATGTTACGATGTAAACCAAGCACCACCCCCATTGAAAGTACAAAGTTTGAAGATGAAGAAGATAAACTGGTTAACCGTGAAGAATACCAGACACTAGTGGGAAGGCTAATTTATTTGTCTCATACTAGACCAGATATTGCTTTCGCTGTAAGTGTTATAAGTCGCTACATGCATGCACCAAAGAGTAAGCATTTTGAGGCAGCTTATAAGATCTTAAGGTATTTAAAGGGTACTCCTAGGAAAGGATTATTATTCAAAAAGGGAGATCAAAGAACAATTGAAATATATACTGATTCAGATTGTGCAAGTTCAGAGGAGGATAGACGATCAACTACTGCATATTGCACCTTCGTGTGGGGAAATTTAGTCACGTGGCAAAGTAAGAAGCAAAAGGTGGTAGCCAAGAGTAGTGCAGAAGCTGAACTTAGAGCAGTTGCAAAAGGAATTTGTGAAAGTCTCTGGTTAAAAAGAGTGTTGACAGAATTGGAAATCAATTTTGAGTCACCTATAAAGCATTATTGCGATAATAAGGCAGCCCTAAGCATGGCACACAATCCAGTCCACCATTAGAGAACAAAATATGTTGAAGTTGATCGACATTTTATCAAGCAAAAGACAGAAGATGGAACAATATGCCTAACTTATGTACCAACGAAGAAGCAGACAGCAGATGTATTTACCAAAGCACTTCAAAGACAAGTATTTGAAGAATGTATTGGCAAGTTAGACATGATTGATATCTATGATCCAACTTGAGGGGGAGTGTGGTCAATATACGATAATATCACATAATATTGTGATAATCTGATTGTAATCAGATTATATTGATTAGTTAGCACTATCTTAGGGATTAGC
>JAOSBL010000006.1:23716396-23726967 GCA_027568915.1 Erythroxylum roraimae | reverse complement strand
ATCAGATTATATTGATTAGATAGCATTATCTTAGGATTATTTTTGTTTCTATATAGATTCTGTATCCTAGTTTTCGGTATCTCCTATTCATGTATATATGTACTACATTCTCTAAGGAATAGATATAGAGCAAAACAGCTCTTATTCACACCATTCTAGTATAAAGTTGCCAAGTAAAGGTATGTGCATGCCTGATTGTTAATCCAATATGATAAGGCAATTTCAAGGATTACTAACTTATAAATAAAAAGCAGAAAAAAAAAAAAGAAACCAGGAAGTTATAGATACAAACAACCTTTTCATCAAAAGGGAAAAAGTTTACCATGAACACGCATGTATAGCTCGAAAAAAAATGCGCCTGGCTGCAGATGGATCATGTGCTACATCAATTTCATAGGCAATGTATAAGCGCCAGAGTAAAACTGACTTATGCAACCTGTCATTTGCCAATGCCCTTTCAAACAACCCATGGATTCTATGCTGGGAGCCTCCTCTGCTCATCTCAAATGACAATGCAAAAAGCCACACAACAACAGATGGCTTCCTGAGATATCAATGTCATGGATTTATCATCCTCAATATAGAAGCAAATGATGATAATGAAAGCAAACCATAAAACCAACATGGACAAGACAAAATTAAGGAGATATAATATATGAATGCTTAATAAATTAAATACTGAAGTTCTCCCACTATTATTCAACCATCATCTCTGGATGGCTCATAAATTCTTTTCCATAGGGGCTTCTGTACTTTGGCAACCAATGAGAGGAATCCATGTGTGCCATCATTGGGACATGTAAACTATTCAAGACGACACATAGGCTTCATTGTTGTGGTGCTGCAGTCCATGTCATGTCAAGGGCAAATCACGAATTGTATGTCATAGGCAATAGGTTGTAAAACTTTGTCATCAAAGATAAATGTAAAAGGAGCATGCACAGTTCGCATGGAATTATCTCACATCCAAGCTACAAAAGCATGCCAGGCTAAGACATTTGTAAATGGAAAATTCAAATTACATCCAGGGATTTCAATTGCTCCAAAATTTATGCATCATAGAATGTCATCTATCCATGAAAAAAACCTTGGCATGAAATCTAGTATATTTCCTATGACTGCTTAACTACATGCAGGTGCAAAGCCAGAGAAGCAAGGGAAAGTATCTTACTTGTGACAGTAACTATCTATCATCATCCGCAGCTTATTAGGTGTTGTGTAAAGATAGCCAATCTCCATTAAAGAACTAAAAAGTTCAGAGCTGGAAGGATAAATTTGCAGCCCTTGCACAATGGACTGCCAAAATTTTGACAAACTTGATTGCTTATGATGCCTTAAAAGCATCCTCATGTAGTAGTTCAAGAGAAACTCCAGTTGGTAACTTTGGCTCCTTCTTTCTGCAGTTTTTGAAAAACATCAAATCAAAATAATAAACATTAACATGATTCAAGAATAATTGTGAAACCCCATTTCCTGTACAAGCAACCTAGAAAACCTCATCAAATCCTTTGGCCACATGTTTATTAAATAAAAGAAACAATGGAACCAAATAAAATTGGCCTCCAATTTTCAATGTTTACATGGGATACACTTGCTCTATCTCAAACATGAGGAGCTTCATTAATACATAATTGAAAAGACGGGGACTAATTTGGTCTCAACCATCAACTTATAAAGAAACACAGAAGGTAAACACAATTCTATAATCCTAAAGGCTACTGTGCTCTTTCGTGTGTGTGTGTGCATACAATATACAAACAACTACTTCATAACTTTACCATCCCCTTTTTATGGACATGTCTGTTTACCAAAACAATTAATCTATGCTATTATCAAATCCATACAAAACCAACAACAGTCTATACATCCAAAAAGGGTAGCAGTTTAAATCCTCTTCCAAAAACAATAAGATCACCCCTTTCTGAAGTTTTCTGAAGTATTCTTTAAATGTATACCTAGACCCTTAACCCCATATTAATATTTTCTGTATACTTCATGTCCCTTGTCTAGGCTTGGATCATCCAGGTTACAATGATTATAGATACAAATAACCTTTCTCAAACAATTTGCAAATATGGCATTGCTTTCTTGTAAGCATGCCACACATTATCCAGAAGCAGAATACAATAAGTCTGTAGGATATTAAAAGAAACACTAAAGCAAGAAGGGGAATTGTAAGCAACCTGGAAGCACCATACTGAAAGCATCATCCAAAACTTCAATACCCGCCAGCCATCCAGATGTCAACTCTTCAAACAAAGCTGCTGAGCAAGTTAGAGCAATAGATTGGTCATCTACGATACCACGCATCCAAGATAGTCGGATAGTTTTCATTCTCTCTTTAAAACCTTGGTGTGCTCTCAGCAATTGCAGGCTTGATGGTTTACATTCAAAAGGGCTGTATTTTGTTCCACTTCCCAAGTACGAAAGAATATGTAGTGCTCGATAGGATGATTCTTCAATATTTCTTGAACTGTTGTCAAGTTCAGCCTCAGCATACCAGAAGTACAGAAGTGAAGCATTAGACCGCAGTTCCTGCAAAATAAACATAACGCGGTGATGTTAAATCTTGATGCTACAAGGACCAACTTACTCAAGATTTGACAGAAAATCACAAAAATAAGAAGATTTCCTCAATCACAACATTAAATATTTACAAGATTAGAAGGGAACTTAAAAACTTTTTATGAGTAAATAGGTTATTTAGATTTTTTTCAATGACATACGTGCTTAACTTCATATGTCAAAAATGACTTAACATATGACAATGTTTGCCAATCTAATGACAATTCTATCTGAAAATTGATGATGGACTATTATTGAAAAATTCTGTAAGTTTCTGTGTTAAATTGATATGACATAAAGTTCAGGCTATAAGACAAATTTCTTGCAGAGTTCAGATTTTTCTCTAAATAATTTACCCAATTTCTATTTACTAGTTGTTAGTTTAGAATTGGCCTTAAACTATTACAAATTCAAGGATTGGCTTCAATATTAGATAGGCTGATATGAACTTGATTTTGTCCATTGATATAGACTTTAGTTCCTTGCCCCTTGAATTCTTTCCTATTCTTTTATATTTTGCTTCTATTCTGTTCTCTTTCATGCCTTTACTTGATTGTCTTGTTTGTCATTTCTTCTTTCTTGCTTCTTATTTCATTCTTATTCTGTTGTCCCTTTAATTTTGTTCTTTCCCAATTACATTGCGTACTTTTGCACTAAATTTCAAATGATAGGACTTGTCCTACATCAGAAAGATCTCAAAGCAACTTAAGAATTTAATAAGTCCTCGACAAAAGTTCCCGATATACCCAATAACCTCATGGTAAAGGGAGAGAAAAAATTTCCTGCGAAAGTTGCCACGAAAATCTTAGTTCTTGGCTTGGAGAAACCAACAGAACAATGAGCACAAATTAACGATATGCAAATACAAACCAAAGGAGAATAACAATTTCAGAGAAAATGGAGCAACTCTTGAAGAAATAATGCAAGTTCATACACCGAAAGCATGCATGTCTCGTGAAAAGATGGTCATCTTACCTGAGGAAGCCCTTCAACAGATGACAGCGCCATATCAAAGACTCTTCTTGCATGGACAATGTTACCATAAACAGCTTCTCTTCGGGCATAAACCCCACATAGCAGCACATCCTATGTCAAAAATCAATCAATTATGCTGAATTCACAATTATCTCTCCCCTTTCCCTTTGATAAGGAAAACCTATTATTCCTAATAACAATAAACAGCAATCATATTTCCACCAACAAATCACCCAAAAATCATATTCTCACAAACAAAACATCCTGCAAAACCTCGTAATTGTTGTAGGCTTCAATCATTCAAGTCCAACAAATGTATTAATGAAACATAAATGATAGTAAGCACATTAGAAGCAGAATTTAAGGATTTAAGGATTTTGAACGATATTGCAGTAATTATACTGTGTCCATTAGAAACATAAATGATATTGCAGTAATAATGCACCAGTTTGGTATTTTGATTTCCTCAGGTTTGGAGCAAGAAGAGGCTCCGAGAGGCAAACATTTTTGAGTTCTAGTAAGAGTCACAACAGTTAGATATATTGTACCTAATGCATGAATGGCAATTGTATATAAGTAAAAGAATCTTCCTTTTGTTTGCATTCTCTTGCTTCATGGTTCAACTCACTACAGAAACCAAAACGAAACCAGAAAAACAAGTTCACCAACTGAAGTTTGTTGTTTTCACTGCAAAACTCATTAAGCTACATTGTTGCTCACTCAAGTGAGCCCCACAGACTACTGAGTCACATGATCTTATGTCGATCTGAAGCAGGAAGATATGGGATTAAGGGAGTTCTTAACTTGGTGCAGAAAGCACGGTAAGTACTTAAAACACCTTGGAGCTCAAACTATATTAAATTAAGCTATTATCTTAGAATGTTGGCTATTAACTCCACAAGTATTCCTAAATGTTATTTGTCACTTCCTGTTGTTGGATTCTTGAATATCATCACAAAGACACTATCTCAGAATTTTTTTCTGCTTTACAAACATCTATTCATGCAGGCAAATGACAGTACTTCATTTTGAAAGGAACATTAAATATCCAACACATTTCAACAAATCAAAAGCTACTGACAACATTCACATGAATGCAACTCAACCTTTCCAGTTTCTTTGCTCCATTTGAATTTCTATAGGTTTATTTTCATCTCAATTCTTCATCATCAGGTCACTCCAATGGAGGTGAGGATGCTTAATGGGATAGACCAAATACATGCCAAGAAACCACAATCACGGGATCATAACTGATAGATGTATAAATCATCCTGTTTTCTCTCTTCCCCAGTGAAAAAGCAATGGCTATCCCTTGGATTCTGATCACCATCCTCGCCTTTGAAGGGCATAGAAAGTTCAATTTTCAAGTACAATCCTTTCTTGAGGTGTTCTTACTTTGTTCAATAACCCTCATCCTATAAGTCTTCTTGCCTTTCATCCTCGTCTATTTATCTTTATCTTATACTACCCTGAGAATCCAGTTGAAGGTTGCAATTTGCAAATGGAGACGTATCAACAGATTTAATAAAAAAGACTGAATTAGGCATAAGAGACAAAAGCATCAAATACACATGCTGAAAAAAACAAGGAGGACCACAAGCTTAAGACCTGGAAATTCAATTATTGCTATCATCTGACATCCTATGCAGCACTCGCATGTAGCATATATTCATCAGCGGAGTGCCCAATTTAATCTTATTTCAGTCTTTTCATGCAGGAAGTATGATCAACCAATTGAATCATCTAAGCCTAATTAAGAAACATATGTGCAGACCTTGCAGATCCTTTAGTGTACAGCAACACCCAATAAACCATGAAGTTCGCAAAAAGAATCACGAGTTTGTGCAGCATGCACTGATAAACCCTGTTTCAAATTAAAATTTGTAACATATTGAAAGCAATACCTGTCTATCACTTTTCAAGAGGGACTTGGCCAGTGATCGACATGGGGTAGAAGAATCTGCTTTTGTAATGGATAATTCTTCAGCTACAAGGACAGCCTCCTCCAAAATGTGATTACGTGGAAAAGCAGTTAAACAAAGTAAGATTGCATTACGGAGAAACCCCATCATATCAGTCCTCTTAGAGCTGTCATAAGTGCTGTGCAGTAGAAACCCCAAATCATTACCCCTGGAACTGTTTTCTGAATTTACTGAAATACTATCAACTCTTTTCAGATTTCGTAATATAGAATTTGGCAACACTTCAACACTAAGAATATTTTCTGTCCAACTTGAACTGTTTGTGCAAACCCTGCAGAAATAAAAGAGCTAGTGACTACTGAGTCACACATATATCATAAAAAGAAAAAAAATGCACGAAGTGTATGGTATAATCAATAGTGAAAAGAAAAGATAAACATGGCTCTAAACATCCAAATACCTAGCAAGCATGGGTTAACAACCTCATGGAATAGAAATGCAACCAGGAAAGAGAGGAGGGAAAAAAAAGAAGGGCCAATAAATTATCTTTGAATTGGTATGCAGATGAACCTACAATTTGGGTATTTCAACATGTTAAGGAAATTTTGGTCCTCCTACTTTTTTTCACTCAGTCTTCCCACTTAAATTTTTCTAGTTCTATCACTGTATTATTGAGAAATATTATCTGATTCAATCTCCCAAAATATATATTTATCCGTCTCCCTATGTGACTTAGTTTTATGTTGGTTTTATGTTTCCTCTTACTCCAAAAACTTCCTTTGACAGAGTCCTTTTAAATCTATAAATTTGATGATACAATTAAGTGATTAGAAATATCAACATAATTTTTTACAATATTTCAAACATTGAAAAGACTAGCAATAGAAAAATTTAAGAAGTCTGAAATAAGAAAAGAAAAGTAAGTAGGACCATAAAATTATTGTCTGTAATGTATGAGTACCATAAAAACATATCCCTACTAGGTTATCGATCTAAAACAAAACCAATCAAATTGTAACTCTTGGCAATGGTAGCTGTTTCAAAGAACCTAGGAACAAAAAAACATGATTAAACATCCTGATTTTGAACGTGGGGATATTCTGTACAAAAAACATGCTGATAATTCAGACCCCAAAAAATACGTACATGCCGTCAAACAAGTAATTAACCAGCATTAATATATTATTTTAAAGATTATACCAAAAATCGTTTAAATCTCATAAGATTTCATACACCATAATCAATGCAGGGAAATCACAAGGAATCAATTACATGAAAATGGATAAAAGTGAACATGGCAATCAAAAGATTCTGCCTTCAAAAAAGAAAAAGGAAAAGTGTGGATACCTATGGGACACGTCACCACCAAAGAATTCAATAAATTGCAACAGCAGTGATAGCCTGGCCTCTTCTGAGAATAATGAGAAAAGGTACTCACTGACATCTTCAAATAATACAACTCTCAGAAACTGTTCGTCAGTTTCCCCATCCAATGATTCGTCACCTTGAGAAGCCTTACCTGTTTCATGGTTATTTTTTGTCAAACAAGACAGCAAACGAGTACAAACAGTGCAAATATGCACCCTAATCATAGTTACAATCTCTTCAAGAGAGTAATTGCATCAAATCAAAATGAAAGTTTGTCTATTTTGAAAAAAGTTGTAAGCATATGCCACGAAGGAGAGAGAGAAGGGGAAAGAAAGAAAGACCGCAAGATTTGTTGCGAACAGGCATCCATTGATTACAGTCTCTCAATAGCTCCTCTTGCGACCATTTGGCCCAAGTCAAAGTGTCTTTGACTTCACTGATAGCCCCAACATCCACATCAATTCCAAGTAATTTCAGCATAGATTCCGTATCCTCTTCCTGTTTCACAGTTTCCTCCTCAAACTCTTCATGATCCTCATCAATTTCCATGTCACGGTTGTTTACATCCTCTGAATTCTTATCCAATTCCTTATGTTTGGATAGTGGCTCTGACCAACCAGTCCAACCACCTCTGTCCTCATCGAGTAAAGTCTCTTCTTTAATCATTCTTTGCCTATTCTCCTCCTCTTTCTCCAACCACGAAGACCAACCAATGGCTCCTTCTTCTCCAACTCTAGGACCATCAGTATTCCAGAAATGTTCAAATAGTCTAAGTTTACCACCCTCACTCAAAAGTAATGAAGGACAAAATAAGCTATACTCGATCTCAGCCTGAAATAATGCAGTCGCCAGCTCCCGGTAGCCAGACTGCCACTCAAATCTGCAGAGACTAAGAAATATATCAACAAGACCAAGTTCTAGATGAACTACAGCAGGATCCACAGAAGAAGGCTTAGCATTTTGGTAAGCCTGCATCCATAAAATGTGATAATACTTCAGGATTCTTTTGAACATTGATAAACAGATGACTTAAAAAGTACACAAAGGAATAAGTTGACAGTCAGGACATATAATCAAGCTTCCAGGACAAAAAGAAATGAACAAGAATAAAGAGGATGTACCCTAACAATTTTATGTCATGTTGCTTGCCCATCAACAAACAAAATCAATAATTAAATGCCTAGTACCACAAGTCACTTGGAGAGAGAGAGAGAGAGCAGACTTGATATGTAATGTCAATTGATTCACATCACTTTGCTAACAAATTCCAGAAAAAGAAATGGTAGCCATAGAGTAAAAGACAAGTGTATACACTACAATCAAAATCAGAACAGTTTCTATATTGCATGGATGAATACCTTAGTACAAGATGCAACTTTTCACTCCTAAATAAACAAGCACAAAGTACCATTGGAGAAGATAACTGGATGCGTATAAAGAAGTCACAAGGTGGCCTTATGTGAAGAATAATTGGATAAGAACCTGCCTATACTGCTTGGTGCATGCAGTGGATAAAGCTTGAATAGCATGACCATACATTCTTCTCATTTCTGAAACCTTGAATCTTGAGAATTCCCCTTGAAGAATATGCAAATACTCTTTCCACAGCTTGTAACTCCCTGAATGACGCATCAATACTTTTTCCCACCTCCCAATTAGCACATCAATACTATCTCTCTGCTGGTAAGCTTTCATAAGATAAACCAACAAATCCTCATCGTCAGGGTTCATCTCGCTGGCTTTTTCAAGAATACTAATTTTCTTTTCAAGCATCTGAATACGAGCACCTTTCTGAGGTTGCATACTAGCAACCGTGTCTTGGAATTCGGCAAAATCGAGCCAAACTTTTACATCTTGAGGATGTTCCCTTGTTAATTTGTTAAAGTCACGTGTTTTCCGTAGGACTTCATCTTCCCAAGATTCTTCAAAAGTTGAAGCATTTGAGCATAAAGATTGATGGCCAGATACTCGGGAGGTTTCCATATCTAACAAAGGAATGAAATCCTGTGATCCTATAACTGCAGGCTCATTGGACGGAAAAAGGTGAAGGCGCTTAAAGTTCTTATGGCGTTCAAGAGCAGCATTCTTTGCAGACCAATAACGACCAGAAGATTTTAATTTGGAGTCCAAAACATCAACATCGCCATCTCTATCAAAGACCGAACTTCTGTGATTGACACGATATAGCCCTTGAAAATCAAACCCGGATTGTTTTCTGGAATTATATGGCTTGTATCGCGGAATGTCCATTCTGCATTCAACGAAGAGGTGGCAGTAAGTTCAACATTAAAACCATAAAAATAACAACAAATAAAACAAGTGGTAACTAAAGAAAACAAACTTCATGCAAGAGATTTGTTGGATTTTCAGAACGATAATTATTCTAGTCAAAACGATATATGTTCCAACCACATAATCCTATCATTGAAACTTCAAACATGTAAATGTGGAACAGAAGTATTCGCTTCAAAACAATTACAGTGAGAAATGCTAAAATAAAAAAGGGTACCTGTATAGGCATCCATAAACGAGATTATCATGATCTCCATGGGTATCAAAGTAATAATCCTTTGGAGGTTTGATATCAGAATCGGCCCAGGCCCTCACGCTAGAATTTCTGGAAGTGAAGCCACCGTCGTCTTTCGATCTCTTCTTCTTCCTCTTTTTTCTTGAGTGTTTCTTCCTCTTCTTCTTGTTCGTATCGGAATCAGAATCAGAATGTATTACGACATCCAATTCTGCTTTTGCCTCTCTTTCTTCTTCGTCTTCTAATAACTGGTGGTATGAAGTTGAGGACGGCTGCGGTTGATCGGAATCACTGTCAGATTCCTCCGACTGGCGGCGGAGAGAGGAGATGACTTGTTCGATGACGGATACATCGGTGGTGAAGCTAGGGTTGCAAAGCCACTGTGAATTTGATTGAGTAGTGGAAGCTGAGGCTGAGCCTCCAACCAGAGGGAACAGGCTGCTCTCTCCTCCTTTACCATCCTCCATCGAACTTTCCTTCTGTTCCTTTCTGGTTTATTTGAACAAAAAAATGCGCCTTACAACAGCAACGACACTGAATATATATTAGCAGGGGGAACAAAAAAAAAAAGACCGCGCCGTAAATGTACTCGATTAGAACTTTATGGTTTAGACAAATATATATATGATGAAAATTTTAAATTTTCCTCTTTTTATATCTTTAAAATAGTGACTTTTGGATTTACCTCTATTGATTGGAGATATTGATTCTGAAAAGTTAATATCATGATACGTGACAAATTTTACAGCGGCAGCTGTGTCATGGAAGTTGAAGCCTAAAAGTTAATGTATGCTAAGCTAGCATAAAACAAATGCATTATATGCACAAAACTAGTGGCTTAAGAGATTTGTTCTCCTCAGTTGGGAGTTTGATTTGCTTAAATCACATAGTTAGCCAAAGACTCCGAAGAATGGACAAAGTCTTTGACAGGTGCATCAATTTCACTATAAATAGAAGCACTTACCCTACGTTTGGTTACTGTCCTCAGGGGTGAGGACAGTGGACAAGGATGCAAAAGTTCTGTCATAAACGGTGTTTGCTTGCTGTCTGCGGAAATTTTTGTCATGTCTTTAGTGGACAAGGATAGAAATTTCTGTCCAAGATAAAACTGAGGTACAGAGAAGATTTGTCCGTCGGACAACATTGTGAAAAGTCGAAACTAACCTCCTTTTAACGTCTCCCACGAAACCTAAAACAAGTGACGACAGTGAACA
>JAOSBL010000006.1:23658861-23670191 GCA_027568915.1 Erythroxylum roraimae | reverse complement strand
TCTTGCAAGATTAGAAGTGTTTATGTTGTTAGGATGGAGTTTGGAAGCTTGGGAGAGGCTTTGGAAGGAGTTTGGAGTGTTTGCCCAGTATATGTCCGTTAAACGGACATGGGAGTCCGTTTAACAGACCTTCTCGGATGACTTTGGACATCTTGGGCAGTGTGTGTCCGTTAAACGGGCATGAGTGTCCGTTTAACGGACTGTCTCGGGTGAAACGGACAGTTTGGCCAGTCCATGTCCGTTTAACGGATAGGCTCGGGTCAGCCACAGTGTTTTGCAATTTTGACCAGTTTTGAGGCTGAATCTCGCTTTGAGGTCTCTAATACGACTTGTAGATATGGATGTTATCTTTCACATGGCACAAGAACGAAGGCATTTGGATAATTGTAGAAAAAGTTATGATAATCGCGCCAAAGTATGTTCAATGTGATTTTGGGAAATGAACAGGGTATACTCGTTTGATCATAACTCCCTCATCTGACCTCCAATTGAGGTGACTCTTGTGGCAATGGTCTTCTAATAAATGTAGATATCTCTCCATAAACTTTTGTAGCAATTGGAGTTGATTTGAGGAAGTTTGCATTAGAGCAAGTAAGAGGTCGGCTAAGAGAGCATGATTAGGGCTTTGTGCACGTTGTGGTATTTTGATGATATCTTGAGTTGTAGAACTCCGATTGAGGTACTTCTTTCACCAAATTGAACAAGAGATATAAAGCTATGATTTCTCTGAAGAAGTAAAAATGAAATTGAGGTTTTAAGTTTTTCCCAATTCTGTTCGCAAGCAAGCGAAACGAGTCCAAGCATGGTGATTATGTAGCATGGGCACACCATGGAAGGTATTGTGAGTGATTATTGGGATGTTACAAGATTGAAAATGTAATCATGATGTCGAGTAGGGATTCAAATGGATTAAGAATGAAAAAAAAAATTTATAACCCGACATGGTAATATGTGTAAGCTCAAGGCTTCATAAGTAAGCAAGAGAGTTGGGTTCCGGAAACGAGTCCCAACACACTGCACCAATTGTTAATTCTTTGCTTGATTCTTTCAATCAAAGGTTAGAAGTATGCTTGAATAGGTCCTTTTATGGAGATAGGAATACCTAAATATATGAAGGTATAAAGGGAAGATTCATAACTTGGAGTCCTATTAATTATGATAACCAATTTGCTAAATGAAGAGCATTTGTAGATATAAAAAGTTGACTTTTAGCTTTATTAATGTTGAGACCTGAGAGATCGTTGACTTTTAGCTTTATTAGAGTTGAGACTTGAGAGATCGTTAGAAGTAAGAAAGCTGATATTAGTATATTAATTGAACTTGTATCATCCTTTAAGAGAAGAAGAAAATTATTAGCAAAAAAACAAGCCATAAATTTTCAACTTCCTATATTGATGATGGTATTTGAAGCCTTTTTCTTGTTGAATACATGACCTATAAGCTTATTGAGGACCTCCATTACTCGAGTGAACAAATAAGGAGATAGTGAGTCACCTTGCCTTAGTCTATTTGCTCCTTTGATGAGTTCGTTAGGCTTATAATCCCTAACATGTTATAAGAAACTATTGAGATGCATTATTTAATTCAATTTTACAATATCTTTTTTTTACAAGTAAGTATGTACAAAAATAATAGTCATAACTTATAAATAATAATTTTGAAAAAGTATATCCTTGTAGTTTCAATTATTTTATTCAATTGGCAGTCAATTATAAAAATTACCAATTATTATAAATCAAATAATTAAATTATCAATTATAGTAAGAATTAATAACCTTATATTCAAACTCAAGAACAAAACAACTGAAGCCAAGCAAATGATGGAAGATGAAGAAGAATAGCTTGTTAAGCTAGAAATGCTAGTTGACATTGGGTAAATTTGAAAATTTTGGAGAGCCACACCAACATTGGGAATGGGCTAATCTAATTCAAAGGAGATGGAAATGATAAAGAAAGAATATGTCGAAGAGTAGGAAATGTTGGAGCATTGAAGAGATTGAATTTGGGTGACTAAGAATTTATGGAGGGTAAGTCATAAATAATTGAGAGCTTTTTTAAAAAAAATTTGCCTAATTTTAGGCATCCATGTGTATCATATAGATTTCACATTAATACTAATAGTTGTCATATAAAAATAAGAGTAAAAGATATGAAGATCATTTGTTGTTTAAGAAACTTTAGAAAAATTCTTAATCTTTAAAATTTTCTTTTTAAAAAAATTCTTACTTTCCAATCTTTTAGAAACAATCTTTTTGTTAGACTTTACTTAAAATCAACGATGAAACATATTTGCTATGAACATTATATATGGATCAATTAAATGTTATTGAGATAGTAATCTAACTCATCTCTTAAATTTCTCTTAAATTAATTAAACTTGATTTAAATTAATAATTAAAGATAATTATAATAAATTATTTTATTCAAATTTAAGAGTTAAATTAGATTTTCATATAAATAAAATTTGATAAATGTACATGTGATATTTATGCCGTTATATATCATCATTATTTTTAACCAAAATTTAATAGCAATAGTTTCTTTTAAAAATTTAAAACTAAAAGGATTTTTTTTTAATTTCTAAAAAATTTTAAACTATAAAAAATCTATACTTTTACCTAAAAAGTAAAAACATATTATCATTTAATTGATGAAAATTTGAAAAGGTTGAAAATTTGTCGATTAATAAGTTGATTCATATAAATTTAAAAACGTTAAACTATAGCTCTGTCTGACAATCAACGAATTACATTAGCTGTTAGCTGATTCTATCAGCTGTTAACTAACAACGAATTAATATAATTGATTTGACCAGTGAATATATCAACTGTTTATTTAAAGATATTTGATAAAATTAAGTATTTAGTATTATTAGTTGTTTATGTGTAAAATGACTTATAAGAGCATGATTAATTTTTTTTATAAGGACATGAGTATTATATCTTGATATTTCTTTGAATATTCTTATAAGAATTTAGATAGAACAAAATAATTCAACATCATCATTTAAAGCAAAGGTATCCTATTGGGTGTTCCTCAATTCTTTGTCGGTGCAATTTACTCGATCTTTTTAGTTATCTTTATGTTTACTTTCAAAGTTAAGAAAGACATATATAATGAGATGATAACTTTGTATATTTTGACTCAAACTTGATATTAATTAAAATTTAAAATTTAAAATTTAAAATTTAAATTTTAAAATTTAAAATTTAAAATTTAAAATTTAAATAATAAACTTAATATCTCTATCTCTAGCTCTATTTATTTTTGTCTCTTTGACTAATTTGTAATAAATTTTGGATCTAATAATTTATCCACTTAGAAAAATTTCAAAATTAGCGGTTTGAGTTTAACTGGCCAACTCAATTGATTAATTATTAAATATAATTATCAGCCGTTTTAATACGGTCAAACAATTAAAAAAAACTAATAAGCCATGTAGCGTAAGGCCACTAATTGCATCGTCACCGACAACATGGATATTGTCGGCATTGTGCGTGATGGGCCGCAAATGGACAAAATTACACCTCTGTTTATAATTTTACTACTCCGACGTCGGAGATATTTTTGGCAAGCAACCTAAGAACTGTTGCGGCAAACCAACAACACCAATAGTGTCAGAACACGTGGGCAACTACTATTCAAGGCGTCTTCTTTACTAATCCAACACCTCGCCCGCACTCTATCAAAATCCATCCCTCACAATACAACGTTTGACTCCGTCAAGATAGAAGCATGGGGAAGGAGATATCAGAACCGTTGCTGTTAGATGAATCCCAGAAAATCGAGGAAGTGTTTGGGAAGGAGGAGGGGGAGGAGGAGGTTGTTCCAGAATGGAAGGACCAAATTACTATCAGAGGGCTGGTCGTGAGCGCGATGCTGGGGGTTCTGTTCTGTATCATCACACACAAGCTCAATTTAACAGTGGGGATCATCCCGTCCTTGAACGTAGCCGCGGGTCTACTGGGATTCTTCTTCGTGAAGTCGTGGACGGAGTTGTTATGGAGGTTTGGGATTAGAGTTGCTCCCTTCACCAAACAAGAGAACACCGTCATTCAGACCTGCGTCGTCGCTTGCTACGGCCTCGCCTTTAGTGGTCGGTCTTGATGTTAAAACTACAAAAACTTTTGCGGCTTTTATCATCAAATTTTTGTTACCTTTTGTATTTGGAGTTTATATTAATTCATATATCTTGATTGATAATAAAACAGGAGGGTTTGGATCGTCCATGATAGCAATGGATGAGAAAACGTACAATTTGATAGGGGCAGATTACAGAGGGAATAGGGCAGAAGATGTGAAAAACCCTGGATTGGGATGGATGATTGGTTTTGTTTTTGTTGTCAGTTTTCTCGGACTTTTCAGTGTTGTTCCCCTTCGTAAGGTGTGTATATATATGTTGTTTTTGAAGCTAATTTCAAGTCAGTTAGACGTGTGTTGTGTTTAGTTGATGTAAACTAATTCATCATGGCTTTCTTTTTTGACGTGTCTGTGTGTATTTCAATTGTAAGGTTATGGTGATGGATTACAAGCTTACTTATCCAAGTGGCACAGCCACCGCGATGTTGATTAATAGCTTTCACACCAATGCTGGAGCTGAGCTTGCGCAGTAAATTCATATTAGATCCTTAATTATTATACCTTTGTACCACTTGTTTAAACTCTTTGTTAAGTAGTTTATTGTCCACGAGGAACATTGAAAAGACCTCTGCCTCTACAATGGGAGGTTTGATTCCATAAATTGTTATTGAGCACAATAGCAACTCTTCAATTATCAAAGGAAGTTTTGGTTGAGCTTCTGATCTTTAGGTGTCATTTGAACTTTTGTGTTCTTATTTTCTTGTTTTTTTAATTTAATATTTGTAGAAACAATATTAATATTTTTTTTCAAATTTTTGTAGTTTTTTGACATTGTGGTTGACTATGTTCTCAAACTGAAACTACAGAGCTAAAAATAGTAATTCCATATAATATGTTTTATATATGACTTGTCTGCAGGAAGCAAGTCAAGTGTCTGGGGAAATACTTAAGCATAAGTTTAGTTTGGAGCTGTTTTAAGTGGTTCTTTAGTGGCATTGGAGATTCATGTGGATTTGATAACTTTCCCACCCTCGGTCTGGCCCTATTCAAAAACACGTAAGTTCATGTTTAGTTTTCTGAGTAAAGAAAAATTATGTTTGTTATCGTGTTGAAGTGATGTGTTTGAAACTGCTTTTGGAGGCCCATAGATCAAACTTCATTTTGGCATGTTTTCTCATAGTAACATGTTATCAGGGGCACAATAACCAATAGTGGTTATGTTTAACCAATAGTGGTTATGTTTGTCCTAACTGCTTATGTTCTTTGGTTTTTGATCTTGGTAGATTAATGAAATTCCATATATGAAAATTAATTATACCAATGAGTTGATTACTATGCAAAGAAGTTAAACTAATCAATCAAAACATGCTTCATGCAAATGTCTGTTTTAGATAATGAATGTGTCAAGTTATTTCATTGTGCTACTTTGTTTTGAATTCACAGATCCCATCTTATTTCTGCATCATATCATCTGTGCCATTGCCTTTTCATCTGCTTTTTATAATGATTCATCTGGCTGCATGATTTCTCTTGTGCAGGTTTTATTTTGACTTTAGTCCAACATATGTGGGATGTGGTCTTATTTGTCCTCACATAGTCAACTGTTCAGTTCTTCTCGGAGCTATCATCTCCTGGGGTTTTCTCTGGCCATTCATTTCCAAACATGCTGGGGACTGGTATCCAGCTGGCCTCGGTGGCAGTGATTTTAAGGGTCTCTATGGATATAAGGCATGGTGAATTATCTGATGTAACATATGTAACCTCAGCTTTTAGATGATGAGTACCAAAACAAAGAAAGCATTTTGCAAACTATGTTGCCCCTAAAAGATGATTATTTTGTCACTTAAAAGAGAAAAAACAATGATTCTTTCTCCTCGCCAAATCTGGGTAATTGAAAAGTTTTCTTCTAATTATCCCATCAGGAAAGAATGTAAGTGTCTAATATCACATTAGACTTCTGAATCTATGCCAACAATTGCATCTTTCTCCCCTATTGGTTTAAAAATATGTTTATGACTTGGTGCCTCACTAAATGTCAATTGCCATTTCTTACGTGATTGCTGAGCTGTTTCTTTGCACTATGCTGTTTGCAGGTCTTTATAGCTATTGCACTTATCCTTGGGGATGGTCTTTATAATCTGGTAAAGATAATTTCCGTAAGTGTTAAGGAAGTCTGCAATAAAAGCAATGCAGATAGCAAGCTGCCCATTGTGGGAGACAATCAAGGTGATGATTTTGTATGGAGAAAAGAAAACTTTGTTTCTATGATTTTAATATCTGGACATTTATGTTGGCTATTTGAGCTATTAAGCTCATGCCACTCTACTGACAGGAATTGTTCAACCTCAACTGTGTTTTAAGAATTGGAGTGGCAACCTATTGAATGTAATTTGAGAACTAGCTACATCCAGAAAAGACAAGCAGGAACGTTCAACAATTTTGTGCAACATACGTTAAGTATTGATTTTGGTTTAAAATATATGTAGTGAATCTTGGCAGCAGAATTCATTAGGATTAGCAACTTGAAGAGTTGAATTGTAATTGCCTTGTGGATGTTATATCGAAATTTCACTGGGAAAGAAACTCTCAACTGGACTTTAGTTAAAGATCTTTCTAGAAAGAAAAGGACACTCATTTTTTTGATTCAAATCATCTGGATTTGACAAGGTTAAATGTTAAATATGATTTATTTCGTCTAAGAACATAGGACTTTGCTGAAATTTAATCTTTCTATTTGTGAAATTTTAATGGTCATCTTTGCCAGTTATGATGCCTACAGTCGAAGTGAATTTTGTGTTATGTCTATGCACATTCATGCAGGGAGTTGATCTGATCTTAAATTCTTAATTCCTTAACTATGAGAAGAACAATTGTTCCTGCTGTTTACATGGTAGTGGTTGATTTTTTCATGGACAAGATTTACAGATTACAGCAGCTACATATGAAAAATGTCATCCTAGTATGTCATTTATGTTATCTTGGTATTTAAATTGTGTAAGGATCAGTGGATGCATATTAGTTGTCCTATTTCACTGCTGAAAGCAATATTCTCAATATTATGCTTTTGATGTGGACCTTAACAGATATTGAGACATCCAAGTTGCTATTGGAGCAGAGGAAAAGGGATACGGTGTTTTTGAAAGATAGGATACCAACCTTGTTTGCAGCTTCTGGATATGTTGGTCTGGCTGCAATATCAACAGCTACAATTCCATGCATTTTCCCCCCACTCAAATGGTATTTCGTTCTCTGTTCATATATTATCGCCCCTGCTCTTGCCTTCTGCAACTCCTATGGCACTGGGCTAACTGACTGGAACCTGACATCAACCTATGGGAAGATTGGCCTTTTCATTATTGCTTCTTTGGTTGGAACTAATGGTGGAGTTATAGCTGGGTTAGCAGCTTGTGGGGTCATGATGTCCATTGTCTCAACTGCAGCTGATCTTATGCAGGATTTCAAGACCGGATACCTCACTCTATCTTCTGCCAAGTCTATGTTTGTTAGCCAGTTGGTTGGAACAGCAATGGGTTGTGTTATTGCCCCACTTACATTTTGGTTATTTTGGACCGCATTTGATATTGGAGCGCCAGATGGTCCATACAAAGCTCCATATGCTGTAATATTCAGGGAAATGGCCATTTTAGGTGTAGAAGGCTTCTCAGAGCTCCCCAAACATTGTCTAGCCTTATGTTGTGGATTTTTTGTGGGTGCTGTTGTTTTAAATCTCCTGAGGGATGTGACTCCTATAAGGATTTCACGGTTTATACCAATTCCAATGGCTATGTCAGTCCCATTCTACATTGGAGCTTACTTTGCCATCGACATGTTTGTGGGGACAGTGATATTGTTTATATGGGAGATGATGAACAGGAAGGACGCCGAGGATTTTGCTGGGGCAGTTGCTTCAGGTTTAATATGCGGTGATGGAATTTGGACAATACCATCAGCTATACTTTCTATTTTCAGGATTAGTCCACCCATCTGCATGGATTTCAGGCCTTCTTTGGGTGGCTGAGCCACTGAACTGAACTGTTTATTGGATGTTGTACATACCTATATAACTATGTTGAACTGGTGTCCCAAATGCAGATTTGCTCTCGAAGCTGAAGCCTCATTTCCTGCCATGACATCCCACCCCATAAGTGAAGAGAAGGATCTTTGTTTGAGAAGTGATGGTAGAGACACGAGAAAAACGATTTACAATTTGTTGCAATTGAGTTGGTCATTTGGTTCTAGTAGTTTCCCATTTACCCTGAGATGATTAAAAGTTTTTAATGTCTCCTAAATTCTTGTTTACATCGATCTTTATGGGGATTTTAGTTTTATTTATTTATTTATTTTCTGAAATTTCATGCTTTAGTCTTAAAACACTTCTATTTATAAAGATTTAACTGTGAAAGGTAACATTGTAAATTTAATTATACCGTTTCAATTTTAGTAATTATGTAAAATTTTGAAAACAAGACGTAATATCAGAATATGCTGTTAACTTGGAAAAGAAAATGTTCGTGGAGGGACTTTAACTCAGTTCACCTAATATTCTATTCAGCAAAGATCTAACGTCCTACACCGTTAAATGTTAACCCTGTCAGTATCGTTTGGGAGGGTTTTGTTTGTAGAAATGTCGCAGCAACCTAAACCTACTTCACCAATAGTATATACTATATATAGGGTATACTCATCTTCAGTTACCTTACATCAGCAACTCTTTTCAAGGTGAAATTCTCTTTATCTTTTCATGTCCTCTTTACTCTTCTTCCTCTACCTCAACGTGCATGCCAATTTAGTGAAACTGATATGATTATGATTTCAGTCAGCTAAACAATACTCTTCTTGTCTTAATTAGAATAGTAATATTAGTAGCCAGTTGACACAAAAAAAAAATCCAATATTGATTTGTTTTGGGAAAATTAGAAGGGAAAAAGAGAAATCCCAAGGGAGTATGTATTTTGATTTTGGTGAAGAATCTTCTGGTCCATTATCAGAATTAAAAAGCATTATCTAAAGTAAGAGTGGGTTAGAAGAAAACACATAATTGATTGAGAGGGCGGAGCCAGACGTCCAGAGCTTAAGCTTCCACATGGACAGTCAATCGATTCCCTTGCAAGTTGCAAGACAAGAGAATCATATGTTTTTGCTGTTTCAATTATAACATTAACGTGCAAGCGAAAGAGTGGGAGTTAAGTTACTTCCCCAGAATTCTTAAAATCAAAACTAAATAACTAATATTTAATTGACCATTACCTTCTTTTGTCTTAGTCCTTTTTTTTAATTATTATTATTATCTTTTGTTACCAGAACAGTTAAAACCTTTTTTCCCAAAAAAAAAAAGACAAAGAAGGAACAGTTAAAAACTAATCGATTAGTGTTATTGTGCAGGACTGACTTGTGGCTTCTATCCGAGTCTCAGGTCCAGTTTCTTCAATCAAAGAGCGAGAGGAATACGCGCACACACACATATACACACAAAGCTTCGAGCTTTCTTTCTTTTACATGGATCCCAAGAGCGCTTCTAACTCCGCAAACCCACCAGTGCCACCGCCACAACCACCACATGAAGACCAACAACAAGTATCCAACTTCTTGACCCAGTCTTCACAACATCACATGGGAGACAGCAACAAGGCAGCTGAAATCAAAGACTTTCAGATACTTATTGCAGACAAGGAAGAACAAAAGAAGCACTTGGCACCTAAAAGAAGTTCTAACAAAGACAGACACACAAAGGTTGAAGGTAGGGGCCGGAGGATTAGGATGCCTGCTCTTTGTGCAGCTAGAATCTTTCAGTTGACCAGAGAATTGGGTCACAAATCTGATGGGGAAACCATCCAGTGGCTTTTGCAACAAGCTGAACCTTCTATTATCACAGCAACGGGGACTGGGACGATACCTGCTTCTGCTTTGGCAGCCGCTGGTTCTGTTTCTTCTCACCAAACCACCTCCCTATCAGCTGGCTTACATCATAAATTTGATGAATTGAGTGGGTCCGGTGGTAGTAGGACCAGTTGGGCGATGGTTGGTGCCAATATTGTCAGACCGCATCAAGGTTTATGGCCCCAAGTTGGTAACTTTGGGTTCCAGTCATCATCTACCACTGGTCCATCAACAACCAATTTGGGGAGTGAGAATTCGTCTAATTTTATTGTGCCAAAAATTGGGTTTCCTGGGTTTGACTTGCCTGGAAATAATATGGGTCCTATGAGTTTTACCTCAATTTTGGGAGGGACTAGCCAGCAGTTGCCTGGTTTGGAGCTTGGATTGTCACAGGATGGTCCTATTGGGGTGTTGACCCCTCAGGCTTTTAGTCAGATTTATCAGCAGATGGGACAGGGTAGAGTGCAGCAGCAGCAGCAGCAGCACCAAAATACTACTAAAGACGATTCTCAAGGATCTGAACAGTAGTAGATGAGCGTTGATGATGTAGAGATTTGAGAGTGGTTGAAGAGTGACTTCTGTAATGGTTTTCTCTGTAGTATAATTGGTTTTGATAAATATTAGAGGAAAAAAAGAAAAAAGAGATACCTGATGAGATTGACTGGATTTGGGTTTTACCACTTGCTTCCCCTCTATTTCGTCCATAAAGCCTTATATATACAGGTGCTTTTGGGTCTCTGTGTCTCTCTCTCACACACACGCACTCATTTCCTCTTTGTTCTTGACCTTTTTGGTTTTGCGAAAATATGTTGGGTTATTAAACTGGTTGTTTTTGGCGAAAATATGCAGGTGGAATTGCTCGCAGCCAACTAGCTTAGCTTTGGGCTTATCTTCATATTAAGTTGAGATGTTTAGATATTGTGTAAGGCATCTTGTCTGTCCTTCTGTTGGCCTGATGAAGTGATGATAAATTTGTTTGTGGGATTGGAAACAGAGTTCAGTGGTCATACTTGTCCAGTTTCTATCTAGATATACTGAGGCTTTTTGATCATCAAAGGATAGCTCACTAGATGGGCTGTTGATTACCATGTTCTGCTATCTATTACATGAATTTCCTTGCAGCGTTTGGCTTCTCAACTCCAGCCTTATTTGGCTCAGTTATTATTTGCATGTCCTTATTGCTTGATTTTTATCCTTTTGAATGATTCAAATCTCCATTTTTCATATAACTTATTCTTAAAAGGGCAATCTGCATGTGTGATTCCCTCGCATTCATGTCCTGTCTTCTTCTGCTTTACACTTACGCACTTGTAAGTGATTTAGAGAATGCTGTGATTCTACCCTTCAGTAGAATGGTACATAGGAGCAGCGGC
>JAOSBL010000006.1:23631087-23656158 GCA_027568915.1 Erythroxylum roraimae | reverse complement strand
GACAAGTATAATGTAAAAAATAAAAATTATTCTATAAATTAATAAATATTAATTTATCGATAAATTAATAAAATATTCATTTATCGATAAAGTAATAACTCCGTATAAGATAATAAATTTTCAAGTCCCAACAATATTCATTTATAGAGGTTTTACTGTAGTTGTAAGGTAAATTATATTAACGTTTCTTGTAATATGACATTAAAAACATTTTTTTAAAATTGATTTTATAAGTTTCTGTGTCTTGATAATTAATAAATATGCTTTTCTCCCCAATATTATGTTACAGGTTAAGCTATTACTGATCAATTTTTTTACGAAAATTAAAATTACTAATAGTCAAAATTTTTCTATACATTATGAAATTAATATATTCATATATTTTGAATATTCAGTTTCAATAAAAAAAATTGCTTTTTTTGTTACAAGTTGAAAATCCTTTCCTAAATGTTATCTTCATGCCATAAATAATAGTTCTCATGTTATTTTTTCTTAAGTTATTATCCACTTTAACGACAAAGTGTTCTACCTTTCTTAAAGTAATAAAATGATAGTTATCATATAGGAGTTGTTTGGCAAACAGCTGATAAGTTATTTTTTAGCTTTTTGACCATCTTAAAAAGTTATTAATGTATTTAGTAAATGATTTATTGGTTAGCTTATTTAATCCCAATAAGCTGATTTTTAGAAGCTCTATAAAAGGAATTTTTTTTATGATCAGCCAAAAATTAATAGGTAAAAAAACCAATTATACCATCCTTTCATGATTTTTGAATTATGCTAATTATGATATAGTGATATTATGGATAATTTAAACTAAAAATCATGCATGTTTCTAGAGTGATAATTTTTTTTTACAATGAAGTAAGTTTTTTAGTTACAAAACTTAGGAGTTTTTTTTTTACTAATGAAATAAGTTTTTTGGTTACAAAATAAAAAATATGTTATGGTGATAAAATTTTTAAGAATGTTCTATATTTTTTATTAGAGTTAAAAACTTAAATTTTTGTAAAATTAAATATCTAATCATGTCCTTATAAATTCTTTTTTTACGTCATGCCCTCATAAATCATTTTACACTTAAACAGTTAATACTAAACAACTAATTTTACCAAACATCTTTAATAAATAGCTAATACTATTCGTTGGTCAAATCAACTAATATAATCAGCTGTTAGCTAACTGCTGATAAAATTAGCTAACAGCTAATGTAATTCGTTAATTACCAAATACAACCATAGTTCATCTCCATAAAATTTTGGATTAGCAGATAATATCTTTAATACCAAGTATCTTTAGGGGTTATTGTAGGGTTATTTAGATGATAATCCTTAACCCCTTCTTGAATCTATCTGAAAAGTAATGATATCTCAGGAAACCCTAGATTAGTCAAATATATAGCCTTTATCGTTCCAAAATCATACCAATCTCTAATAGCTTGAGGATAAGTTCCTCGTAAAAAGTTCAACCTTGGATATATTCCAAAAAATCAATATAGCATCACTATTTTGTAGAGTATATAAATTTCTCATTACCTCGTCATATGCCTGAACCGTAAGATGACTCTTTAGAAGACTATCAATCATGACATTTCTTGATATCATTATTTTGTGCATAGTATTAGGCTTGAGAGAAATATTATCAAGAGTAACCTTTTCTGGCTTAATTTGTTGACTAGTAGATTCCTTTATTGAGGAAGAAGAGCTTATTGATTAGGCTATAAAGTTTTTATTCTAAATAATTATGGTAGTTTATCTTGCCTTGCCATATATTGAAAATGAAAAAAGTAGCTCTACAATTTTTTTTGGTATCAAGTTGAAGTTCACAATATATAATAAATCTTTGATCTGTGCTTGGCAAGTCTATCCCAAAAAGTCAAGCATCTCTTCTTTGAGGTTGATCATCTCTAGTTAAAAAATCTGCAAGAACATTGTGTATTAGACTTGATAATCTCAACATTAATGGCATATTCTGCTAATAAAGTATGTCATTTGATGTACCTTTTATATTCAAGTTAAATAGGGTAAATTATCTTGAATAAAAGCCTTAACTTAAGTATTATAAGTTCTTAATAAAAATCTTTTAGACAATAAAAAAGAATAAAAATTTTGACAGCTTTTTACTACTGTCAATAATACCTTTTTATTTAAGTGATATCTTTGTTAGGTATCTATAAAGGTTCCCAAAGTATACCTGCAAAAAGACTCATTCATCTTGATATTAGAATTATTATAAAGTATCTTTTTTAATACTCTACTACATACATGATTAGAAGTATCAATTTTAAGAATTAAATCATTATCATTAGATGGTAAAGAAAGTTTTGGCAATGTAGTATACAAAATCTTAATTTTTTTTTACCTATTCAATTAAATAGGGTGAAAATTTAAATCTTTTCTCCGAAAGCATTTCAAATTTTTTTTTATCTCATCTAGTTTTTAAATAAAATTTAAAGCATAATTTAATACTCCTAAAAAATTTTGGACTTATTTTTTATCTATTAACTTATCAGGAAATTGTGAGATTTTTTTCGATGATACGAGGTTGAATTTTAACTCTCCTCCATCCATCTCCATGCTAAGAAATTTTATTTCAATGTGACATATCTTAGTTTTGTTTAGAGAGAGCTAAACTATATTGTTCACATAAATCTACAAATTTATTGACATGTATAATATGTTGAGCAATATTATTAAAACTTATTAAAATATCATCCATATAAACATGTATGAAATTATGATACTTAAAGATATTATCCATTTTTCTTTGAAATATTTGTGGGGCGTTTTTTAAACCAAAAAGGCATCACTAACCATTCGTAATGATCTTGTGAGGTAGAGAAAGTAGTGTATGGAATACTATCTTTGTTCATTTTTATCTACCAAAATTCTTACAATAAAATTTAGAGAAGATTTGTTTTCCTCTTGTTAAGTTTATTAATGTTTCTTTATGGGGTAAGAAGTATCCATCAAATACTGAACTATCATTTAGTTTTTTTATTTAATTAACTACCTTTCTAGCTTTATTTCTAATTAGTTCTATATGACTTCTAACTATAAAATTTGGGGAAGAATAAAGGAACTTGACCTAATTATCTTTAGATTTTCTAGTTCAAGAAACTGTTTTCTAAATTCGTCTTGATCTTTTAAATTATATCTCATAGCAATTACTCTAATATTTTTTGTTTATTTATCATTTCTAAATTTGCTTCTTCTCTATTTTTATCCAAAATTGTAATGGATTATTAAAGTAACTTTTTTTATCTTTTGTTTTACTTATTATAATATAATCCATCTTTGATGGTTTTATCTGATGATCCCTAAGAGGAGGATTTTCATAAGTACTGGGTATATCACTAATACTAGGATTTCAGTGAAATTTCATGTTTAATTAAATCAGGTTTTATATGTGTTAAAGTTTTTAAGTTTAAATTTTCTCTCTGGTTATTTAATTCTTCAATTTTTGAATTAGAAGCTTGTATAAAATTTTTCATGTTATCTGTAACTAGGAGGCATTTGCATTTTTAAAGTCAGATCAAATATCTATTTTCCTTACAGTTTTTATTGCATTTATTCTCTAGATCTGATTTATTTATTTTTCCATCATATATTGCATATCCATGATTTGTTTTTAAAGTTTTTCTATATGGAAAAGAATGTTATCATAATATACTATCTTTTTTGAATTTCTGTCAAATCAATTTATTTTTTTAATACTTCAAGTTTTAATTTTAAATATTTATCTTCAGCCATTTAGATGATAATTTTTTAATGGACTTTATCTTATGTTTCCTCTTTCAATCATGTTTATCTTTATGTTTACAAAATTTCAAAGGTTCAAGGTGTCTTTTTGGCTAAAGCTATTGTTAGAGAAGAGAATTTGCTTTTTCTAGGATAGATTTAAAATCCTTTCTTAAATGCTACCTCTATATCATAAGTAACAGTTTTGATGTCAATTCCTTATTTATAATGGATATCATTTTCAATGTATTTAGAAAATTCTTTTCTTAATTTAGTATCCACAATAATGGTAAAATGTTCTGCCTTTCCCAAAGTAATGAAATGATAGGCATCATATCGTTCATCTTCATGAAAAACTAGACCAGTAGATAATACCTTTAATACCAAGGCATCTTTAACGGTTATTATAGGGTTATTTAAATAACAATCCTTAACCCCTTCTTGAATCCAATTTAGGAAGTAATGATATCTCAAGAAACTTTGGATTAGTCAATTATATAGCATTTACTGTTCTGAAATAATACCAATCTCTAATAGCTTGAGGATGAGCTCCTTAAACAAAGCTCAATATTATATATAGCCTAGAAAAATCAATATAGCAAGTATTGGTTTTTTGTAGAGCATATAAATCTCCCATCACCTTCTAATGTGCCTGAACAATAAGATGACTCTTTGGAAGACTATCAGTCATACATTTCTCTATACCATTATTTTACATGTCGTATTAGGTCTAAGAGAAATATTATCAAGAGTAATCTCTTCTGGCTTAATCTATTGACTAGTAGATTCCTTTATTAGGGAACAAGCCTGTGGATGATGAATGTTTATCTTAGCCTTATTGACTAAGCTATAAAGTTTTTGTTTTGAATAATTATAATGGTTTATCTTGGCTTCCCTATATAGAAAAATGAAAAAATTAGCTCTGCAACTTTTTTTGGTATCAAATTAAAGTTCATAATATCTAATAAATCTTTAATCTATGCTTGGCAAGTTAATCCTAATAAGTCAAAAATGTTTTCTTTAGGGTTGACCATCTCTAGTTAAAAATTTACAAGAACATTGTTATTAGATTTGATAATCTCAATATCAAAGGTATATTCTGCTAATAAAGTCCATTTTGTATATTCTTTATATTCATGTTTAGAGGGTAAATTATTTTGAATAAAATCCTTAACTTGAGTATTGTCAGTTCTTAAAAAATATTTTACGCAGTAAAAATTAAGAAAGATTTTGACAACTTTTTTCTATTGCCAATTAGTCCTTTTTATTTATGTGATATCTCTATTGGGTATCTATAAAGGTCCCTGAAGTATATCTACAAAGGGACTTATTCATCTTGATATTAGAATTATCATAAATCTATCTTTTTAATACTCCACTCGATACACAATTAGAAGCATCAGTTTTAAGAATTAAATCGTCATCATTAGATTGTAAAGAAAGCTTTGGCGATGTAGTACACAAAATCTTAATTTTCTTTTCCTGTTCAATTAAATAGGGTGAAAATTCAAATCTTTGATTTTTCTTTAAAAGCATTTGAAAAGGTTTTCTAATCTCAGCTAGATTTTGTATAAAATCTGAAGCATAATTTAATACTTCTAAAAAACTTTAGACTTATTTTTTAATCTAGTTAGCAGCCCCCACTCTCTCTTCTTTTGCATTGTCTCAATTTTCACAAGGATTTCACACTTTTCTTTCACGTCACTTCCATTTAAACCTTTTTCACCTTCAAATCTAGTGTTTCCTACACTAGAAAACATCTTTTTTTAATAGGTTTTGCAAGAATTTTTTTTTACTCTCTCTCCTACATTTTTGGTGATTTTGTGCTTATTTTGTTGGTTTTCTAACAAGATGCACAAAGAGTGAAATAAAGTGTGCATACGTATGAACCCAAGGGCAAATAGAAGGTATCTAAAATTGGTGCATGTGATTTGGTAGCTAATTTTGGCACTCCTTTCTCAATCTTCTCACAAGAAGAAGGTGAGAGATTCTAAAAACTTCAATCCAAAACTAGAGCTGCACTCAAATATTTTGATTTCGAAATTTTGGAGGATTTGAGTTTGAAAGAAAAATTTGAATCTTTAAGTGCTAGAATTCATTAAGATAAATTCATTCATTGTGATTATTTTGTATATGAAGAATTAACCCTTAAATTCTTCACTACATTGATTTATGAGCCTAAAAAGCAAGATATGTTTTTAGATTAAAAGGGAACTAATGAAATTTAGGTTATTTTATTATGAAAGAAATACTTGGTTTCCTTAAATCAAAATTGTCGAAATGCATAATAATTTTCATGTCGCTTCTTTTTTGACTAAATTGATTGGTTTAGATGTGTTTGAACCACATAATGCAACAAATAATGCCATTTGGAGTCCAAAACATTTATTACTATATAAATTCATGTGTCACATTGTGTTTGCTAAAAGTCAGAGTAACAAATATTGCAAAAATGATTTATTTTTACTTTGGTGTATGGAGCATAAGATCAATGTTTACACATCGATCCATATTTTTTAGATAATAGTTACTTCACTTTTTTTTAAAAAAGTAGCTATTTAGGCATGAGATTTTTAATAACTACTTTGGCTCAATACCATGGTGTTGCTATTGATGGACCAACCCCTGTTTTGCCTGAAAGATTAAATAATCCTCACTTGAGGAGGGAAGAGATCTTAGAGTACCATGGTATGGAACTTCGAGATCCCAGCTATATATCTAAAGTTAAGCACAGGACAAGACAGGCGGGATCTAGTTTCGCACTTCCACAACAACATCAAATGGTATCATTAAATGAATAATATGAGGATGAAGAAGAAGGTTTGGAGACAGTGCTCAACATACTTGAGGATAAAAATAAGCACCTAGAGGGACACATAGATGCCATAGAGAAACAATTGAAGGAAGTAGTGAGACATTAATGCTGTTAAACTAAGAAATTACTAAAGTTTTTTCAGTACAAGGCGTCCAAGTCCCATCTACTACACCATCACTACCACAATATCCATGAGTATTCTTGTCTTTATTTTCCATTTCTTTTAATTTTTGTTCTACTAGTTCATGTTTTCTTATGTTTGAGTTTTGTTTCCATATTAAGGGCAATGTTATTTAAGTATGGAGACATATATACAATTGTATATCATTTATATGTGAATTTGCATTTGCATTATGCAAGATTTTGATTATGTTAGCATTGTCTAAAAATTTTGTTTCATGATATTTTCATTGCGTGAATGTGACAGTGACATGAAATTGAAAGGAATTAGCTTATCTATGAACATGATCATTTAATTTGTGAACACACATTAGCTTTGGAAGTTTGTGTTTTAAGTGCTTTTAAGGTGAATATGTATGTTGATTAGAATATTGTACTTATTCTTTCATTTTATGACACTTCTTTGGATGCACTTATGTTTACATTCATTTAAATTGGTAGACATCACTAGTAGCCTTTCTTGGTAGTGGTTGATTAGGAAGAAATGATGCAGCTAAAAAAATGTGTTGAAAAATTTTGTTAAATAAGTTTCCTATTTTACTAGCCCATTTTTAAAAAGGTTAAGAATAGAGCTAATAGCCAGTTATGAGTTATGATATAGCTAAGTAATTAAGAGCATTCATATAAAGTATTTGTCTTCACATTAAAAGGCTAGAATTACACTCCCACCAAGCTTGATAAAACATAACTTAGTTGAGTAATTGGGGGACATTCATGACAAGGTGTTTGCCATTATGTCAAAATACTAGGCTATCATTAAATAAAATCAAAAAATATAATGTTGTCATCTTGTTAAATATCAAAAAAATTCATGAGCGGATATTTAGTGATGGCCTACCTATTTAATTGATAAATAAGAATGAATGCATGCTTATAAGTGTTATAGATGTATGAATAGGTGTCAATATTTTGGTTGACATGCTTATTTAAATCAAAGCACTTGAACATAAATGAAGTAAGTTAATTTCATGAGATTTGATATCATGATTGCATAATTGCATTATTGTGTGATGTTTTGTGTTTTGTGTTGTGTTTTTTATTTTTTATTTTGTATTTGTTTGTTTTGTGGTTTTAGTTTTTCTTGGGGACAAGTAAAGATTTAAGTGTGGGGAAGTTAACAGGTGTGGATTATATGATGTTTTCTAGGTGTTAGAGTGTGTTTTTAGTGTTTAATTAGATGATAATCATATGTTTAAGACTTAGATTTATGTTCTTTTTAGTGTTTTGTGTGTTTTGTTTGGCTGATTATTGTTTAAGGCAAGATTTTGATCTTAATTGTATGTTTCAATGGTTGTTTAATGTGTTTGATGATGAGTAGAGACATAAAAAAATTGAAGAAAAGATGAAGAAAAGGCTGGAAAATAAGATCTGCATGATCAGGCATGAGATGCACAATCATGCATACAACAGCACCACAATCGAGATCCCTCTGGAAAAATCACGCATAGACTGTTGCTTCATAAATGATCGTGACAGAGATCTAGAGAAAGGCCATGTATGATCGTGCAAGGAGCTTTTCTAAGTTGCAATTTTTTTAATACTTTTGATGATTTAGGGCTATTTTTGAAACAAAAACACATGGATAAACCTTACTTAAAACCCTAGGAGGCTTAACAGTATATAAAGAAAGAAAAGAACATTAACTGGTGGTTGGAAAACATAAAAAGAGAAAATCAAAAAGAGCAAAAATATGAAGAACAAAAACTGCACTTTCCAATTCAAGGCAAAGAAGAGAAGACATCTATATTCAAATCTCTACTATTTTTCTTTTATTTCCTTGTTTTTAAACATTAATGATGATTCAATTGGCATATGTAATTATATCCATGGATTGCTAAACTCCTTTTAGGAAGTACTCCTGATTTATTTGTTAGACTTTACATTCTTGATTTAATGAAATATGTTTACGATGTTTATTACTTTATATTCAATTTGAATTGGGAGATTAGATTGAATTATTTATTTTATGTTGCATAACAAGAGCTGATACCTTGATAGAACTAAAAACATCAAATTAATAGGCAACTGAAGAGAGATATTAATTGTTTATTAGTTAACCATAGGATGCTTCAAATCTAATTGTATAGTTAGGAAAAATTTTGATAGATCGAGAGATCACAATTCAATTTCTATCTATTTTAATTGGGATTACTTGATTAGATCTCGAGAAAGGGTAATCAAAATTATTGGATATATAGGGTTAAGTAGTATTAAATCAAGAAGGTGAAGAGAAAACAAATAAGGATAAAAGTATTTCCTACTTTCTATCATCGATTAATCAACCAATTCTCTGCTACTTATTTCATTATTTGATTATCAATTCTCTGTTTTTAGTTTAACTTTTGGTAAATTATCTTATTGTTTACCTTAAACAAAGTTTACAAGAATTATTAGGTGACTACTCCAATCCTCATGGAATGATATTTTTTATGCTATATGATACAATCTGTATACTTGCAGTAAACACTTATTAATATCGCTAACTACTAATATAGCTAAGGAATGTTCCAAAATCATAAATATAGAAGATGAGACACCTATCACTATATTCGACATTATGTGCTATTATCCTGTCAATCATCTAAGGGTCTTCTTATTATGCCTTTACAATGTCGGTTATTCTAGTTGCTTCTTCTTTAGTTGCACTCACCGTTGGCAATACATTGTCATGGTTAGTAGTTTGTATCTCCATCATAATTGCAACCCAAAAATTAATCAAAACACAACAAACTCCCAGCAAAAGATCCACAAACACCAGCCAACTGTCATAACAAAACTCAATGCTTGTAGTTCTCAAGCACTGGCATATTAATGACGATATGGGGAATTACTTGATTTATTTTTAATTATGTTACAGTAGCTGCCATTAGTTTCTTATTGGTAAAGTGCTAGCATTATTTTCTCCAATCTCTATCAGCATTGCCCATGTGTGTGTCTCTAGCATTTAGCTTGTGGTTGATCTACTCTCAATCTATGAAAAGTGCTTGTGAATAGTATTTAGCCAGCTTTATCACTAAGAAAATTTCTTTGTTTGATGGATGATATTTCTGAGTTTATGTCCATTACAGCTTTAAAACAAGCATCAACTAGTCCTTAGACTCGGTCATCTTCAAGCTTAAATGAGTGCTTGCAGATGGCTATTATAAATAATATGAAAGAGAATACTGGTGATAAAAGGAAGACATGGGTACAAATTACTAGAGACAACAAAACTGAAAACTAAACTTAGATATTTTCCACCAAAAAAATGTGATGAACAATTTATTGTATTGTCTCCCATTTGATTTTGAAAGCTAGTGTATAAAAATGAAATTCCACATTGATTAGACATTTTCTTGACAAAAGAGGTGTTTAACCTACCATGAAGTAGTGGCAAAAACACATTGGAAAACACATGGCTTTGTCAACATGTTGGTAAATAATGATGAAACTTCTTTCTTTAAATTGTCTTACAATGTTGCTATAGCTTTGGAGTCCTGAACTGAAAATTGATGAAATCAAGATAGAAAATATACCAATTTGGGTGTTTATACATGGAGTATCATTAGAGTATTGGACCATAAGTGGATTAAGCTATCTTGCTAGCTTTATTGGCAAACCAATTTGTAGGGACCAAGCCACTACAGAGACATCCAGAATCAATTTTTACATGTTATGTATTTTGGTGAATTCTATTACTTATTTGCCAACCTTTAGATGGTTAAAGATACTCTCAAAGTAACCTATGCTTGGATATCTAAGCAACTGCATTTTAGAAAAGAATGGAGACCCACAGGTAGACATTTTAGTACTGGATTTGGATAGGAGCTTAATGAAATTGGAGAAAAGAAGCAAGAAAACAATGTTCAAAAATTTGAAATAAATATCAGTAGCTTGGAAGGTACATGTTACAGCACTGAGGCTAATCCTAAATCTGGTGAAAAGCATTTGTTGGAAGAATGTATAGAGAATGAAAATATTTACGAACCATTTCCCAAAAAGAGGTTAGAGTAAGGAAGAAGAGTACAAATAAAGATGAATAGGTAACTATATCTATTGATAATGAGAAGGAATTTGAACCTATATTAAGGAGAAGATCTAGTGAAAGGAAGAAGCCTCTGGCTTCTATTTCCAAAACAGTCATCACTTGGAATATAAGAGGAGCTAATGCTCCTTCCAAGAAATTTTGTTCAAGAACCTTATCTTGGAGCATAAACCAGATATATTTTGCTTGTTAGAATCAAGAATAAAAGATGAGAAATGTGATTTGTTGGAGATGTTATGTTCCAACTAGAGGCAAGTCACAAACCATCCTCATCATCATAAAGGGAGGATCCTGTTATACTTTAATCATCAAACTGTAAATGTAACAATATTAGGAATCTCTAATCAGGCTATACATGTTAATGTATTATGCAACACCACAACTAAATTTGGTGTAATATCCCTTGTTTATGCTCACAAAAATGTATTTAAGTGGAATCAATTAATTAGAGGTATCTGTAGTGACAAAAAACTGTAACTATTGATTGGAGATTTAATTACTATCCTAAACTCTAAAAAAGCTGGGTGTATATGCTTCTAAACAACCCTATTCATAATTCATACAATGCATTACAGATATTCAGATATCTGATATACCTTGGGGTGGAAACTATTTCACATGGAACAATAATCAGCATGTAAGTAGTTTACATTAGGAAAAAAAACTGGATAGATATATGGTAAATCTAGAATGGATTAGCAGTTCCCAAGTTTAAGGATGTCAAATATAGTCTGACACGACCTGACTCAATTTTGGCTCGGGTTAACTGGGCCACAAGCCAAGGTTTGGAAGACTCGGGCCAACCCGTGGCCCAACCGTTAAAACGATTTCGTTTTTGACGTTTTTCTTTTTAAAAAATATGTTGAGCTGGCTATAGGCCGACCTATCCAGGCCTGTCGAGCCACGCCACGAGCCACGCTGGTTCATCTTCAATTCTCACTATAGACAGTCTCTCTGATCCCTCAATGTGCATCATGTAAAGTCTAACACAAGCTGTAAGTATCAGAACACCTTTCAAATTTAATAATTTCTTAACCTCTTTGGCAATTTTTGATGAAATCATCTAGAAAGCTGTCTCCACTTAATTTTAGGGCACCAAGCAATTTGTTTACGCAACAATAAATGAAACTCATCATAATGTCCATAAAGTAGTTGTATAACAAAAATATCAAAAATACTCATCATTTGTTAACAACATCCAAAGAGGCATTTACAATTATACAAGATGAGTTGTACAGAAATCCTAAGTCTAGTGAACTTCAAAAAATGAGAAGATTGCAATTTGTAACTTGTCAAGAGCGTTATTATATGATCATTCTATGATAAAGCAAAGATCAAAGGTACAATGGCTTAAATAGAGTGATAGAAATTCCACTTTCTAACATAAAATTCTCTAATATAATTGTCAATGTGATTAAAGTCAATCAAAACATATCAGAAAATCATAAGTTAATTGAAGAAGATTTTAATTACTTCAATTTAATCATGAATGCACTAGCAAATGCTTATTCACAGTTGAACTACTTAAGGAGATCATATTGGGAACCATAACTCCTAAAAATGTTTAACCATTGTCCAAGTCTATCATTAATAAAGAGATTGATGAAGCGGTAAACTCAATCAATCCACACAAAGTTCCTGATCTAGATGGTTTCAATATGATTTTCTTTAACAAAACCTATAATTTAACTAGGAGTATGATTCATAAAGTTGTTCGAGAATTCTTTAATTGTATGAAATTGCTTAAGGAGATTAATAGACACTTCATAACTCTAATTCCAAAAGGGGGAGAGGTGAAGCACTTCAGTGACTACATACCAATTGCTTGCTCCAATTCCATATATAAAATCATCTCCAAGGTTATAGATAATAGAATAAAGAGGATTTTAGTCAAATATGTGGGTGAAAAATAATGGGTATATATACCTATCAGATTAATAATTGACAACATTCTTTTAATGCATGAGTTTATGAAACGTTATTGCACAAGAAAAGGGGGTAGAAATTGAACCTTAAAGTTCGATTTAAGGAAAGCCTATGATAATATGGAGTCGTAATTTCTTATTAACATTATAAAGAAATAGCTTTTCTTGAAATATTCATTGAGTGGATTTCTCAGTACATCACCACTCTGTCTTTTAATGTACTTATAAATGGGGAACCTTCAAGGAGTTTTAGAAGTGGAAAAGGTATAAGGCAAGGAGATTCTTCATCCCCTTACCTATTTTCTCTTATTATGGGGTTTTTGCCGAATACTTAAGAGGGTGGTGGAGAGAGCAAAGTAGTTCAGATATCATTTTAAGTGTAAGTGGCTAAGTATAACAAATCCGGTCTTTGTTGATGATTTATTGTTGCTATCCTGATCAGATAAAATATTTGTGGTGGCTTTGGTGACTATAATCAAAACGTTTTCTAAAATGTCTGGACTTGAAGTGAACTCTGAAAAAAGTCTCTTATTACATCTCTAACAAAGCTATAGTTCAAGAAGTAATGATATTTGAAGTTACAAGTTTTAGAAGACATAACCTACCATTTGTATATTTGAGAGATACTATTACTACTTCTAAGTCAACTTATCGAGATTAAAAATTGCTAATTGATAAAATACAAGCTAGGATATCATGCTGGAATCTGAAGGCTTTGTCATTAGCTAGGAGAGCACAACTCATCTTTTCTGTACTCAATGCACTAACTATACATTGGGCAACTCACATGTATTTTCCAAAGGATGTTATCAAGACAATTGATGATATTCTTAAAAAGTTTTTGTAGTCTATAAACAAAACAAATAAACACTACAATCCAGTCAAATGGTCAGAAGTTTGCTTTCTAAAAATACATGGCAGGATGAATGTGCTCCCTTTAAGGATTTTCAATTTGGTTATTCTTACCAAAAAATTGTGGGTGATCATTGAAAACAAGCAATCCCTATAGGTTAAGTGGATCAATGCTTATTACATCAAAGGGAGAAATCCATGGAAAGTCAATATACCTGAAACTGCCTCAAACACAACTAAAACAATCTTCAAACTCAGAAGCAAAGTCAGACCATATGTGATCAAATTATTAGGAAAAGGTGTCAATACATCCTTTTGGTATGATTGATGGTTAATTGCTGAAGTATGTGAGGATATTGGTGAGCTCAATCCAATCAAAAATATCATTAGGGATAATCAATCTATTACTTTTGCTCTAGCACACAAAACTAAAATTTTATCAAGGATTCGAGATTTTGGTTAGTATAATCATATCAATAACAGTGAGCTTAAGGAAAACAAAGTAGAAGCCAAATTGTGGAATTTGTCTAGAAATGGTAAATTCAACAATTTGACTTGTAGAAAGTTGTTTCAAGAGTAGGGAAATATGGTAGCATGGCATAAACTTGTTTAGTGCAAGTATATGATAGTTAAAGCTTCAATCAAAACATCGAGGGTAATCAGGAATACTTTACTATAATTGATAGAATAAATAAATTTATGGTCATTCCAAAAAAATGTGTTTTATGCAAGTAACAATAGGAAAGTATTACTCACTTACTCTTCAATGTCAGTTCACTCAACCTTTGTGGAAGGACATAACTCAAAGATGTTTGTTAGGAGATGCACCAAATGAGTGGTATCATATTGTAGCTTGGAGTTCAGCTTTAAACATGCATGATAAAACAAAGCAATGGTGCCTTTTCATTGCTATGTCATATCTAATACAAACTGTATGGGATGAAAGGAATATGAGAATATTCATCGACATTAAGAAACAACTGTCAAAGATACAAAGGAAGACAATCAAAGCAATCAACATTTTTCACCTTTGAAGATAAAATGAAGATTAGCTCCAGCCTTATGTGAGTATGGGATTAATGATTAGCATATACACTTGTGTTTGATCCTTTATAATACCATCATGGTGGTTTGTTAACCCATTCATTTGATGGGATGGTTTATGATTGTGACCATTGTTATACTTAATCTAATTTACAATTTTTCAAAAAAATATACTTACCGTAAATAAAATTTTTCATTTAAACTTTAAAAGTGGAGATGCAAATGGAAGTGTAATAAGAAACTTTATTTACCCGCTCCTATGAGACAGAAATTTAATAATAAGATGATTAGAGCATGAAGTTCGCAGGAGACATGAGCTAACATGCTTAGCAATTAAAGAGGCAATTTTTAATTTAATTAAAAAGTTTAGGAAATTTTAAGAATTAAATATAAATCTATTAGAAATTTAAAATTAACATAATTAAAATTTTTAGGTTTATTAAAAATTTTAAATTTTTAATAAACCTAAAAAATTTAATTATGTTAATTTTAAATTTCTAATAAATCTAGAAAGTCATTTTTATTTTTTAAAAAATTATTTTCAAAAAGATAAATTTTATTAGGTAAACTAGTGGAATTTAATTTAATTTTTCAGGAATTGAATTATTAAATTAAATTAGTTATCAAACCAATAACTACAATCAAGCAAAGTTTTAAAGAATTATTTTTCACAATTAGATGATGTTAGATATAATTAGTATAAAGAGATTACATTAATTATGAAATGACTTAAATTTTAAGATTTTAATCCTTTAATCAAATATTAAATATACGTTAAAATGTGTAATTATCACCTTCCATTATTTAAGTATAAAATAAGATTTTTATTTATTGTAAAATTTGTTTAGCAAACTTAAGAATCATTTTCAAATATCAATTACAAAATAGTTACTAAGTAGTAAGAACTAATATAATTGGATTTAAGTAGAGTAGAGATGCTCTATATCCAATCGAAACAATGAATCATAAATGATTGAATTATATGTTAAGCTAAACTATTTTAACATATTTGGGTGGTCACGACATGTTGCTAGATATGAATCTTGATCTATGATTACAAATTATTTAATTAGAGAATTAAATCTGAATTTAAAGAATATAATTAAATTATAATATATAATTATTACCAAAATATCAAGAACTTAATAGGCCACACAAAAAGAACAATTAAAGAGAAATTTTTAATTAATTATAAAGTTTAAGAAACATATCAAATGTTAAATATCTGATTTGATTAAAATTAAATTCTAATTTAATTAGATTTATACTTTAATTATAATTATGCAAGAAAGAAATACTAATCTTTTTTTTATAAAAATGAAAGAAATAAGAGAGATAACACTCTTATCAACTTATATTAAATAGATTAATTTTCTTTTTTTATTTTGTAAATACCAAAAAAATTACATATGTAAATAGCTTGTGATGATAATTTTGCCAACAAGGAAAAACTTTTAAAGAATATCGAATCAAGTTTAACTATTTTATTTCCTAATTTATTTTTGAAATTATTCTATGGAAAAGATCATATTAGAAATAATAAAAATTGTTTGATGGCCCAGTCACTCTCTATAATGTTGGCATTCAATAACATAAGGTGCATGCTTGCATTAAATTTAACCATCATAACTATTTCTTGTAACCTTAAAGATTATGTCTATACACTCCTTGCGAAACACAAATTGTCTCTAAATCTTGATCTTGTGTACCATCTTTCTCTTGTTTAGTTCTTTGTTTGAGGATCGTGAAAACTTCAAATTAATCTTATTTTCAAGAGTTTAAAAGGTTTAACATCAAACATTCAACCATAGCAGTCATCTGGTTACATAAAATAGTAAATTAAGTGGATGATGCTGATATGGGTTGCAAGGGAAGTGAGAAAGAAAGACGTTGGATTGCCACAAGAGGACTATTGTTAGCCCCTTAGCACATGAACGCATTTCACAGCTAGCTGAAAACCGACCTTGGGTTGAAGGTTAGTTGAACCACAATCATAATGGAGGCATGCGAGAGATGAAATGTAACTTAGCAAGTTAGATCAAGTATAGTGCAAGTTTTGTGTTTCGGACCATATATGGATTGACTTGCTAAGACTAAGTTCTTGATGGACTAAGGACTTAGTGTATGCTCAAACAAATGAAACATGGCTAATAGAGTTCACATGGGTAAGAATTGGACCAAATGAGTATGTTATAAAAGGCTTTAGGCTAGAATCACTCATCATCAATGGTGGATGTTGTGGTATATAAGATCACAAAGAATAGATATAAGTTCTAAAAGATAAAGACCATATGGGCATCATTTGGAGATAGTGGAGATATTTATGGATATGGATTTGTCACTCTTAGATAGATGTAATCTCTTATCTTGTTAGTTGTGATTAGTTAAATCCTATCAGATAGAGTCTTATTTGGATGGGGTGTCATTTAATTATTTAATGCGATGTAACTTGATAAGGATAAGATGTGAACTAGTTAGTTCAATTCAGTTAGGATTCTGAATTATAACTTGGCTATCAAGCTAGAGGTGTCTATAAATAGCTCATTTGAGCCTTGCTTTTGATCACATTAAGAGAGAGCATTCCTTTGTACACTTTAAGGAAAGTAATAAATGTTAGCATTTTTTGTATCTCTTTCGTGCTTCTATAGTTGCCTTTGATAGTTTAGTGCTTTCGTAGTATTCTTGCAAGTGTGTGAGAGTTAAGTATTGTGAAGGTAAGGTGTTTAAGAATAAGGTTTTGTTGGTCAACAATCATTAGGGAGGTTGAATCTTACTTCAATAGACCTAAGTGAGATTGTCGTACAGACATGTAGGTGCAACCTGCGGTATAACTTTGATGCTCAGAAGATCTCTGCAACAACTGGTATTAGAGCCACATTTTGATATGGTAGGAAGTAATAATTTGATTGAGCATGTCACCAATATAGACGCACTTCTTGGGCTAATTCCAAAAAGGGAGGAAGAGATCACTTCCTGCTATTCTTAGTTTGAGATGTTAGAGGGACATATCGAACATTACAACATTACATAGCGAATTTAATGAAGGCATAAGAGGAGACTAGGTTTGAGATGACTATCCTAGGCATTTTGTTGCAAAACAGGATGTTGGGTGTTTTGAGAGCACCACTATAAAGGTGTATGAACCTAAAGTTTTCAAGGGTGTGCAGAATTGGAAGGAGCTCGAGAACTTTCTATAGGATATGGAGTAGTACTTTGCAACTACTAAGTTACCCAATTCTAAAAAGATCAATATGGTGCCCATGTATTTAGATGGGGATGCCAAGCTTTGGTGGAGAATGAGAATTTATACTGAAATCAAGACAAATAAAGCTCCTATTAACACATAGGAGAAGATGAAGGAGTTAAAGGATCAATTCCTTCCGATGAACACTTCTTGACTTATAAGGGATGCCTTTCCCTTTGAAATCTCCCTTTTTAGAGTCTTTCTTCTTTTTTCCCCTCACTCTTATCCTGTTGGGCTATCCTTTTTGTTTGGAAGAAGCAGAGGAGCCTGCCTTAGTTGCCTTCGTCACTCAAAAATCTACCAAGGCATTAGCAGTCGCGATTGCACCAATTATATCCTTCATATTTTACCTATACAACTTTATTTGCGCTTATGGTTGTAACTCGGACAACTTTATTTGCAAGTTGGGGCTTAAGGTATTAAAGACCCCGTCAAGGTACAGACTCATATGGATAAGGCATAAATGGTAGTAGGTGTTACTTACAACTCCTAGTGAGCATAGGAAGTTGGCCTATTAAGTGCAACTGCATAGTCATATCACTTGAAGATTTCAACTAGATATTGGGGATATACTTCCTGAAGGCATCAAAGACAGTGTTATGGGAGTTATGATGATCATGTACGAATAAAATTCCTTTTATGTTAAATATTATAGATCCAATGGCAGAAAGACTTATGATACAATGACGGTAACTTATGTGTCAACCATGAGCATCCAGGAAAGGTTGAAGAAAGGTATGAAGACTTATCTTGCTGCCATGTGGGAGATTAATGAGGACCTTGTGGTGGAAATCCCTGATGTAGTTGTAAGTTTGTTGACGGAGTTTCGAGATGTAATACCAAAATAGTTGCTTAAGACTTTTCTCCCTCATCGAGAGATTAATTATAAGATCGAGTTAGTTCCTTAAGTCATCCCACTTGCACACGCCCCATATAGAATTTCCTTGTTGGAATTAAGGGAGCTTTAAAAACAACTTGGTGAATTGTTAGAGGTATGGTTTATCCCACATTCTAAAGTCCCATACAATGCCCTAATGCTATTCCAAAAGAAGTAAGATGGTCACTTTAAATGTGCGTAGACTATCGAGCCTTAAATAAGGTAACAATAAAAAATAAGTATCATGCTCCATTAGTTCAAGATTTGATAGACAGATTGTCAAAGGCTGTGGTTTTCAAGAAGCTTTATCATCAGAGTAGGTATTAGTAACCGTAGATAACTGAGGGCGATGAGCAAAGGACAATATATGTGAATCAATATAGATCATATAAATTCTTAGTTATACCGTTCTGATTGAATAATGCCTTTACAACATTTTACAACCTGATGAATGATGTGTTGTATGATTTTCATGATGAGTTTGTTGTGATGTATCTCAACAACATTGTGGTATATAGTATTGACATGGTAGAATATGAGGAGCACTTGGAGAAAGTGTTCGAGTGATTGAGAAAACATAAGCTCTACATGAAGATGAAGAAGTGTGAGTTTGCATAATCAGAGAACAAATTCTTGGTTCATTTAGTGAGCAAGGATTAAGTCATGATGGATCCTAAGAAAGTGAAGGAGATAGTTAAATGGAATATTCACACTACAGTACGAGAGTTGTAGAGTTTTCTCGTACCAACAATATTACCAACACATTTTTTAGGACCTTAAGAAGTTATTCGAAGCAAGCCAGGCGGCAAGAGTTTTTTCCTAAATATAACTTCGTGTGGGAGCATAAACTAGGGAGGCACAATAATGTGCCTAATGCCTAAAGTTGGAAAAAGGTGTTTACGGCCCTATCTGTCATTATTAGGTTAAATTCTAACTTGTTGGAGTAAATAAAAGTTGCAACTCCGTTAGACAACACATAACGTAAGTTAATCTCACAAGTTAAAGAAGATGTTGTATACAGGTTTTGGCTTGATATGATGGACTTTTTATGACTAAGAGTAGTAAAGTGTATATTCCTAGTTTTTGTGGCTTAAGAAAACAATTATTAAAGGAGACACATGACTCATAGTAGGCTGGTTACATCAGAGTTCAAAGGATGATGACGCTCTTAGCTCGTTCCTATTATTGGTCGAAGATGGAGAATGGCATCGAGTTATATGTCAAGACATGCCTTGTGTATCAATTGGATAAGCCAAAGATGAAGAACAAAGTTAGATTGCTACAACCTTTATCTATCCCCAAATGATCGTGGATGTCAATTTTTAATAGATTTCATTAATGGGTTACAAGAGGTGGACAACATAACGACAATCATGGTGATTATAGATCGATTCTTTAAGTGTGTAATCTTTATGTCAGTATTAGCATCTTGTCCCTCAAATATTGCGGTGAAGTTGTTTTATAAGAAAATGGTGGAATACTTTAGAGGACATCTTAAGTGACCGAAACATCAGATTTATAGGTCGATTCTAAAAATCCCTTTTTAACATGATAGGTTGTGATTTAAAGTTTTCAACTATAAATTACCCACAAATGAATGGACAAACTGAGAGGATCAATGGTTTATTGAAGGAGTACTTAAAACATTACATAAGTGTAAGTTAGCGTAACTGGTTAAGTTTACTTGATACTGCACTATTTTGCTATAAATTGCATAATTCTTCTGCTACAAAGAAGATTCCCTTTGAGATAGTCGTGGTTTTATAACATCTCAGCCCACTCGAGATTACATAACAAAGGATAGGTAGCAAGTGTCCTACGATGTGTAAGTTTACATCTATCATTCCTAGATAGATGTAATCTCTTATCTTTTTTGTTGGAATGTAACTAAATCTCATCCAATAGAGTCCTATTTGGATAAAGGTGTCATCCAATCGGTTACTGTGATATAATCTCATAAGGATAATATGTAATCTAGTTAGTTCAATTCAGTTAGAATTCTAAATTATAATTTGGCCATCAAATCAGAGGTGCCTATATATAGCTCATTTGAGCCTTAATCTTAATCATATTAAGAGAGAGCATTTCGTTGTATATTTGAGGGAAGTAATAAAGGCTAGCATTTGTTGTATTTCTTTCATGCTTCTATTGTTACATTGAAAGGGAAGTAATAAAGGCTAGCATTGTATTTCTTTAACGGACCTGAGTATGATTTTCATGTAGAGTTGTAGAGGTAAATTGAGATATAACTTTGGTGCTTAAAGATCTTTGTAACAACTATCATAGTTTCACAAGAGAGTAGATATTTGAAAAGTTGAATCGTCCTTTCTATAAAAAAGAATATGAGTTATTTGGTGAAATAAAGAGATTGAAGTTGCTTCTTTTCACTAAAGGAGTTATCACTATTGCCAACAAGATTTTTGGAAACCAATCAATAAACCAAGTAAATTGTTAGTTAGATAAGGGAATCGGTGTTGTCTTTGACTGTGATAAATAGTGACATGTGGCATCTAACTCATGCCACGCCAATACTACAAAAAGTTTGTCACTAATCATTTACAAAACATAATATCTAAGTTACTTCTATTTTAGTTAATTAATTCTTAAGATTGTACTAAAATGTTTTAAAATTTTAAAACTATAAAATTTTAAGATGCGTGACTTACAATGGGCTGGTCACCCTAGAGTTCAAAGGCACTCCTGTGACGTACAAGTTCATGATGGAGAAGCAAGAGTTGTTGGATAAGGTGAGGAGTAGTCTTCAAAAAGCTTTTTCACGGATAAAGAAACAAGCAGACTTATGGAGGAGACTGTTGGAGTTTGATGTGGGAGATAAGTATTGTTGAAATTTATTCCACATATTTGTGAAAAGATCTCTAGTAAGTAAGTACATTGAGGACTGATGCCTAAGTACGATGGATTGTTTGAAGTGTTGAGTCAAATAGAGAACGTGGTATACAGATTAAAGTTGCCCAAGAGACTGAAGGTACACCCTACTTGTCATATTATTTTTCTCAAACCTTATTAAGTGGATGCATCATATTCGAATAGGAGTTAAGTGAAGAGAGTTCCACCAGTTGTGAGAAAATAGTTAGAGGATAAAGTAGAGAAGATATTGAATCATTGAACGATGAGGCAATATAAGAAGATTCGAAGGACCAAGTTCTTGATCCAATAAAAGGGAAAGCCTATCACGGAAGCTACATAAGAGAAAGTACTACCTTGTGGTAGTTTGAGGATTAGGTGAACGCCTAATTTTAGACTAGTTCGACGAGGGTGTCAAATTCATTTAATGATGGTGGATTGTTAGCCCCTTAACACATTAAAGAACTTCATAACTAGCTAGAAACAAGCCTTGGGTTGAAAGTTAGTTGGACACCACATATGATGGAAGCATACAAGAGCTCTAAGTAAACTTAGAAAGTTAGATCAAGTATGATACATGTCTTGTTCAAGTTTTATACCTTGTATAGACTGACTTGACCAAGATTAAGTTCTTAATGAACTAAGGACTTAGTGTATGCTCAAATAAATGGACCATAACTAATGAACTTAATATAGGTAAGCATTGGACCAGACTAGTATGTTATAAAAGGCTTTAGGCTTAGATAACTCATCATCAATGGATAAAGATTATGGGGCGATCTTAGATGATGTGACAGATAAGATCACAGATGATAAATGTCAACTGTAAAAAATAAAGACCATATGGGAGGATCATTTGATTATAATGGAGATCTTCATAGATATGGATGTATCATTCCTAGATAGATGTGGTCTCTTATCTTGTTAGTTGAGATATAGCTAAATCATATCATATAGAGTCCTATTTAGATGAAAGTGTCATCTAATTAGTTAGTGCAAGATAATATAATAAGGATAAGATGTAATCGAGTTAGCTTAGTTTAGTTAGGATTTGAATTATAACTTGGCTATCAAGCTAGAAGTGCCTATAAATAACTCATTTGAGCCTTGCTCTTAATCACATTGAAAGAGAGCATTCCTTTGTATACTTTAACAAAAGTAATAAACGTTAGCAATTGCTATATCTCTTTTTGCTTCTATTGTTACCTTCCAAGAGTAGTAAGGAGTTCGAAAATAAGGTTTTGTTGACAATCATGCAGGGAGAGGTATAGGCGCAACTTATGATATAAGTTTAGTGCTTATAAAATCTCTATAACAATCACCATAGTTTTACAAGAGAGTGGATATTTGACAAGATGACTCATCCTTTTTATGAAAAAGAAGAATTTAAGTTATCGGCTTAGTGTAATAGAGAGAGAAGCATTGCCTCTTTTCACAATAGGAGTTGCCACTATTGCTAATGAGTAGGTGGAGAGGTGGCAACACCTTTAAGACAAACATTTCTAGAAACCCATCAATAAACCAAGTAAATTGTCTTTTAGTTAGATAGGGGAATCGGTGTCTCTGACTTGGACAAGTAGTGATGTGTGGCATCTAACTCATGCCAAGTTACTACCATATAAAGTTCATCACTAATCAGTTACAAAACATAATATCTAAGATACTCCTATTTTAGTTAATTAATGTTTAAGATTGAATTGAAAATTTTTAAAATTTAAAAATTGTAAATTTTGATAAAATTATACAACTGAAAAGGTTTGTTATTCATTAAAATAATATATCCTACCTTAAACAATCTTTCTGTATCTTTCCAAATAAAAGATATGAATTTTTATGTGGTTTTGCTATATATCTTCCAAAAATTATTATTATTTTGAATTATTAAAATAATAATGCAGTCCTAAAAATTTTTTAGAAAACAAAATATTATATAACCAATTATTATTATGTATAATAAGGTTTATATTAATGTTTTTATGTGTAAAACTAAATAATAAATATAACTTTGGAATAAAATGAAATTACAAGAGAATCTACTTCTTTAATTACATCTTTTATAATGTTAAATTAACTATATTTCAATTATCATTTGAAGAAGGAAACAAGGCGTAACTATAATGAATAAAGCAATTATGAATTTCAAATCAATTGTGATTTTCAGTTTGATCTTTTCTATTTTAGAAAAGAAATATATTATAAATTTTAATTAGACAAAGGGATCCTCTATCCCCGTATCTATTCACTCTTGCCATGGAAGGTTGTTCTAGTCTCATCTCTAAACTGGTGGAATGCAATGGTCGTTTTCAGTTTCATTTCAAGTGTGCGGATATTTCTTTATCTCTTTTGATTTATGCTAATGATTTGATTCTCGTATGTAAGGTTGATCCCCATTCTATTATGATGATGCAGAATATGTTGGATATTTTCTCTAATTGATCTAATGGGAGAGTCAATGTTGGGAAAATTGGCTTGTATCTATCCGCTGATGTCAGGGACTAAGAGCAGTTTAGGATCATGGTCGGGTTTAAATTATCCTCTCTCCCTTTCAAATATCTGGGCATTCCAATTACTCCTAGTAAGCCTAAATTTCCAGATTTTGTTCCTTTGATTGATAAACTTAAAGCCCGAATCAATGCTTGGTAAATCAAATTTCTGTCTCTTACTACTCAGTTGCTTCTTATCAATTTTGTTTTGAATAGCATACATCTACATTGGTTTGCTCATATGGTTTTGTCGAGGAGGGTCACTAAAGAGATAGATAGAATACTAAAAGAATACTAAAAGCTTTCCTGTGGTCTGGTAAAATTGAGAATGGGAAGCAAGCTAAGGTGAAATGGAGTGACAGGAAAGCTTGGGATCATCCCGATTATGCAAATGTAGAAAGTAATGTTTGGTAAACGGATATGAAGAATTTGTATGGACAAAAATGCTTTATGGATTAAATGGGTTAATGAGTACTATCTCTGAAACCGGAATCTATGGCGGCTAGACATTGCTAGAGAATTTTCATGGTCATTCAACCATGTATTCAAGTTGAGAAGTTTGTTCTTCGCACACATCAAATTTAGGTTAGGGGATGGAAAGGATATATGGTTTTGGTTTGATAACTGGACCAATCATAGTCCTCTTATCCTCAGACTTAATCTTTCTAGACTCATAAATAGAATCTGTTGGGATTTTACTTACTGCTATGTTATCTTTACAACAAAAGAACTTGACAAACTTTGTTACTTTACAGGAATGTAAATGCAGAAATTAAAGAAGACATAATTTTACTTGGTTCGATAGTGGATCACTATCTACATCCAAGGTTCCCACTTGTTAGTGGTGAAAGTATTCACTATGAAGAATTAGGAGAAGAGAAAAACAGATACAGAGATGAGTGTGTTTCTACACTTGCAAAGAGCCTCACCAAGAAACTCTCCTAGTACCCACAGGTGTACTCTAGCACTCTCTGAATATTTTCTCTACTCTCTTTTTACTCTCTCTACTACTAAATACAACG
>JAOSBL010000006.1:23606024-23616442 GCA_027568915.1 Erythroxylum roraimae | reverse complement strand
ACCTTGATTTCCTTGCTTATAGACTTGCTCAAAATGCCTCTTCTCTTGTTCCTCTTGCCTCTTTTGATCCCTTTATATAATAACAAAAATCTCACTCAATAGGGTTTTCAATTGAAAATCCCTCAAAGCACAATGACTAAAATTGGTTCTAGAATACTTAAACCCAAGCATTTTCTAAACTCCATGAACTAACATCCTTCCAAAAATCCAAAAGATTTAAAATGATCTTACCTTCATTCTTCACCAACTGAAGGGATCTTTAGCTCAAAGGGAAGTTCTTTTCTTCCTTTACCTTTTTCTCTTCTTGAATAGCTTCAAAATCCTTCTTGAAGACCAAGAAGAATTAAACCCTAACTTGTTTTCTCTTCTTTCTCTCCTTCGCTTCTACTTTTTGTATTTCTCTCTCTTCTTCTTGACACTCTTTCTTTTTCTCTTCAATTTTCGTTCTTCTCTCTTCTTAAAATGCAAGATCACAATTTCTTCTTCCATTTTTACCCTTAATGAGTCCAAAAACTCCATTTCACCCTTCCTTATAAGCTTATGTTCTTTTAACGTTAAGTGTCTTGCCAACAATACCCTTCAACATTCTGATATAACACTTTCTTCTAAAAAAAGGTTCTCCGTTATCTTAAGTTTCTAATGACACCAAAATTATTCAATTTGGTTCAAAAATTCGAAAGTTGTATCTTAAACATTTTCGGACTATTATTAGACTGAAACAATACACTATCCCTAACTTCCATGCAGAATTTGAAAGTCTTAAGGACTGATTTACATTTCACTTACTTTATACAATTTGTAGCTCTATGTCTCTAGCTTATTTTGAAACAAGAATCATCTTATTCGGAGCTCTACCAGTCCAAAAATCATCAAAATACCGAAGTATATTCAATAAAACATCCAATTCACTCTTCCAATCAATACCCTTACTTTGATTCAAGTAATCTTTTTCGAATCAACACCAAAAGCTATAACCTTTCATGGAGACGTAAAAAGAAATGTGTTAGGAGTCTATTGGTCTAATATTCACTTCAATTGAAGGCCGGATAACAAGGTTATGGCCAAAAGAATCAAGCAAGCTTTGGTCCTCAATCATATTGAACCTATCTTGGGACAATTGACATAACTTTCATTAGAGATGTCGGATCAAGGTTATTCTCAGATGGTTTGAAAGAAGATTTCAAGATCTACAATTTTATAAAGACTTAAAGACAAATTTGATCATCTGAGTGGTCAAAAATGGACCAGACTATATGACATCAACACTAGACGATATGACATCATCAGACAATACATGATTGGAAAAAGTGCCATAACTTTCTCTACAGTTATCGGATTAAGGTGTTCTTTAGATGGTTTGAAAGAGGACTTCAAGATATACAGCTTTCATGAAGATCTTAAAGATAAATTCTATCATATGATGGAAAAAAATAGGACCAGATGATATGACATCATCAGACGATACATGATTGGAAAAATTGCCATAACTTTCCCTAAAAATATTTGATTAAGGTGTTTTTTTGGATGGTTTGAAGGAATTCAAGATCTACAGCCTTCATGAAGACCTAGAAAACAAAGTCTATCATCTAAGGGGTCAAAAATGGACCAGACAATATGATGTGATCACTAGAAGATATGACATCATTAGACGATACAAAATTGAAAAAATTACCATAACTTTTCCTAAAGATATCGGATTAAGGTGTTCTTTCGATGGTTTGAAAGAGGACTTCAACATCTATAACTTTCATTAAGACCTTGAAGATAGATTCTATCAGCTAAAGGGTCAAAAGTAGACCAGAAGATGTAAAATGAATAGTGCATAGAACAAGCAGATGGTCAAATATAAAAGAAGCAGAAAGTTAAACATAGACGATATGACGTCATCATAGATGATACATTTTATAGACGATATGATGTCATCACAAAGTTACTATTTATACTCTTGAACATCTCCACTTATAAAGACCATAACTTTCAACTCCAATGTCCAAAATTCTCATACTATATACCGTTGGAAAGACCTATAACTTTCTAGAAGACAACTTTGCCTAATTATTTCTACATCAATCCAGAATTTCCCCTGAAGTAAGAATGTAAACTTTACATTCCTCTACCAATGTACTGCACCCAGTTCTCAACTTCATGACAAATTTTGAGATTTCTTAAAGATAGAATTTAAATTTGATGTCTTCATAAGAAATGTAACCATATATTTCTAGTTTAATCCAAATCAAGAATCATCTCATTTGGAAGACTAGAGAAAAAGTTGTGGCTAAAAGACTGAAGTATACTTAGTGAACATTTTCCAGATCAACCACCCATTTTGTTTCAAAATCTTTCCTTAACACAACTCATGCCAAGATCACCCTTTTCTACTTCATTTACTCCTCATTCTCAACTCCATTTCAAATCAATATTATCCATAAAGAAATTATAGTTCATGACTAATCATGAACACTAATAACAGAACATACACATATATACATATCCTTCATCAACTTACTACACGAATTCAACTTCATTTTTTCTTTCATTTCACTTCTAACGTTCACCTTAATTCTTCTCATTTCATAATCTCTTATCTACCAAAACACCAAAGCAAAACATAAACCTATCCACATTCCTCATTTACTACTTTACTCTTGTCTATCATTTTTAATTCAAAAATTTTCATTCATTTGTTCTTTACTCATGACTAATCGCCAAAAATTTCTCATTTGATAGTTCTAACTTTTAAGAAAAGTTCGAGGTCTAACAAATGCTATCATCATTCTTTCACCAAAGATTGATTTGGTTATTTTTCAACTTAACAAGTTTCATACGAATCATAATCAAAACAATATATATATCTTTATACGTAACTTTATGATTCTCATTATGTTGATTTAACCAATATGGCATAAAAGGATGGTCTCAATTATCCAACTTTATATTCTTTCCACTTATGTTAAGTATAAGTCTCCTTTGATCCAATACATACAAACTATTTGCATAAAGTAACTAATTTTACTCAACAATCTATTTCTTAGCATGCTTTGAACATTCTAGTAATGTTGAATTTGAATTTAGTATTAAATATTCAAAAGTATGAATTAGAAATACATATGATCTCTATCATATTATGTATAGGAAAGAATAGTCATGGAATCATTTTCTTCTTTTGACAACTATTATCATACTATATCAAAACCTTTAATTGATGTCCATGTTTATAGTTTTAATAGGATAAATTAAGTGGAACAATTCTATTAAGGTACAATACCTTAAGCTCTACCCAGTGCAACCTCTTACATCTTGTTATTATGATATTGACATACATCTTACATGTCATCAAAGTTTTTGAGACATTATTCAACTCAAAATGTCAATATATTTTGTTATCTATATGATTTTCACATATCTCTGAAACTTTAATACCAAATCCTCAATAAGGATTAATAGCAAAATTGCATAATAGACTTACAATTTTTCTATATATTATAACTTATGTCCAAGAACAGTTCGCTAACTCTTAATATCAACTATACTAAACAAGATAAATTCCACTTTTAATAAAAACATAAATGTAAGAAAAACAAGTAATTGATTATATGCCATAACTACCAATTGAGATTAGGACTTTAATCATGTATTTGGTTACTTATACTATTTTATTCAAAATAATGCCCCTCTCTAACTTATAGAAAGATTAGAATAATCTTTTTAATAGGCTATGATCCTATTGAAATTTAGTTGATCTTGAGTTTGCTCAACAAACCAAATAAACTTAAAATTAGGTGGATAACAACTTTATTAATCACATCTTATGAGATTTTTAGATTTGTTAGGTGACAATTCTTGCCAAAACATATCTTATATGTCACTCATAACTTTACCTTTAAACTCATGTGTAGTTTGTTCATTCAAATCACAAATTTAGTTAAATAGGACCTATTGTTATAAGACTAAGCATATTCGGTTAAAGCAGCCTTGAGTTTGCTCAACAAGCCTAATAGTAAATAAAACTCTAGTTTATTCTTATAAAAATAGAAGATAATAATCACGTTCTCAACGTGTACTTAATATCTAGTTTATTCTTATAAAAATAGAAGATAATAATCACGTTCTCAACGTGTACTTAATATTTTAATGAGGGATTTAATTTTGTTCGCTTCATCAAACACAAATTACGTGTAATAATATCACATACATAAAACATGCAATTTAACATGCATCTATCATATATCAAACATATAAATAAAGTATGCAACTTATGCACTCATAATCAAATTATATGCATAAATTATCAAACTTCATTTTATTCTAGTTATTGATCTTCATAATGTAAAATAATATTTTCAACTCTTTGGATAATTAAAATATCTTAAATTCACTGATTCCTACATGAATTAAATTTCTATTCCAAATATAAATTTGATTTGATGTAAAAATAATTTTAAATCCAATTAAAAACTATTTCCAATTATCTTGATTCCTTTAACAAATTTAATTGAAAACAATTTTTAATAAATTGCTTTTCTTACTTATTATAATTTAAAAACTCCTTTTAAAAACTTCAACAAGCAAGAAATTTTAATCCAATTAGAAAAATATTTCTAATATAATTAGAAATTATTTTTCTTTAAATAGAAAACTATTTTCTAATATTAAAAGAAAACTACTTTCAAAATTAAATAAAATACCTTTAAATTTAATTATGAAAGTCCTTTATACTATTTGTCTAGAGATTAATTTTTTAATTAATTAGAAAATCTCTCTTTAATAAATTAGAAAGACGAAAGCTCATTTTTCTCAGTTAATAAATGAAAATACTTTTCATAATTTAACCAAGAAAAATATTTTTTAACAAATCAAGAAACTTATTATTCATACATCAAGAAACAATTTTCAAATAAATTGAATAATAATTCTCTAAAAAATAAAGCTATAAATTTAATTTATTTCAATCAAATTAAAATAAATATAATTAAGAAACTATTTACTAAAATTAATTAAGCATGAATCTAATTATTATTCTTAATCATATTATGAAAAATATTTAATTTAGTTTTGGAATTGATTTTTAATTTTAAAACATTTTAAAATCAATTTAGAATAAAGTTATTCTAAATAAAGATTAGCTTATTCCAATTATCAGTTTAGACATTCTCATTGCCAACACACCTTATTCAAGACCTAGGATACATTATCCTAGTTTCCAAATAAGCCATATTTTAAACTAAGAATACCTTATTCTTATTTCCAAGTTGAATTGTAGGATTTAAAAATTCCAATCTAAACTTTTCAGGATAAAATTAATTAGATCTAATTTGATTTATAATATTTGTGATTTTAATTTCATAATTAAAGCTCAATAATAATCAAACAATTTAATCAAATCATAGATTTAAAGTTGGCTCTAATACCATTGTTGGGAAATCAAGCCAGGATCTTATCCTGCACAGTGAAATAACCATGAAACTTTTCTGTATTTGATTTTTTGAAGTCAAGATCACTAAAATTCATAAAACGTGAATTCTAATTCATACCTTATTCTAAAGTTTGATTATTTTCTTGTCGTATCCCTTGAACTATTTCTAAAACTGGTTCATTTCGACCACCATAGCGACACAAATGTCCAGTCTCTAATAATATTCACATAATGAGTTAAGAGAACTCTACAACTATTGCATAGAGGGTTAGGCAAGAAGTATTAGCTCCATTAGAGCTTAAACCTATTTATAATAGGTTTTGGACATTTTAATAATTTAATTAAAATTAAATTATAATTTCAACTAAACTTTAGATAGAATTGCAAAATAACTCTAATTAAATATCAGTTATGCCCAAATAAGATCAATTACCTCTTATTTAATCATAAAGCTTCTCAAACTTTACAATCAAGTCCAACTTGATTAAAATATATTTGCTCTTTTTAACTAGTTCTTTATGTGTGACTCATTAGGTTCCTAAATATGTTAGCATTGGATATAAATTATAACCCTAAATAATATTTAGGATTAGATAGATTAAACTCTTTAAATTTATTTTTAGTTCTCTAATTAAATAATTTATATTCATGGATCAAGACTGACATCTAGCAATACATCATAATCACTCAAATATTTAGGAACGTCAAAGTGACTTTGACAAACCTTTTCAAGCATAATTTTTTTATATAATTTAATCATTTTATTATATAATGTTCTGATTAGAAATAGAATATGAAATTAATGTCTACTCTATTTTGAGTCCAATCATATTATTTCTCTACCATTAGATATTAATTCGATTAATGACGTTTGTAAACTATAGATAAAATGTCATTTCACCTTGGCCAAGGATTTTCGAAATCAATACTAATAGAGAATAATGAAACATTCTCCCTAATTAATTTAGGGTAGTGGATCTTATCTTGATCACTCAATTACCTTCGTATAGTTCATGCTACATGTAATGACTACCGACTGAGCTATCCTTGACTAAAATAGGTCATAAGTAGTATTAAAAATATAACAATTCCTATATAAGATAACTTTGGATATCTCTAGTCAAAAGATTATTTATACAATTATTACAATGAGAATTTTTATAGACATACAAGTAATGTTCCAAATGGATTTCTTATATAGGGTTACTTCAATAAACTTATTCTTTAACAAACACCCACATATTTATTTAAGTATCTCCATACTTTTGTCTATGAGGTTAACTACTTCCTTTACAAGGAAAAACATAATTTGTGCTAGTCTTTCTATGTTCTATTAGTGTCCAGTTTTAATAGAACAAGGACTACATATAATTTTGGGATAATACATAAATACAATATGAATCTCATAATTATAATCTCATCATAATTTTATTTGCAATGTATAATTATTCCATAAGCTTTATCCTATACATATAAATATGTACAAGATAAATAATCTTTTTAAAAGTATTTTGTGACTAAACTACAACGAATTATTGGTTGTAAGGTGTAAACTAACACAAGGATTCTGATGACAAAAGTCTCATCATATATTGCTTGTAATGTAAATTAAGGTAGGGACAACCTCTGAATGGTGATCCAAGTAAGCTGATAAATAAGTAAGGCACACTAAGAGTGACACAATGGCCAACTGAAGAAGTGAACATGAATGAAGTAATGAAAGACGAAATGTACAGACCTTGTTTTTCTTCATTAATTAATATGAACATTCCCAATTTAACAACCCACTGGACGTTTATGATAAGGCCTAATGATGCACCGTCTTTCAGTGGTATCTTGCAGCAAAGTGCAACTAAAAATGTACCTAGAAACTTTGCAAACCCACCGACCAGGGCAATTGGTTGTGTTATGATATAAGTCTTCAATTTTATGGAAAAGACGTAGCTTACCAATCCAATTTTGACAAAGTAAGCGGGCGTAAACATCCTGTTGGTGATGAGATGAAGCTTTTCTACAAGTTCAGATCCTATTAGTGATCCTTTTAGAGTAGTAATCCTGAGAATAAGGGGTCTGACAAACATGTTAAGACCAAGCGAACAACACAAGAAGCTAGAGATTAAGGTGGCTAAAAGCAATAGAGTCACATGGTCCTTATTTGTTGGCTCTCCCTGTGAATTTCCCTTTTAACACTGATATTGTTACGGGTGGATGACAAAAATGATAACAACAACAAGGACAATTTTATGAATTATGGTACGCAAAGCTTAGAGATTCTCACCCGGTGGCTCATACGCTAGGAGGGTATTTGTTATCATAGGAAAATTAAACAAGGTAGAAACCGGGGAAGATAAAATTAATCTGCCAAGTTCAATGTTTAAAATCTTCGAGTCTGTAGTTATAACTAGAAGAGCAATCACATACTCTGCTTGAGCTGGAAATAAATCCTTTTGATTCATGTGTTAAAAAGATAGTTAGGATATTTAAAAATTTAATAAATATGTCTATGACCTTTTAGCCCATTATAATAAGAAGTTCTTGAAATAATCGATAGTTGTCAATTTATTAAGCATATTAGGATTCTATTTCTACTTGAGAGGTTATTTTTCCTCAAAAAAAATACTATCACGTGCGAAAAGTGAAATAGAAAATTTGAGAAAGAGATAGATTGGATAAAGAGTTTACGTTTGTGAATCGTTTTCACATCATTAACAATGGAAAAATGTTTGCATTCGAAAACTCTATCTCTAAATGGGAATATAATTTTGAATATAAATGTATATATAAGTGAGTTCTATAAATTTCTGTTATATTTTATGCAAAATATGCTTAAATTTGGTATTAGAACAATATTAAAGGAAATTTATGGTTCTCCATAATTATAGATTTCTCATGATTTAAGGAACCTTATGAATCCTAATATAAAAATTTTGGAGAAATCCTAAATTTCGTTTTTTCATATGTTTTTGAATTATGTGGAGAACTTTGATAATTATGAATGTTTAATTTTGGAATATTAAAAAAGGCAAGCATTGGAATTCTATCATTGGTAGCACTGGCCATGTTGCTAGTACTAGGCATTGGGAAATCCCAACGCTGGCATCATGTAGCTAGCCACAGGTGCTAGGATTCTAGCCTACCAGTGTAAGCAATGGCCATTATTATTAATTAATTTTTTTATTTTTAATTATAAATAATATGTTTTAAATTTCAACTACTCATAATTTGATGCTAATTAATTGTAATGTTATGCAAAGCTATAGAATTTTTCAAATCGCCTAAAGATGGTTTGTTTATTTTATAATTAATGAGCATGAATGTAGGTAATGCATATACACAATTAGTTTTGTTTAGATATCCAAAGATAGTAAATATTTTTTGTTGGTGTGTGTGTGATTACTAAATTATGTATAAATTAACATCATTATGTGTTTTATGTTATGTCAATGGATTGCCCCAAAGTGAACATTAATGTACAATTTATGAAAACTATTATGCGTTGCAAAGTGACCTAATGGATTGCCCAAAGGTAAACATTAATATACAATTTATGAATATTATGATAAGTATGATGAAAGAGGTCAAAATCTTGGCCCTTTTTTCCTAAATTCCTTCAAAGATGTGGTATCTGTGTACAATACATAATATCAGGCACAACACATTGAAATGGTGTGGAAGAAATGCGTAATATAACTTTGTTAGATATAGTTAGGAGTATGATATGTAATTAATCTTTACCCATTTCTTTCTAGACATATGTGCTAAAAAATGCTATGTACTCATTGAATAGGGGTTCTAGTAAGGTAATTCCAAAGACTCTCTTTGAACTGTAGACTGGAAGGAAATCTAGTTTAAGGGCCTACATGTTTGGGGTTGTCAGACATAAATTAGATATTATAATCCATATGAAAAAAGGGTACAATAACAATTAGAGACTATTCCATTGGTTATCTAGAGAAGTCTAAAAAGTATATATATTTTATTGTCCTAACTATATTACAAGAATCATGGAAATTGGGAATGTCATGTTCATTGAACATGGTGAAATTAATAGGAATGAAACATTACGTATAGTGGATATTCAAGAAGTGAGAATGGAAGTTCCTATGATTATGCTAGCTGTGGCTTATACCACAGCCATTTAATATACCACAATCCATAACCAAATTGGGCCCAATTTTATTCATAACATTTTCAGTGAATGCTTTACAATCAACAGATTGTCAATAGCCAATTGGGGCCCTCTAAAATACAAAGCACTATTTTGCGGAAATATAAATTGCTACAAGAATAGAGTGCCACTAATGCAGACGTGAACTGATCCCGACCTCTATCTCCAACTGGTATGCAGTAGGCATACTCCCGTTAGTCTAACGGGGTACTCTTCAGAGCCTGAAAAAAAATAGTTGCAAATTTTGGGTGAGTTTTGCGAACTCAGTGAGGAACCATCATCGATGGTTCACCCAATTCATGCAACATGTCATGTCATATAACGTATACTCATACTGTTACATACTTGGTTACATTTCACAATTTTCCTTGACCATAAACAATTTCACTTGACCATAGACAGTTTCGCTTGGGTATAAACAGTTTATACATATCATTCAATTAGTCATACAAAACCAAAGGAATATATGTAATACTCAAATATAACACAGTTGTTTCATATTCCGCATTCAGAAGTACCACGTGACATAATCCATGTTCAGAAGTACCACATGATTATATCTAAGCGCATAACTGCACATTCAGAAATACCATATGTTTGCACATAAGCAAATCACAGTTTATTTTACATTAGCACACTCCGAAGTATCACATGATTGTATTCAAACAATTCACAAAGATATAAGGCATTATTGCCTTTCACCCATTCACAATGTTCAATCCAATATGTATGCAATGCGTATGTGACACTTTCTCATTTTATTTCGGTGTTGTGACCGAGCGCCTGAACTGTCCCATATAGGGCTCATTAAGCGTTAAACGCGTCTTAGGGGTAGGA
>JAOSBL010000006.1:23595285-23605924 GCA_027568915.1 Erythroxylum roraimae | reverse complement strand
AAAAGACAAAATTCCATCCAATGGCTCTCATTAATCTATCCAATGGCTCTAATTAATCCATCCAATGGCTCTAATTACAATCCCAAAATTATTTATCCAATATCCAGTGCCATCGGGCAGAAATTCCCAGTACTGGAAACCAATCGGTCCACCGCGTGGTGATTTTTTCGGTCCGGAAATTTTTTTTTCGAAAAATTCCAAAAAAATTCCTAAATTTTCCCAAAAATATAAAACACATAACAATCCACTCCAATTAAATTTTCAAGCCCATAAACCACATTTTCTAAAATAACATCCCATTTAGGCACATCTACCGGGAAATGTCATGAATGCATGTACAGTCATTTTTCATGTGTAAAATTTCACTGTTCACGTGTAATGGTATGCATGAACAATGCAACACGATATTAAACACTCTCGGCCCTTTTCAATTTATTATTTTATTTTACCCTTCCTATTGGGGGTGGGATGTTACATAATCGGCTAATAATCATGAAGAACAAAAAATTAATGAACCCATTGTTTATAATGAAATTGAACATGAAGTGAATGAACTTGCAGTAGAAAAATTATAATAAATAGCATAAAGAAGGTCTCAAAGAGAAAGAAGATAAACTATTTCTGATGACTATGTGGAATATCTTCACGAGTTTAAAAATGATTTATGAATTGGGAATGACCTAGCAACCTTTTCACAAGCCATAAATAGTAAAAGTTATGATAAATGGTTAAATTCCATGAAAGATGAGTTTAAATATATGGAACATAATGGAGTCTAGGACCTTGTGGAATTACCAGAATGTTACAAGAGAATTGGTTTTAAGTGTGTATTTAAGGCCAAACGTGACTCTCTTGGTAACCTAGAATCTCATAAGGCCAAACTAGTAACTAAAAGATTTACTCAGAAAGATGACATTGATTATAAGGAGACATTCTCACTAGTCTCTAAGAAGGATTCACTCAAAACTATTATGGTTTTGGTGGCTTATTATGATCTAGATTTGTACTAAATGGATAGAAAAATTGTCTTTCTAAATGAGGATTTGGAGGAAAAAGTCTATATGGACCAACCAATGGGGTTCATAAAGGTTGGAAAAGAATATGTGGTATTTAAACTGAAGAAGTATATATATAGACTTAAACAAGCTTCCCGATAATAGTATCTTAAGTTGAATAATATTATTGTTTCCTTTGGATTTATAGAAAACAATGTTGGTCGGTGTATATATCTCCATTAATTTTGAAATAAAGATATAAGTGAGGCAACATAAATGATAAAAATAGAAATATTTAGTAGTAGATCACAAGGAATGTTGGGTTTGCCTTAGAAAACATATATTGGTATAGTGTTAGAGGGATTTAAGATGAAAAAGTATTCACCATTACCAGTTGCAATTCAAAAGAAGATAAGTTTAGCCTTATGCAATGTCCGAATAAAATGACTTATAATGGAAGCAAATGGAATCAATTCCATATGCATTTGTAATTGGGAGCCTAACGTATACTCAAATATATATGAGACTAGATATAACTTTTGCAGTCGAGATATTAGGGAGATAACAGACTAATCTTAGTATGAATCACTGGAAACCTGTAAAAAAAGTTCTGATATCTACTAGGAACTAAAGAACACATGCTTACTTTTAAGAGGTTTAATCACTTTAAGGTGGTTGGATACTTAGATTCAGACTTTACTGATTGTGTAGATACAAGAAAATTCACTTTTGGCTACGTTTGTTTATTAGCTAGAGGAGCCATCTCATGAAAAATTGTGAAGCAATTTATAATTGCTGCATCCACTATAGAGGCAGAGTTTGTGGCATACCTTAAGGCCATGATTAAGGCTAAATGGTTACAAAACTTTATTCTAAGACTTGAGATTTTTTTTTAAAAAAAAGGTAAGAAAGACTTGAGATTGTTTACAGTATAATTAGACCATTGAAAATTTATTGTGATAATTTTGTAACAATTTTCTTCTCCAATAATGACAAGTCTTCCTAAAGATGCTAACCACTTGGAACTGAAATAGTTTACTGTTAATGACGAGGTTAAAAATGTAGAGTTTCAATAGAGCATATTAACATTGATTTTATGTTAGCTGACCTTTTAACAAAGGGACACCACCCAAAATATTTTCTGATCATGTAAAAATATGAGCATTATGTGTGTTGACGATTATTGCACAGTATGGTTATATTGACTCTTATTATATATTTGATATTCTTTAACATTAATGAATGCATTATTTTTGAATTTTATTTTTTTCTTTGCGTATTTGATTGTGATTTATATTGTTGAAAAAAGAATTAGATGATAAATCTCATTATGTACTTCCTATTTACAATCGTGAATAAGCAGAAGGACTAGTGTAGTGGTACATAAAAAGGAGCATGTTGAATTAATAATTATAACCCTCGTGACCTTTGTTAGTCTTATACTTGATTATGGTTAATGATGATATCGGTATATGTAAATGATGACTATTATACATTATAACTATTTGAATTATTAATCTAATAGACTATATACATTCATATGAGTATAGTGCGAGAATGTTGGAAATAAATCCTTAAGTTATTCAAATGTTAAAAAGGCACTTAAGAGATTCAATAATTTAATAAAAAGGCAGTTAAGAGATTTAATAATTTAATAAATAGTTTTTGTTTTCTTAAAAAAATGTTATCATGCACGAAAAGTGAGAAATTTTTTTTGAGAAAAAGATATATTGAATAAAGAACTTATGTCTATAAATAGTTTTCGCATCACTGAGTAATAGAGAAATGTTAGTATTTTCTTAATAAGAATAAAATTCTAAATATGAACATATATGTAAGTTTTATGAATTTCTACATCCTATTATATTTTATGAAAATTATGCTTACATGGGCCATTGTAGGAAGCAACGGGGCTAAGTTACACTCATTTTCAGGTTATGCACTCGATACAAATTGGAGGAATTGGTAAAAATCCACGGCACTATCACACTAAAAATCCCAAGGGCGTAATGTTTTCTTTCAATCTTCTGAAGTAACCTGAGATCGGTCCTTACTCCAATGAGGAAGAAATAAAAAATGAAGCCAAAAGCTGCAATGGAATCAAGCAATAGGAATCCTCTCAATGGAAATATGGAATTGGAGAATTCCTGTGAAAGGCCTAGTAAAGAAGGACCAAGTATGATTCCTCCCTGGAAAAAAAGAAAATCCAACAGCCGTTGTTAATGCATGAAGATGTGGAAGGAATAAGAGGCTTGGCAGAAGGAGCTGGACTGGGGAGAAATGGCCAAGAGGCTTGAGAAATAGAGAAAGAAGAGTAACAACTCCGAAAGCTAATGACAATCGGAACGAGAGAAGAGGCGGGGGAGAAGGTGAGAGGACTATGGCCATTAAATACACCTCTGGAATTGATCCCTCCCGCCCAACCCCACACATAACAATATCATCCGGGTCCATGTGAATGATGCTTTGTGCCTGCTTCTCAGCACGAGGCATGCAGGTGTTACACCTTTTCATTTCTTCCTATTTTCTTTTTCTTCCAGGAGCAAGATTCGGACTGCAAATGGTTAGCTCAAAAGCAAAGGCAGCAGCAAATGTATTAATACTATGTATGGATGACATTGACAGCTTTTAAGAGAAGGCTGTTAACAATGTCTTGTCCAAGGTGGCTTGGAGTAAAATCAAATTTAGATATTTTAAAATAATATTATTTTATTCAAATTTATTTCCATCTTAATGATGGACTATTGTTTCTCTCGTTGTTGGCTTTTAGTAAGTGTCTTAAAATGCAAGGAAGATCTTGTTTCATAACTATCCCAATTTAAAGGGAAGAATATGACATATATTTTGTTACGCTCTAATTATCCTACGTTGGTAATAAAAGAGATTGATATAAGATTTATAGGCTTATGGGCTTTCCCACTCTTCAAGCTAATTTTTGGGATTGATTTTTTCATAAGACCTATAACAATTAGTATCAGAGCTAACACCACTACTTCAAGTCCTCATGCCATGCCTACGTGTAGTAATGTCGGCATTGCAGTATTTATCCTGGGCTAGAAAAGGTCTAATGTATAGCCAACTTATGGGTACATAGGTGGTGACGCTGGTATAGCAATGTTCGCCTAAGGTAAAAAAAATCCAGCGCACAATCAACCCGCTAATGATAAAATGCTTTTCATTAGAAAACTATGAAAGTGCCAACAATGCTCAAGATTTTACTTACGAATCACGCATCACACTTTGGTTGGGCTTGCAATTTAGTTAATAGTGCAATTTTCAAATTTTATACAAAATTTAAATAGGTCCTGTAGTTTTCTTATAAATTAAATGCCCAATCTAATAGGTATACAAGAATTTGGCAACTTTGATGCGACTTTGAAGTGGTAGAAGAAGAAGAAGAAAAAGCAAAGCTCAAACTCTACGCCATGGATAACAGAAATGTAGTCGTCTGCGATAATGGAACTGGAGTACTACTCGCTTCAAATCTCTACTTCCTTTATACTTCACCACTTCTTTTTTACCTTTTCTTTTTATTTATTATCGTTCATACGATGATTAGATCTCTGAATTCGTTATGCGATTTTATCTTTTTTTGTTTTCGTGCTAAACGGTTTGGTGTCAGATCTTAGCAAATCTCTTTACCTACCATGATACAAAATTAATTAACATATTATGCTTCAATTGCGGAATTCAGTATGTGAAATGTGGATTTGCTGGAGAGAATTTCCCAACTTCTGTGTTCCCGTGTGTTGTTGGAAGGCCAATGCTCCGGTACGAGGAGTCCCTCATGGAACAACAGCTTAAGGTCATAACGTTTTTCTTTCTTTTTGCACCTTAACTTCTTCTTTCTTTTTTTTTTTTTTGGTTGCAAAAGTTTATAAACAAGGAATTAGATTTTGTTGAGCATTAATGCTAGAGATTATGTTGTCTAATTGCTATAAAGCTGCAGAATGAAGGCCACCCTCTCTGTTTGCATAAAATGTTCTGAGACTTTGTTTTGTTCTTTCTTCTATTTCAACTAGGATGTTGTTGTTGGAGAAGGTTGCGCAGAGTTGAGGCATCAGCTAGACATATCTTACCCTGTCAATAATGGAATCATTCAAAACTGGGATGACATGGGTTATGTTTGGGACCATGCTTTTTTCAATGAACTTAAAGTAAACTTCTGCTGCTTTAGTTTGTTTTATACGCATGTAGTTTCAGCTTTCTTTTTATTCTTTGTCCTTTGCATGATTTCACTAGATTTTTAGTATCCAACTTTCTTCTCTCTTCTACTTGAACAGATAGATCCAGCAGAATGTAAGATTTTACTCACTGACCCTCCTCTTAATCCCTCCAAAAATCGGGAAAAAATGGTTTGTAGTCCTGCCTTTTCTTTTTGATATGCCCTTCACTGATGCAGTTTTTACTTTGTTCAGTATTTTTATGATCTAATGATTTTGTTTCCACTTTACGACGCAGGTTGAGACTATGTTTGAAAAGTACAACTTTTCTGGTGTCTTCATTCAGATCCAAGCCGTTCTAACACTCTATGCCCAAGGTGCTTGTGGAGATGATTGAAGGTTTAAGTCTTTTTTGTTGTTGCATATTGTTCTACAACATGATGACATCCTTCTTAAGACACTTTGAAGTCTTAGTACAAATAATCGATGATGCTCCTTATCTTTGTTACTTTTATTGCTACAGTTAAGTCACCATTTTCCTTCTTTGTTCCTATTTCCCTGTCTTTTCTGTTTTTCTTTATGTTTCCATTACTTCCTACAGGTTTACTGACTGGATTAGTGATTGACTCTGGAGATGGTGTCACTCATGTGGTGAGACCAACAAAGACCTCTTTTAAACAATAAGCTGGTGTTTTTCTTTTGTTATTGTTTCCTATTTTGAACATGGAGTTCTTATTGAAGTTTTCATTTTGGCTTAATTAATATTCTAGTGATCCTGTCAGACTAAATTGTCAGTGCCTATGTGACAATATGCAATCCAGATATTCATTTTGCTTAATTGTTGTTCTGATGTTGTATATAATAAATGTGTCAGGTTTTTCATCTCTAATCTTTGTCTGGAAGTGATCAATTTGAGTTCATTTCTTGTGTTTTGTTTAGTGTTTCACTATTTGAGATGCTTGGTTCATCTATTGATTTTTTCTTGCTGTTTGTCACAATGAATCTTGTACCGAAGTTGTGTCATTTCATCTACTAACTGTATAGATATGTTAATTAATTAAAATTCTACGTCCAGGTTCCTGTCGTTGATGGCTACTCATTTCCTCATCTCACCAAGCGAATGAATGTGGCTGGTCGGCACATAACATCTTATCTAGTTGATTTATTATCACGGAGAGGGTAAGGGCCAGAATATACTCAAATGCCTTTTTTACAATGGACATGAAAGTGATGTGTGCACACACTCATCCATCCTTTACACACATTGTTAGTTATGATATCCTCCATCTTCTGTAGGTATGCAATGAACAAAAATGCTGATTTTGAGACTGTTAGGGAAATCAAGGAGAAGCTCTGCTATATAAGGTGAACCAACATTTTAATGCGCAAGTATGATATCTTCAAACACCTTGCACATGATCTGACTTTGAATCTATTCCTATTCAGTTATGATTATAGCAGGGAAGGTCAATTGGGACGTGAGACTACCATCCTGGTTAAGAACTACACTGTAAGTTATTCTCTAAACTATATATCTATCTCTGTATATGTATGCATACAATATATATATATATATATATATATATATATGTTTGAATAAATTGGAACTAATCATTTTATGCATGTTTAAATAGCTTTGATTAGAAAACTGACCAAGGTATGAAAAGAAGCAAGTTCTTTTCTTTATCTGAATTCAGAAAGGTTTATCAGTTGCATGGTTCATTAATTTCTTTTTCGAAATCCGTCTGGTCATTCACCTCACAGGGATATATATTTCTTAAGTAGCTAAACTTCTTACCATGAATTACTAATTCTGAGCTTTGAAGGCCCTATCCGCATTAGTTTGTGAATGATGTTGTGTGAGGCTTTGGCTTGATATTCTCCTTGTTTTCTAAGGCATCGGAGCACTAGAAGATTGCTACTTATCAATCAAATATTGTACGCTAATAAGTTTTATGTTTATAGTTACCTGATGGACGAGTCATTAAAGTGGGCACTGAACGGTTCCAGGCTCCTGAGGCGCTTTTCACTCCGGTGAGCCTATGTTCTATGTCTCTCTCATTTTATGCCTTTCTTTACCATGGCTTTTAGGCCCTGTATTTATAAATTTTCCTTTGAGTTGATGTTGTATAGTAGTGCAGTTCATTGCTATAAATATTCTATGAATTGCTATGTTCTGTCATGCTTCTGTTGCTTATCTGTATGTTAGTCCTGTAAAGCTATCTATAAACACATTCCCTGGAAGTTACTCCTAAATCCCTACCACCAGGCCAAAACCATGGTGGTTTGGGAGAAGGATCTTAAACCCCTGCAATATATGGTTACTAGTTTGTTTATGCACACTACCATAGTTGGCAACTACATCTTGGGTCATGACGGTATAGTTTACTAGTTATATTTCCTTTCAGAAGGACAAGAACCATCTCTATTATGAATTTCATCATTAGGACATGAAATGTGGGAGAGTTTGCAGAAATATGAATCTGATTTCTCTTTTTTTCATGTCTTTAGCTTTTGACTGTTGGACACTGTTACTAGTGTTTGGAGGATGTTATTGTGTTTTTATCATTCAGTATGTCAGATTCCGCTTTTAATTTGATGCCTCTCCAATGAAGCTTCTAATATCTTTAAAAATAACCAAATACGAAAGCGAAAAGGCAGTTAAATTGGCTTGTGACCAGGATTGTGGCTGGCTTTTGAGATTTTACCCAGGCTATGGATCTGTGAGGTCATGCATTCAAAATAAGATTTTGATTTCATAAGTTCTCAAGATCATTAGGTTTTACTTCTTGCAGGATTTGATAGATGTTGAAGGTGATGGAATGGCTGACATGGTTTTTCGCTGCATTCAGGAAATGGATATAGATAACAGGATGATGGTAACAACATTATGCCTAATTGTTGTATAATGCACTGAAGAATCTGATGTTACTTAAAACCAACATTTACTCATTTGTACTGACATTTTGGTCTGTTGGTTATATAGTCTAACAAGCTATATTATCACTATTTAAAGTTGTTCCCTTTTTATTATTAAATTTTTCCTTCAAGGTTTAGGCATTATTTATCTCCTTGCTTACTTGTTATGGACGGTAAAATCTGTTTTATTAGTACGTTTTGTCAGATATGGCTGGCTAAGATGATTGAAATAGCATGATATGTACGATTTTTTCTTGCTGAGTTGATATTAGTTTACTGTAAGTTATTTTAGGTCTTCCATTATTTGGAGGCATGTCCTTACAAGCTATATATTGTGCTTTTACACACGACCAATTTGCTAGATTTTGGCTTCATCATACTCTTACATGCTAAAATATGAACATGTTGTAGAATCCAACATGTTGAAGCATTGTCACCTATCTCTTTCTCAGTGGCCATTTTACAAATACATGCTAAAGATTTTGGATTGATAAGCATGCGTACTTATGTGTCACATAAGGCCATGCAATTGCTGAACCACATATTCATGTTATTTGTTGTCTTTTTGACTATGCACATTGACTGCTAGCTATGAAATTCTGGATCCTAATTTTCTTTATCCTTTGCAGCTTTACCAGCATATAGTATTGAGTGGAGGGAGTACCATGTATCCTGGATTACCTAGTCGGTAGTACTCCTATTCCCTTTAAGAATATTTCCTACCTTTAGGTATAGCTGTATAGCTATCTCGGTGCTTTTTGCCATATCCTCCTAGGAGACTCTTAGAGGATCATTTTGGCATTGGAATTCTGAGAAATTTTTCTTTTTTTTCTTTGTTCAGAATAAATCAGAACTGAAAAATGAAAATCCAAAAATGTAATTCTTTGTGCTCTACTGTTTGCTGGTAGGGTTGTCTTGAGGGACTGTAAGTTGTTTTGCAAGTCAAACCATCTTCACATTCTCTGCTTGTTTTGCTTTTTTGAGTGGCTTACCAGACAGAGTATTCAAGATCTCTAGGAATCCGATTCTACAACAGTTTGAAAACTTTTAGAACTACCTAAACCAATTTTTTGTGACATCTTGGTTATGCTGTTATTATTATTATTATTTTTTGACATCAAGCATTTGAAAATCAGGCACTGCTAATCGTATTTCATTTATTGGTTCAGCCTAGAGAAAGAAATACTGGATCGATATCTTGAGGTGGTTCTGAAGGGAAACAAAGATGGGCTAAAAGTAAGTTCAATCTTGTGTATTATGTGTGAAAAACCTAGCAGAGTATTTGGCAGAATTTGCTTGGCAGTCGTTTTTACTTCTTCTTTCGAACAAATATGTGGCATTTTCTGTCTTTAACCATATTCACTGATGTTTTCATGATTCCACGATATTCGATTCTCAACTGGTTAAAAATTAATTCACTGCACTTAATTAAAATCTACTTAATTATTTTGTATTCAGGCTTGATAAATTTTAAGGCCCAAAGTAGATCATACATTGCTCTTAATATTTCCTTTTACGCAGTCTTGAGAAATCGCAAGAATCACAAACTCGTCTTAGGGAAAGGTAACATGACTCGTAAAAGGCTATGATATTATGTCAAGCAACTATTTAACTTGAAAATTTTTGGGGAGGCCGAGGAATGATGCTTAGATTATTCTAACAATCATAATGAACAATCAAGGCTCTTGACCAAATTTAGCTTGGAAAAATTTAGAGTTTCAACCAATTTAGTCTTGGTGGCCTTTTACTAGTGACACTGATTATAATTCTTGAAACTTTTTGAAACTGTGATTGTTAGAAAGAAGACTTGATTATTGAGATAATCTTCCCCACTCTATAATCTTTTACATGCACTAATCTTGGAACAGAAACTGAGATTGCGAATAGAGGATCCACCTCGCAGGAAGCATATGGTCTACCTCGGGGGTGCAGTTCTTGCAGGAATTATGAAGGTAATAACTCTTTGTGCCTTACTGTTACCCTTAAGGCATGACTTGGTTAGAAGTGGTCTTCCCACAATTATGTTAATGATTAAGCATCCTTTTCCTTCGTTCCCACATTGAAACTCATGAAATGAAATCTGGTTGCTCGACAATTTTCTCAGGATGCACCTGAGTTCTGGATTAGCAGAGATGATTATATGGAAGAAGGAATTGGTTGTTTGAGCAAGTGTGGTCACGCTTGACCTTTTGATTACTGCAGTCACCAAGAACATATAAATGAGGATGCTATCTTTTTTTCTTTCTCTCGCCTTTTCCTTTTTCTTTCTTTAGTTTTGGTTAATCAAATGATGGTGTTGTTCACAAATCACTAGTAAGGCGTTACACTTCTACATATCTATATTTCCATGTGCACAAGTGTCAAAGCTATTTGAGATAGCTATTAATGTGGTTTCCAATTTATTCTGCCATGTGTATGGGACCTCAACATTGAAACTGAGACATACAGTTCCATTGCAACTGTTTTACCTAGGACATGGCATTGAAAGTCTTAATTACCCAAAGCCAATTATACCCTTTGTTTCGGAAGATGAGAGATGTCCGACAGCTCCATTTGTTGTTA
>JAOSBL010000006.1:23547519-23569256 GCA_027568915.1 Erythroxylum roraimae | reverse complement strand
ACTTATCAGAAGAGCTACTTACTTGGCCAGTAAAAGGAAACCAAAAGTACATAAATTTCACAACTAATTTGAAATCTTCAGTATTGATAATAAGAAGTAGAGCTTCGGTGGTTGAAAGGATTTGGGAAGCATTTCTTCTCTCCCTTCTCCAGAAACACACGTTGCAACATATAACCAAATGTTCTTATTTTTTAAAATACCCCAAATTCAAAAAAAATTACCAAAAATACGAAATAATAATATGACTCTCCAAATAATTTTTCGGCTAAAAAATAATTCACCAAATTTTTAAAATATCCAAAATATCTCCAAAAATACGGAATCAACTCTAATACACACCAAATTTAATTTTCAAGATAATTAATCCATAATTCACTAAAAATTCTGAAATAATAGCTATTATTACCACATAAATTTTTAGCTCAAAATAATTCACCAAAAATTGCAAAATACCCGAAATGTACAAAAATTGCCACATTACATTTAATACACTCCAATTAAATCCACAATTTCTATTTATAAACCAATTTACCCGAAAATGCCAATGAATGCATGTACAATCATGTGAATGTGCAAAGATAAATATGTATGTCACAATTAACTTATGCATGACGTGCATTTTCCTAATTTCACATAAATTTTTCTTAATTTACTATTCTAGCCTTAACATGGGTATCGGGATATTACATAACGTCCTTATTAATCACTTCTCATATGACTCCTAAATTTATTAGGTGACAACTCTTATCAAAACATATACATGTGCTATTCTTAACCATACCTCTAAATTCATATGACCATAAGTCACTCATCCAAATCATTCAAATTTAGTTAAGTATAATGTAATGTGTTTCGTACTACACCGGTCAGTACTGGATGGAAGTTACCATACTGGTGGTTATCGGTATCGACAATTTCATATGATATCGGCTGAATATTGGTCGATACTGTAAATTTAATAACAATTGTCTATGAGATGATGCAAGATTTTCTAAGCTCATAAATGGATATTTATAAAGAGGCTTTTGGGGATTTTGGGATGCTAATTACTATTCGTCAAAGAGCAAAATTTAATTTAGGTATATATTTTTTCACTTTTGTTATTTGTTAAAAATTAATCATCACTTTATTTTGTTTATAACGCTAAATTTGTTATCTTACGACTTAAAATTTCTTGGTGGGACCAATTCAGAAGTGGTGTTCTAGAATTGTAAAGGTTTGCAATTCGAATTCTAAGTCAATGTGTGAGTGTAGCAGGTTGTGAAAGGAATTGGAGCACATTTGAATTCATCCAATTCAAGAAAATGAATAGATTGGAGCACAAAAGATTGAATGACTTAGTCTTTGTTCGATACAATTTAAAGCTTCGAGAAAGGTATTTTATTATCATTATTAAGTTAGGCAAATTTTCTTATAATTTTTTTAATAATTTAATTTTATTGTTTACTAAGACTGTTAATAGAACAAGTAGTTAGTACATCCAATTTGCATTGATAATATTGATTCTTTTGGCTGACTGGGTTAATAAAAATAAATAAATTGTTGTTATTTAAATTTCTATAATTATGAATTTTGGAGACAAGATTGACGTAAAGTTATAAAATATACAATACAATATACTCATGGACTATTTTGCAATTTTAAAAAAATTCAGGGACTATTTTATCATCATCAATACCTAGTTGAATCCCGTATCAAAGCGGGATCTGGGGAGGTCTGATAGTACGTAACCTTATCCCTACCTAAATAAAGAGGTTGTTTCTGATAGACCCACATGCAAATAAGACATAAAGATATTTGAAAATATATATATAATAAAAAGATGAAAAATAAAAAGTAAAAATAACTTTTTGAATAACAAAATTAAAAAATAAAAAATAAAATCTTAAAAAAAGAAAGCTACAAATCTTCATTAGGAGATGTAAGTTCAGAAGACAGTTGTAAGAAATTTGTCTGACAAATATACCCGCTATGTTGTAAAGTTCTGCTTATACCTGCCATGGTGCAAAGTTCTGCTCACCATTTCTCGAGTTGTGCATGTCATTATTACGTAGGGGCCATCATTGGACTCGAAAACCTGGAGAGTTGGCTGCTGAGACGGTGGAGAAAACTGAAAAAGGGTGAAGCTTTTCTTTTTTTTCTTCTTTTTGATTTCTTATTTTACTATGTTCAACTCTATGTATTACTCTATCCTTACAGTACATTGGGATTACTGGCATAACATCCAGCCTTCCTTCTCCTTTCAGGGCTTACCCGAAAGATGAAGATGAAGAAATTTTAGCTTCGAGCTGTGAACTTGATATGGATAAATCCACCCCCAAACTCCATAGCTTTGGGTCTGCTATTTCACTAGCCCTGCCTTCGGCATTCCTTCAACGCATTATTATACCATTTTCTCATTTGAGTTCTTTACATTTACTCAAAGGATTGAGCCGAATACAAAAGATCCAGTCCTAGTAGGAAAAGGAGGGAAACAGATTAAGCATGTTTCCCGTCTCTTCTCGAGAAAGAAGTGGGTTAGAGCAATAGCATGATGAACCAAAAAGTCACCAAGCCCTATTGTTAAGTTAAAATCATAATTCTTGATACGGGAGAATGCTGGTACAGATGACCGAAATTCCCATCTTGACATGCAACACCAGCGGCAAAAAGCCAAGAAGAGGAAGAGGGATTCCCATATCCCAATATAGATTATATAAGACTTAAATGCAAGAACAAGATCTAAATACACCCAAAAAAAACGTGCTAAAAGAGAGTTGTTAGTAAAGCAAGCACAAACAAGCAAGCTAACTTCATCGCCTCAAAATATGAAACATATATCTAAGTCCAATACTGAGATGAAGTGTATCAGGAGATAGTAAAAGAAAACTTGAAGCGAATCTACCTTTGGACACATCTTTTTGTTTCTCATCCCTGATATAAATACTAGAAGCTTTCCAACTATATCCCAACCCTGAACAAACTTAGAGACCAATAAATTCAGTCTTAAGACTCTCAAACCACAAAGCAAAACTTGAACGTCAAGGCCTATTTTATAAATTTAAAAAATTACCCAGAATGGTACTAGATATTGACTGGTATCGGTACAGTACCATACTAGAACCAAATCAAATATCAGTACTGGTACGGTATTTATAGTATTGGTTAAATATGATTCATTAATTTAAAATAAATATATTCAGTTAAAGTGGCTTTGGATCACTTATTAAGCCTTAAATAAAATAAAATATTGATTTTATACTTAAATAATAAAAGACAGTAATCACGTTTTCAACGTATATTTAATATTTTAATAAGTAATTTAATTTTGTTAGTCTTATCAAACACACAATACATGTAAATAGATATCAAATAAGGTTTGACGTATCATGCATATAATTTGATTATAATTGTATGAGAAATTGCATGATTACACTATAATTGTACGAGAAATTGCATGATTACACTTATATGTTTGATCGTGCAATTTTTCATGCAATTATAATCAAATTATATGCATGATACGTCAAACCTTTTGATTCTAATTATTGATTTTTATAATCTAAAATAATATTTTAACTCTTTAGATAATTAAATTAGATTAAATCTATTGATTCCTAAATTAATTATATTCCTATTAAAAATAGAAAATTAATTTGATTTGAACATGATGTTCAAATTCAATCAAAAATTATTTTCAATTATTTTGACTCATTTGGTAAAATTGATTGAAAAAGTTCAATAAATTAGTCCTCTTACTTATTATAATTTAGAAAAACTCCATTTGTAGGATTTTATAAGGAAGACTATTAAATAAAATAAGAAAACTATTTCTAATCTAATAAAAAATAACTTTTCTTAGTTAGAAAAAATATTTCCAATCTAATTAGAAATTATTTTTCCTTAGTTGGAAGACTATTTCTAATATTATAAGAATCCACTTTCAAAATTAAATAAAATACTTTTAAATTTGATTTAAAAAAGTGTTCTATTATTTATTTATAAATTAGTTTCTCAATTAATTACAAACCATTTCTTAATAAATTAAAAAATTAAAATATTTAAAAGGCTCAGTTTTTCTCAATTAGTATGTGAAATCACTGTTCAAATTTAATAAAAAATGCATTTTTTATTAAATCAAGAAACTTATTATTTAAAATAATAAATTTAATTTATCTCAATTAAAATAATATAATATAACTTTAATTAATAAATACCTTTCTTAATTACTTAATAAAACAATTTTTAATTTTAATAAGTCTACTTAATTAATTTCAATCTAACGAAAAAATAGTTAATTATAATTCTATGAAATAATTTTATAAAATTAAATTAGGAATCAATCTAATTATTATTCTTAATCATGTTATGATTATTTGTATTTTTTATTTTTCATTCATCTATGTGAGTCATTTGGAAACAACCTATCTGCTAATTAGGGGTAAGGATGTGTACTATAGGATCTCCCCAAACTCCGGCGAAATTTATATTGAGTGTTGTTGTGTTGTTGAATCATGTTAAGAAAAATAATTGATTCAATTTAATAATTTATTTTGAATTTAAAGCTCTTTTAAATTTTTTTAGCTACTGGATTAAATTAAGAATATATTATTCTACACTTAAAATAATTTTATTTAGTTTTAGAATTACTTTAACCCAAACACCTATCAACTGACCATTTCTAAGTTTAATTTACATTTAAGCCTATATTCAAATAAACATGTATCTGAACAAACGTATTCTAACCTTAGAATAACATAATCCCTGTTACCAATCAAGTCTTGTTCTAAGCTAGGAATACCTTATTCCTAACCTAGATTAACTAATTCCTCGATCCAAAAATAGTCATCTTAGACCTAAGATAGTTTAGCGTATTTCTAAACACACCCTTCTTTCTCCAGCGTCTATTGCCTCCCTACTTACATGGCAACTTGCTTATACAGTGACTTGAAGCCATTTGTTACTTCTATCACCACCAGCGATAAGGGTTCCTATATACCATAGAAAGCAAAACTCATTGTAGATCACCAGTAACAAGATCTAGGCTTATCATGCAGTTACTTATTTCTTTGGTTATAGTTTCTATTAAAACTAATCTTACTCTCACAGACCCACCTAAACAGGGACTGAAATAGACTGTATAGTATTAACCTGACATTGGGGTACCAAACTAACCCTACGAGCTTATAAATTTAAAACCTACGTGCTAAATAGTTACTAATTCACCTTTCATTCAACAAGAGATTCGAAATTCAAATATGCATGATTCATTCATCATCAAACATTTCTTAAGGAAATCTAGTTCATCATTCACCATCCTAAGTCCTATTTAAAACATAGAGTTCAATAACATAATAATAATCCAGACTACATAACAAACGCATCTAAGCTTTTGAAGCACATTGATACGAAAGTCATCAAGTACTCAAAATACATGGATAATAAAAATAAGGACCAGTTGCACGGTCGACCTCTACTAAACTTCTCTTTCACTACTGCTGCTATTACTAGCTAGTCGACCTGATAACTTTCTTTCCCTTACTTGGGGAGGAGAAAAAGGAAAATGTGAGTATTGCACTTAGTGAGGAAAAATATTTTTACCAGTGAGTGGTCATGCATTAAAAATTAATTTTCATCTCAAAAACTATTTTGGTTTATAAAAACAAGTCGTAAGTTTACTATTCACATACAACCATGCCTAAAAAGGTATCTACAATATTCTAGCACAAACACCACACACATCATGACATAAATTCAATAGTTACATTTCACATCAAGGTGTAAGTAAACATCCATTCTTGAATCAAACATCATTTCATTCATCAGGGTACAACCTCATCATTCTCATTTCACGTCAATAACCCAAACAAAAAACCCAAACTTAGAACATGCATCACTCTATTAGCCAAGAATCAAATAAGTCTTTCATTCGCAGGACGCATGTTATTTCTCATGTTTAAGCTTATTTCCATTTGCTCTTTAACCTAGACATCACCGTTTCATTTCCTATGCTTCCTTACTTAGGTCTATTGCCTAAACCACCTCACTTAGGTTTAACCTAAGGAAATTTGTCTAAGTCATCTTACTTAGATCTATATTTAAAAACTCTCACCTAGTTCCCCTTACTTTGGTCTTTCATTAATTGTTTTAAGCTAACCATTTATTTAAAAACCAAAAATTTCATGAAAATACTGAATTCTAACATGTAAAGTCATTTCCAACAAGTAAGTCCAATTCCACTAAACAACCTATTTCTAACAACCATTTACCTCATAATACATGTCATACAAAAAACAAATAACACAACCTAAAAATCAAGGGACCATCTCTATATAACATCATTAATACACCAAAAACTTTACATAATCATTTACACACTTCTTACACGGTCCATTTTAAGCATATGATTATAATTTATTCACTTATAAAATAAAATATATACTTAATTAATAACATGCATTTTCATTTTTAGTTTCTCATTTATCCTCTTTCTCTTAGACTCCTTAGAAAAGTAATTTCCTACTCTCCTTACACCTATTTCTCAATTATACAATGTGTATTCTAATTATAAAAATTTGTAGCAATAAAACCATGAGACAAAACTCCAATTGTATAGGAATTTTCTAAGCCTATTTAGAAACCCTTAAGAACCTTTAATCACCCATTATGCTCCCATTAAATAAATTACATTTCCATAACTAAATTCCTAATTAATACATCAAAATTTCTAAATTTAATCATTCCAAAAATCGTAATTAATTTCTTGAACTTCCTAGGCCTTTATAACTCAACTATTCAAACCATATCCAAAAAAACAATCATCTATCTACTCTTTTACTTAATAGTCAATTTTTCTCACACAAGACCCAAATGGAACAATCAAATATCTGTATTTCCAATAAAATTTTACTAAAAAATGATTACATAAAATTTCATTTCAATTGAGGTTTAAGAAGGGATGCATTCCCACTTATATTATATTGAAAATTAAGTCTTCTTCTTCCTCTAAGACTCTTCCTTTTTCTTCCTTCACTTCCCTTAAAATTTGTATGTTTTCTTTAGTTTTGAATGTGATAATTTCATGCCCCCTTTGCTTATTTCTTTTTCTCTTCTTCTTTTTTCTTTCTTCTTTCTTCTTCTTTCTTTTTACTCTCTCTCTTTCTTTGCAAAATCTCTCTCCCTTTTCTCCTTTAGGAATGCAACCACCCCTGTTTCTCAAATTTCCCTCCTTTTGTAGCTCATAAACCCTAAATGACATATTTTAAAAAATTTCATCAACGTTCTATAGCCAAAATACTAATTATGTTCTTAATGAGCATCTTTCCAACTATTTCTTCCTTTTTTTTTCCTCCTCAATTGTCCATTCACTTTTTTATTATTATCCTAATATAGTTCCACATATTTTCTCACTTATAAGCACATTAATTACCTCAAAATAAATTTCCTTTAATAAATGCATTTTATTCACCTCCAACACATTTTGTCCAATTTATTGATTAACATCAATTATTCTAAACCTTTTTCTCAAAAATTCTAAATTACCAATTTATCCTCTAATTACCATAAATTATTCACAAAATACCTCCTCATTAAACTAATTAATTCTAGCAAAAATTTTGAAAATTCCTATTCTAAGAACCTAAATGCGAAGTACTTAAAAATTTTAAGTTTAAGAATAAAAACAATAGGGACACGTACACTATATGAGAAAATACAAATTAATAGAACTAGATAGTAATTGAGAAAACTAAATAAAAATTTTAAAAAGAAAAAATTGGGGCATGACAACTCTCCCCCTAGTAATAAAATTTTGCCTTTGAAATTTAGGTACCTTGGTTATCAAAAAGATGAGCATACTTGAGTTGCAGGTCCTCTCTACCTCCAAAGTCGCTTCCTCCCTTGAATGCCGACTTAAAGCACTTTGACCAGTGGGATGTGTTTATTTCTCAACACCTTCAACTCTTGGGCCAAGATAGCCACTGATTCCTCCTTATAGTCTAACTTCTCTGCCAACTTTGAAGGTGTCACATCTAACACATAGGATGGATCACTCTTATACCTTCTCAATATAGACACGTGAAATATATCATGAATCTCCACCAGCTTTAGAGGTAATGTCAATTTACAGGCCACAGGTCCCATCCTCTCAATTTCCTTATATAGACCAATAAACCTTAGACTCAACTTCTCCTTCTTGCCAAATCTCATTATCCCTTTCCAAGGTGACACCTTCTTTTTCAAGTCTACAAAACTCTTTTACCTATCTTGTACCTCCTTCAACTTGGCTCTCACCACCTTAACTTTCTCAATTGTCTTCTACACTAATCTAAGTCCCAACTACTACCTATCTCTTACCTCATCCCAACATAAAGGACTCCTTCATCTCCTCCCATGTGTTGTCGTATAAAGGGCCATCCCAATATTAACACCAAAAATATTATTATAGGTAAATTATAATAAAGGCAAATGACGAACCCAACTTCATTAGAACTCCATTACATATAACCTCAATATATGCTCCAAGTTTGAATCATTCTCTTAGACTATCCAACGATTTGAGGATAAAATATTTTATTAAAATGCAACTTTATCCCCAAAGCTCACTAGAGATTAGACCAAAACCTCAAAGTAAACTTAGGATCCTAATTTGAAATGATGGATACTAATACTCCATACAATCTCAATACGTCTCTCAAACATAGCTCCACCAAATTCTATAAGTTGAAGGTCATCTTAATAGCCATTGAGTGAGCCAACTTAATCAATATGTTCATAATCACCCATTCGACATCATTACCAACTTAAGTCTATAGTAACCAACACACAAAGTCTATTGTCAGCTTCTCCCACTTCTATTTGGGAATAGGTAAAGGATGAAGCCTGCCCGATAGAACTTGATGCTCAGCCTTCACTTGTTGGCAACTCAAACATCTACTCATAAGGTACGCAATATCTCTCTTCATCCTATTCCATCATTAATACTGCTTTGAAGCTCTATAGATCTTAGTGCATGTGTGGTATAGGGCGAACAATACCCCTTCTCTATAATCTTTTCTTAAGGTTGTCATCATTAGGCACATATAATCGATCCTCATACCTAAACATATTATCCTCACCTATCTTAAATCCCACTCTTTTCCCTTTCCTCACTTCACTTCTTATCTTTACCAAATCATTACGCCTTTCATAAGCTTCTTTGATCATCTCCCTCAGAATAAACCTAACTCTCAAACTAGCCAACAATGTACCTCGCTCATCATTACCCAATTCCACATTCATCTCTCAACTCTATCAACTAAAACATCACACACAAAAATTCATAAGTCCTCCTAGTAAGTGCATCAACTACTACATTTACTTTTCTCCGGTGATAAAGGTGCACTTGTAATCCTTCATCAATTCAGTCCACCTCCTTTATCTCAAGTTCAACTTCTTCATAGTCATTAAATGCTTTAAACTATTATGATTTTCGAAAACCTAACACTTCTACCCATATAAGTGATATCCCCAAATCTTCAATGCAAAGATCGCTATCGTCAATTCTAAGTCATGGGTAGGGTAATTCATCTCATATAGTCTCAACAATCTAGATGAATATACTATCACCTTGCTTTTTTGCATCAACACACAACCAACATCGCTCCATGAAGCATCACTATGCATCACATACTCCTCTCTACTAACCATCAATATCAATATTGGTGCACTAAATAATCTAGAATTTAATGTCTCAAAACTCTCCTAGCACCATTCATCCCACTTAAATGTGCTCTTCTTTCGTAACAGCTTAGTTATGGGAGAAGCTATGATGAAGAAATTTTACACAAATCTCCTATAATACATGGCCAACCCTAGGAAACTTCTCAAATCATGAACATTAGTTAATGGGTTCCAGCTTATAATCACCTCAATCTTCTTAGGATTTACCAAGACTTCTTTCTCCGACAATATATATCCCAAGAATAAAACCTCATTCTATCGCATTTGTTAAACTTAGCACACAGTCGGTGCTCTCTTGAGGTCTGAAACATTATATTGAAGTGATCAACATACTCCTCTCTACTCTTAGAATACACCAAAATGTCATCTATAAAGACTATAATAAAACTATCCAAGTAAGGCCTAAAAACTTAGGTTATAAAATCCATAAATATTGTTGGTGCATTTGTCAAACCAAACGACATCACTAAGAAATCATAGTTCCTATATCGAGTCCTAAGGATCATCTTAGGAACATCTGACTCATTAATCCTTAATTGATCTAAACTCAAGTCTATATTAGGGAACACCATAGCCTCTTACAACTACTTAAAGAGATCATCAACCTTAGGCAAAGGATACCTATTCCAAATTGTGACCTTATTCAATTGCTTGTGATTTATACCTATTCCAAATTGTGACCTTATTCAATTGCTTAGTCAAATTAAACCATTATCCATCATTTCTTACAACTACACCTTGAGTTCTTTCATCTCATATAAAGCTATATGATAAGGAGCTTACAATGTTGGCATGGTTTGTAGAACCCTATTAATGGTAAAAATTCAATATCACTCTTAGGTAGCAATCCCAAAAGGTCTTAGGGGAAAACATGTTTAAGTTCATGCACCATTGATACTTCTTCCACTTCTTCCCCTTGTCCACTGTATAAGCTAAGTAGCCCTTATACCCCTTCTTCACCATTCTCCTCACTGCCATTATAGAAATGATATAGTTTTGCAATATATCCCTCTCTCCTATAATTCTATGACTTTTTCTATCAACATCCCTCTCTCCTATAATTCTATGACTTTTTTCTATCAACACTAAAATTTACTCTTTTTTTAAGATAATCTACCATTGCCTTGCCTTCTGATAAACTATCCATCTTTAAAGTCACATTGAAGGTCTGTATGGTTAGGTATACCCTTAACTCACACTCCCCAATCCTTAACACACAATCTTTATAGACTTTCGTACACTCAAACCTATCCATCATAGGAAAATCAATAGCTAGTACATATACCAATCACCTATAACACAATTAACATTTGGAACAAAATTACAAGCAATAAGGGAATAGGTTGTGCCTAGAATCAATCAATGTATAAACAAGTTTCCCAATAGTTTGTGCTGGACCTCGCTTCCGAAGCCTAATATTCAGAGCCAAAAGATGTAAGCATATTATCCTATAGGGTTATTTCCATGAACCCTTATTAGGCATCATCTCACAAGAGTGGCATGTCCCCAACAGTAGAACATTAAAACAATCTTAACCATTTTAACAAAGAAGTCAATTATAATCATACAAAACCAAAACTACTTAAATCTATCATTCCATTACTAAAGCAAAAGAGTTTGAAAAACTTTATTTACATATCAAAAGCCACATCGTTGGCCTAATACAAAAATACAAAATACACATGATACAATTGAATGCTTATGCTTAATATGATTCTAAATATCAAAAATTTCTGAACTAACTTAATTACAAAAGTCTCTATTCTTGGTGTTTGCCAAACTTTGCAAGGATCAATGTTGTTCTGCTTTTTCTTAACCTGCGGAGTGGAAGGTAATGGGGTGAGCTGCGAAGCTCAGTGGCTTATATATTTATAGCCATTGGCAACGAGCCATACAATTCAGGCACACACACATATATATAATGTGACAAAGTATATATATCCCATTTAATCTAACAATTCTATCATCCTCAATTCGAGCTCAAATTTTCATAATTTGAATGTTATCACATAGAACATATCATGAAGATGCATCCATCAAAATATAACACTCAAATATGCATTATACTCAACAAATCAAAAAAATGCAAATTCACAAACAAATAGCTCGAGGGTTCCATGGAAACAGAATGGAGAAATCGAAGTTTACCCCATGAACAGAATGAGTTCATTTTTGGAGCTTTTATGCCACAAGTGGGCAGCTAGGAGAAAACTCTTGTCAACGTGCACGTGACAAACAGAATGGTTCCATTCTCGCCCAAACATAAACACATAATCATGCTCAAAATCATTTTATCAAAAGCTCAAATCATTTCATCAAACTTTCATACTTTTCATGTTCTTTCCTTTCTTTTCATTTATACAAATGCCGTAAAATATTTCAAGGCATAACATGATCAAAGTGACAATTCAATTATATCAAAATGTCATACATCTATCAAGGCATGACATAAAACTCATCATAGCAATTCAAGCATATACACACATATAGGCCAAATGCCCATTTACACAATAACCATAAATATATTACCCACCTAATTTGCTTGTAAAAATCCAAGTCAATGTTGTCTTTCCCTTTGCTATTGGGTAGGATTCTCTTGGTTCCCTAAAACAAACTAAGTCTCATTCAATAGGAATCCAATTGGAAATCCCACAATGCAAAATCACTAAAATTGATTCTAGAATACTTAAACCCAAGCATTTTGTAAACTCCATGAACTAAAATCTTTCCAAAAATCCAAAAGATTCAAAATGATCTTACCTTCATTCTTTACAAAATGAAGGGATTTTTGGCTCAAAGGGAAGCTCTTTTCTTTCTCTACCTTTTTCTCTTCTTGAACAGCTCCAAAATCTCTCTTGAAAACTAAGAAAAATTAAACCCTAGCTTGTTTTCTCTTCTTTCTCTCCTCTTCTTCTCTTCGTATTTCTCTCTCTTCTCCATGGCTCTCTCTCTTTTTCTCTTCAATTTTTGTTCTTCTCTCTTCTTAAAATGCAAGACCACACTTCTTCTTCCAATTATGCCCTTAATGATTAAGAATTGTCCAATTTGCCCTTCCATTTATGCCTTATGTCTTTTATGCTTAAATGTCTTGCCAAAAACACCCTTGAACATTCTGACATAACACTTTCTTTTAGAAAAATTTTCTCCATTGTCTTAAATTTCTAATGACACCAAAATCAATCCATTTGGTTCAGAAATCCGAAAGTTGTATCTCAAACATTTCAGACAATGTTAGATTGAAACAGTGCACTATACCCAACTTCCCTCCAGAAATTGGAAGTCTTAGAGATTGAATTAAATGTCGATTCTTCTTACAATTTGTAGCTCCATGTCTCTAGTTTATCACAAATTAGAAATCATCTCATTTAGAGCTCTACCGATCCAAAAATCATCAAAATTCCTAAGTATGTTCAGTAAAACATCCCATTCATACTCTTCCAATCGATACCCTTACTTTGATTCAAATAATCTTTTTTAAATCAACACCAAAAGCTATATCCTTTCATGGATAAGTAAAAAGAAATGTGTTAGGAGTCTATTGGTCTAAGATTCACTTCAATTGAAGGTTGGATAACAAAGTTATGGCCAAAAGAATCAACCAAGGTTTGGCCCTCAATCATATTGAGCCTATCATGGTACAATTCACATATCTTTCACTAAAGATGATGGATCAAGATCATTCTTAGACGATTTGAAAGAATACTTCAATGTCTTCATGAAGACCTAGAAGACAAATTATATCATTTGAGGGGTCAAAAATAGGACTAGATGATATGACATCATCAGAAGATACAGGATTGGGAAAATTGCCATAACTTTCCCTACAGATATCGGATTAAGGTGTTCTTTGGATGGTTTGAAAGAGGACTTCAAGATCTAAAACTTTCATGAAAGACAAATCCTATCATCTGAGGCATTAAAAATAGGACCAGATGATATGACATCATCACTAGACAATATGACATCATCAGACAATATAGGATTGGAAAAATTGCCATAACTTTCCCTAAGATATCGAATTTAAGGTGTTCTTTGAATGATTTGAAAGAAGACTTCAAGATCTAGAACTTTCATGAAGACCTCGAAGACAAATTCTATCATCTGAGGGGTCAAAAATAAGACCAGACAATATGATGTCACCACTAGACGATATGGCGTCATTACACGATACAGGATTGGAAAAATTGCCATAACTTTCCCTAAAGATATTGGATTAAGATTTTATTTAAATGGTTTGAAAGAGTACTTCAAAAGCTACAATTTTCATGAAGACCTCGAAGACAAATTCTATCATCTAAGGGGCCAAAAATAAGACCAGATTATATGACATCATCATTAGACGATATGACATCATCAGACGATACAGGATTGGGAAAATTGCTATAACTTTCCCTAAAGATATCAGATTAAGTTGTTCTTTAGATGGTTTGAAATAGAAATTCAAGATCTACAACTTTCATGAAGACCTCAAAGACAAATTCTATCATATGAGGGGCGATAAGATGTCATCACTAGACGATATGACATCGTCAGATGATACAGGATTGGGAAAATTTCCATAACTTTCCCTACAGATATTGGATTAAGGTGTTCTTTGGATTTTTGAAAGAGGAATTCAAGATCTAAAACTTTCATGAAGACTAGAAGGCAAATTCTATCAGCTGAGGGGTCAAAAATGGACCAGATGATAGTATATAGAAGGTCAAATATAGAAGAAGCAGAAGGTCAAACATAGAAGAAGCAGAAGTCAAACATAGACGATATAAAGTCATCACAGACGATATGATGTCATCACAGGCGATACATTTTACAGATGATGTGACATCATCACAGACGATATGACGTTATCAAAGACGATACATTTTTACAGACTATATAACGTCATTACAGACGATATGATGTTATCACAGAGCATCTCCACTTTTACCATAATTTTTGACTCTAATGTCCAAAATTCTCATACTATATACCGTTAGAAAGATAAAAGAAATACCTATAACTATCTAGAAGATAACTTTGACTAATTCTAACTAGATCAATCCAGAATATCTCCTGAAGTTAGAATATGAACTTTACATTCCTCCACCAATGTACTGCACCCAGTTTTCAAATTCATGACAAATTCTTAAAGACAGAATTTAAATTCCATTCTTCATAAAAAATTGTAGCCATATCTTTCTAGTTTAATCCAAATTAACAATCATCTCGTTCGGATAGCTATAGAAAAAGTTGTGGCTAAAAGACTGAAGCATACCCAGTGAATATTTTCCATATCAACCAATGGTGTGCTTTTGAAAGAATTTAACAAGACCTTCCTATGCCTCTTCCCTAAAAACACCAGCCCATCTTTTTTTGAACATTATAGATGTATCTCTTTTACCAACTTCATTTATAAAATCATTTCCAAGATTTTAGCAAATAGATTTAAGAAAGCCATTGGAACAATTAATAATGATAACTAAACCACATTCATCAAAGAGAGAATTATTAGGGAAAACATCTTTTTGACATAAGAACTCCTAAAAGGTTATTCTAGTATGAAATGCAACATTAAGGTAAACTTTAACAAAGCTTCTGACTTTGTTGATTAGTCTTTTCTCTTTCAAGTTTTAAAGGAATTTGGTTTCCTAAATACCTTTATTAAGTGGATTGAAACTTGTGTTACTACAAATTCATATAGCATTCTGATAGAGTTCCCTCCAATTTATTTAAGGGCTATAAAGGTATAAGATAGAGGGATCACCTATCCTCCTATCTTTTTAATCTTTGCATAGAGGTTCTATCTCAACTTTTAAAACATAACCTATCCAACAATGTTGAATTCAAATTCCACTCCAAATGCAAAAGAGTTTCCCTCACACATTTATGCTTTGTTGATGATCTAGTCATATTTTGTGGCACACACCTTAAATGAATAAAAGTTATTATGATTGTAGTGAGCTAGTTCACCTTAATATCTGGCCTTAGGATAAATATTAACAAGAGCCATTTCTTCCTCCCCTCAAATGCTAAATGTCTAGAAAACTTCTCCCTGTGTCTTATTTAGTTCTCTAAATCACTTTAAGGAGACTAAACTTCAATAAGTGCATGTTTCTAGTGGAGAAAGTTCAGAAAAGGCTTGTTAATTAGAATACCAAGGATTTGTCCTATGGAAGTAAGCTCTAATTGATTATATCAATAATTAACTCACTGCATATATGTTGAAATTCCCACTTATTCCTATCCAAAAACCTTATCAAAACTTTGGAGAGCTTGATAAAGAAGTTACTATAAGGAAACTCTAAAGGAAGCACTGATCTTACTATAGTGAAGTGGAGTGAATTCTATTTACCAAAGGAAAATAGAGGTTTAGGTATCATGTCATTCAAGTTATCTAATAACACTCTTATGATTAAGAGACTAAGAGAGTGCTTAAGATAGGAATTCCCTTTATAAGAGATGGCTACATAGTTACTTCCTCAAAGGGATAAGCATTTGGGCTCTAATAGTTAACTCATCCTATTCTAATTTTCTCAATCAAATACCGAAAAATAGAAATAATGTTACAAGAGATATAGTTTGCAAAGTTAGGGATCGGAAGAAGGCTTCTCTATGGTATGATAATTGGACAAATTTGTGTCCCCTTATCCAACATTAGGAGGCTCTGGTTTCCTTTTCTAACTACTCAAATAAGGCCATGGTCTCATCATTGATTGTTGAGAACCAATGGACTCAATTCCCTATGACTACTCAGCACTTAACCCCATACTATTCTTGTAATATAGGTTTACAAGACTGCTACTTTTGAAGCAATATATCAATTCTGAAATTCACTACCAAGGAGTTCAGGAAAAGTTACTTCTGTAATGTCCCTGATGTACCATGGCATAAAATAGTTCGACTGAAACATATTACGTCGGCTTCTGCTTTTATTTTTTAGTTGATAGTTAAAGATAAGTTGAGTACCATAGATGTCTTTTTGAATCGAAGGGATGAATGTATATTATTTATGGGTGAAAGGGAAACCATAAATCATATGTTTTTTTAATGCTCTTTCACTAGTCTAATATGGAATACAATTAAAAGACTATGTCTATAGAGTGCGGATATTACTACCATTTCAAAAGCAATTATGTAGCTAATCCCTTAACATTATAAGTCTAATTGGGGGCTTTGTATTCTATCCTTAGCTATCACTATCCAAGAAATCTGGAGAGTGAAATCTGAGAAGATTTCAGGATAAGAGAAGGTCCAATAGAGCAATAATGGGAGCAACTATCTATAGCACTAAAGAACAATTTACATGCTCTAATATTGCTATGGGATGTCCCTAAAATCTAGCTATATCATGGCGGATCTATGGGTAACATGCCTATATCTATTCATGCAAAGAAATTCTTAATATGAGACCTTATATCAAAAGAGTCTTAGAATTCTTACGGTATTAAATTAGGGATTCAAAGTATACCTTGTTGCTTTGCTGCTTCTATATCTTGATTTTGCTCTATGCAAGGATACCAAGATGATCTCTATCTAAAGCTCTCTATAAAAGAAGGGTTACTATAGAGAGAAGAAGAGTTTAGGGATTTGTATTAGGAATGAATTCTTAAAGAAAGCTAGTGATTATGACTTGAAGAGAGCTATTTTTGCCTTCCCTTAATGCATGAAACTTCTCTAAAGGGCTTGACTCTGAAGAATGGGATTGAGCTTCTAAGAACTATCTCAAAGCTCTATAGCCTCTAGTATGTACTACACATAGGCTCCTGTTGATTATCTTGGCTTTCTTGTACTATTATTTTAAGTGGTTTACTGTGGTTTTTTAGCAATTAATTTAGACTGTGGTCCCCTTATCTTTTGTAAAAAAAATTATTCTATTTGTATAAGAATGGAATTATTTCAACTTTTCTTAAAATTGATTTATAGTTGGATCGAGTTAAAATTTCTATCTCTAACAAATACACGAGAAAATAAAAAAATTTGTTAACTTTTATGTAGGAAATATCCTCTTTTGATCGCTTCTTATAAATAAGGTCGCAATCCATTGTTCGAAGAAACATATCTATCCCTTATCTAGTTACATCCTCAATTATAGGATATTATAGCATGTTTCTTCTTGTCTTGTTACTTATGTGACATAGATCTTACAATAAACTTACTTTTTTGTGTGTGTGTGTGTGTGTGTGTGTGTGTGTGTATCAAATCAGACCCAATAGTAAATTTTGAAGTGCTTTAGCCTGAATTATAGATCTAAAATGGGATTGATGTAGTCTCTATGGGAACTTAAAAGTAAATAAAAAGTTTATTTTTTTTAGTATAAAAGATTGTGGCTGATGAGCATTTAGGTCTTCATAAAGGGAGTAAATTCTTATTTCACCAAGACATATAAGGGGAACTCAGTTCTGAAAGTACATGCTTTACTTGATAAGAAACCTACCCTATCTCATAGAGATGTAACGATTAATGAGGAGTGTCATTAATAGTTAAGTGTCATATAAGTAGACTTGTAAGTTTAATTTTTTCTTCTTAAGTATCTAACATTTCTTTAGCTTGGTTTCTTATATTACAAATATGGATATCCTTTGCTTAATGAAGAAGGTGGATACAAAAGGAGGATTTAGCCCTGTGAGCAGCTTAACTATTGATAAAAAGAGGACAATGGATGCTCTTACTCTCTAGTAGATCATCTTACTTATATTTGTTAAGAATAACGCTCCCATTAAGGTAGTAGGGAAGATAATTAATAGTCTTAGGAATGTCCAAACTATACAAGCCTCAAGCAAAGCCATTAAGGAAGCATTTTATCATTATAGAATTTGTTCATAACTAGTAGTATGGGATCCCAGGTCTGTAAGTTTGTTATTATCTGTAAAGACTTCAAGTACTTGATCAAGAATCATAGGAGAGGAATATTGTTCTCACATAATATAATATGGCTCATGCTTTAAAATCTATTTGTTATTGAATTGTGTATTATATAACTAGGAGAGGTTACTTTAGAGTTGGGAGAAAATCTTTAAATAAAATAATAAGTTAAATAAGAATCTCTTAGCCTTGTAAAAGGACAAAGGAAGGAGATTGTTAAACTAAAATGAGAGCATAGGGCCCTTTAATCTGACCACAGGAAGATGATAGCATTCATGACTTAGTTTGAAGAAGTGTTGTATAAATAGGCCACTGTAGTGTATAAGTTGAATATATGTTAAAACTTTATATAAAGAACGACCATCAAGTTACTCAAATATAATAAAATGAATAAATCCTTTATAAAGGACTTCAACAACTTTTATTGGTAGCTTAAATTGAGAAGGCTAAATCTAAGTGTTGATGATTTAGAGCTAAATAAAAAATAATACTAGGGGAGATATTGTTGATGATGAGAATGTATAAGACAAGTTTATAGGCCTGCTACTTAATTAAGATCATAGATTTGTAGTTGATAAGTATTTTATTATTTCTTATAAAGACAAGGCATCATCTAATGCATGATTCTCCCCTTAGCTTATTAGGGATTGATTTTGTAAATATTCCTAGTTGTATTTATTTGATCATTTCCTGACTTATGAACTTTGAATATATGTTGTTAATGAATATAAATATATTTAACTTCAAGCTTTTTTCATTCATAATTTGTTTTCTTATAATTTAAATTAAAGGATGTGTAATACAGACATTTCTTACTAAGTCCAATTGTTACTCTATCAAGTTTATTCCCTTAAGTTAATTGTTAGTTTATATCTATCATGTCTATTTAATTTTACTGCCTTAGATAATTTGATACATGCTTGATCACTATAACATTTCTTTGTTTTCATATGATTTGATTATGTAAATTCTCTTTTCTAATATCTAAATTAGTCATAATAAGGTTTTTTTTAAGAAATTACGACCATTTTAATTAGGAATAATATTAATAAAAGTTCTATTACTAATGTCACAAGTGTTGCTCATTTCATGTTCTTGGTATTTTAATGATTTAGATAGGCTAGTTTGTTAGTTCTATTCCTAACTACCTTTTAACTAAAAAATGGCTCAAACCAATTGGGCACAAATTTCTCTAGTTATAATTTTTTTGAAGCATTAGTTCATCGTAGCATTGAATCTCCTTCTTTTAGTTTTTGATCCTTTATCTAGGTTGAACATCATCACATTTTATTGATATGTCATGTTTTTTAATTAAGCTTTGTTCGTATGTTCTTAAGGATATGTAGTTCACCTATGAGACATTCACTATTTTTATTACACTAGAAACCCCTTACTCTAAAGTTATTGGTACCAAGCTCTATTAGAACCCAATATTCAATGCCAAATGTTATTCTAAAATTTGACTCTTCAAGTAAAGTTCTTGGTGTAGTGCAATGTGCATATAGTATCGAATACATCTTGTCTATCCAAGTTTTCTTATCTCAATTTACTCTTATCTAAATGTCTTAAAGAATCATTTGGTTAGTTACCTTGACTAATTTGCAAGTTTGTGTTTAAGTCGTTGACGTGATGTTTGATTTTTATTTTTCACAAAATTAAGAAAGGCTCTTACTACTAAATTGGGACCCATTATTTGTAACTATGAACAATGGGACGCCTTATTGATAGTCTAATTTGGTTTTGATAAACTATTTAGTAGATCTATTTGTGATAGTTTCTTATACTTCAACTTTCACCAATTTTGTAAAATATTCTACCATTACTAATATAAACTTAATTTGTCTAATTATTGAGGGGTGAGGATAGAATGGATCCAAAATATATAAATAGGATAGACCTAGAGATTGACATATAATCTACCATAGGCTTATGGTAAAGGTTAAATGTTGTTGACATTTGTGTATTTATCACATACTTTTCAAGATATGCTAATAATAAACTTGTCTAAGAATTTTGTAGGGCAATGTTGAGGCAATTTGATGTGCACTACTTATTTCCTCTTAGAATTCCTCTAAAATCTATTTAATTTCATAAGAAGTTGTGCACCATAGGTGTGCCAATGTGAAGGATAGTCAATAGAGCTACCCATTTATCACTGCATATCTTACAACTCCATGAACGACCCTTTTAGCCTTTTAGGCTTCACTTGGCAATCCTTCATCTTAGATGTATGCTCTAATTACCCTTATTCACTCATTTATGGTTTTCTTAGAGGAGTTCATCATACACCAATTAGATATTTTTTTTCCAATTCCACTTCTTTCTTCTTATTTCCTTTTCCCCCATTTTCAATATTTTATCTACCAACATATTATGATCTTGGGGGATATATCAACATTGTTAAGTCAAAATGACTTTACGTAAATAATTTTGATGGGGAACAAATAATAAGCAAAATACAAAAGCAGACGAAAGCAAAATACAAAAGCAGACGGAAGCAAAATACAAAAGCAGACGGAAGCAAAATACAAAAGCAGACAGAAGCAAAACAAAAGCAGACGCAAGCAAAATACAAAAGCAGACGGAAGCACGTGCAAAGCAAAAATGAGACGATAGGAACTCAGACACAAGGTGCAAAAATAAAAAGACAGACGCAAGGCGTAAAAGCGAAAGAAACAAACAGACGATAGAAAACAAACGGAAGATCCGATACCACGTCGGATTATTTATCAGCTTGAGTTAGTTACATAAGTCAACTGAATAACCGGTTTTTGAAAGATCAAGAAGCAGCTTTTAAGAAGCAGTTGAAGACGAAGGCTATAAATATAAGTCGGAGTCGAAGATTGCAGAAGTTACGAAGATTACTGAAGTTACTGAAGTTAGTGAAATTAAAAGCTTAGCAATTCTTGAGAGAAATTGTTGTGCGAAAAACCTAGAGCTATTGTATCTGTAACAAAGCTCGAAACACCTTTCAGTAGAAAGTGGTGCAGATAGCTTGAAGAGGCTAAGTGTGAAAGAATACTATTTGTAAGAGACCTGAAGAGGCTCGAAAACAAAGAATACTTGTAACGTTTTGAGAGATAGTGGAATCTCAGAAAGATATCTGAGGACTAGATGTAACCCACGGTTTGGGGTGAACCAGTATAAAAATCGCTGTGTCAAAATCTCTCAACTCTCAATCTCTCTTAACTTTCAAT
>JAOSBL010000006.1:23531708-23541724 GCA_027568915.1 Erythroxylum roraimae | reverse complement strand
TTATTATTATTATTATTATATATAATTTATGTTAGTCTAAATTATTAGATTTATTATTAGTTTATTATATATTAATATGCATTTTTAGTGTATTTTTATTTCAATAAAGCATTTTATTTTATACTATATTTTTACTTAATCTTATAATTTTTACTTCTTATTTATTATACACTACTTTTATAACGGTTTAATATCGATTGAACCTTTAAATCTTAAACCTTTTCTTTCACCGGTTCGATATTTAGTCCAGTTTTTAAAACATTCATCAAGACAATTCTCTATTTCATATCCATAATTCATGTGGAAGTGATCATTTTATTTTCTTTTTTGAGGGATTTAAAATATTCTTACTTCGAGTGTAACTCAAAATATGATTTAGAGAGTCGTTGAAAGATGGCAAAATGATGTCAATAACTTCTAGATCCTTGTGAGATCCTCCTCCACATATTTCTTTTTTATTTGAATTCGGTTGTCTATTGTACTATCATCCTCATTCTCTTGCTTCTAACTTTGTCTTCTCCCCTACGAGACAATCATTTAAATATTTCTTATATTTGCATCCTCCTATAAATTTTACTTAAAGATATGTGCATTATTACTTTCATATTGACAAATGTTGGTGCAAGCCTTTTTCAAAGGTGATTGCTCCAATTATCAACTTTAGATTTGAAATCGGAGCGGCTTCCACAATGAATCTCTAAGTTTAATGATTGTGGCTTTTTCCATACTTTTTTACCACATAAAAAAAAAGGTAAAAGAATCTTTAGGCCTATACTTATTTTTGGCAAAAAGCCATTTTAAACGTCTAAAAAATAGACATTAACCCCTTTGAAATGGTTGATACTAGTCCTTGACAGCTCCACAAGTATGGAGGAAAAAGCTGTATACTTGAAATTCTATGCAAATCCCTTATAAATTAACGTCTAAATTAGGCAACTTGAATTTTGGCAGGGCGGCTGAGTCAATATTTTTAAGGTGAAATTAAAGGGGTTTCTGGTATCAGAACCTAATTAGGTCAATACTATAAGAGATCGTCTAGAGGCCTAAGATTCTAATTGATGATGTTCAAAGTATATTTAGGTGGTTACACACTTAAAGGTAGCGGGCCTCTGAACTCATGCGTTAGGCAACAATGTTAAGAGAACATGTATGTAAATGGTCACTGCTGGCTTTACTCCAATTCTAACTAACCCATACACAATGTTTTGTCCATAGGCATACATGTTGAAGTCATTATCACATTTAAATGGAATAATGGGTATTTTTGCGATGTTAACTGGGGCTAATGTCGGTTCTTGAGATTTTAGGAATAGAATAGCTATTGCTTATCATAGTCATTGTATAATTATATTTTATATTTATGTTGAGAGGGTCCAAAATTTCTTGTTCTGAGCTGGGCCGGCCCAAGGAAAAGTGGGACCCGATCTTGGAAGTTTTCGTGAAAAAGTACAATAACTTGGGGTTTCCAAAGTTGATCCCCTTAGGAAACAGCTTTAATTAATTTATATATATATTTGTTGAATGTATGAATGTGCTTAAATTGCTCCCCACCAATTTAACATCCTTTGGGGGATGGTGTGGCATCATTGGAATGGTATTTTGTATCGCAAGCCTCCAATCACATCAATTCAGATATAAATCTTGTCTCTTCCTATTACTTGGACAAAAGAGACAACAACATTTTTGTGTAATAATAAGAAGATAGCAAACAGCCTCTGGCATCTTTTCTTTTTCCAGGAAACCCCCTTGCAATTGCCCAGGACAGGGGCTTGATGTGAAAACATCACTGCTCAGCCATGAATTCTCTTTGTGGGATGATAGGGCCTATCAAGAGTGAGAACTCACGAACAAAAATGGAACCAACATCTCCAAACGAGTCCTCCATTTCTGAGTCCAAGAAGCCTACTCAATCTTCTGATATGGAACAAACCAGCCTAACCCCACCTACCCTCAATTTCCCTCCAATCAAATTCGAGATGGAAGGAGATGCTGAATCAGACAACTCTGTGTGGGAGACTTTCTTCACCGACCATCTAGAAGGTGATTTCATGATCTCATCTCCGGTGAGGAACGCGCCATCTCCACAAGCTTCAAACTTCAGTTACAATTACATTCATAACTCAATGCAAGGGCACAGTCTCTCCGGTTGCTCACCTCCTCGTCAATCGTCCCAGTTGGGGTCTTTTAGCACCACCAGCAACAAAGGGAAAGGTATAAGTCCACTGCATAAGGTATTTAACTCTCCTAATAACCAATATATGCAGTTTGAGAGCATTGAGAGCCTTTCTTTGCCCGCTATGGACGAGTTCTTGGATGATTATCAAGGAGAAGAGTATGGAGGGTATCAGCAAATGCAGATATCAGGTAGTGGACAAGGAAGTTCGACGCAATTGCTTGATATGTCAACCACAGTTCCTTATTGCATGGTAATGCCAAATTCGTCGAGATTTTGTGGTTCAGTGAGCGAAACGTCTCGTGCAGGTTCTCAGCTGACACAAGACAGCAGGGATATTTATCAGATGAGTTCTATTGGAAGCACTCAGCTTTCGCAACATTTGCAGCAAGAACTCCAAAAGGAAAAGCAACAGTCACTGCAGCTAGCAACAGCACCATCATCTCAATCACAAGCACAGAATATGGGTGGTCATAGCTTGATGGTTCCTTTTCCTGTTGGTACTGACCAGGTGATCACTTGAAAACTCAATCTTTCTCTATCCACCTCCACGGACGTTTCAATTATATCGTCCATAAAAGTATTCAAATTTGCGGTTGACATCAAGATGTGCTGTCTTTTTCAGGAGCATGATAGCGGACTTCAACTAGTTCACCTCCTTCTTGCTTGCGCCGAAGTAGTGGCTAAGGAGGACTACATGTTAGCAACAAAATACCTTCACCACCTCAACAGAGTTGCCTCACCTCTTGGCGATTCGATGCAAAGAGTTGCATCTTGCTTCACTGAGGCTCTAAGTGCTAGGCTTGCAGCAACTCTTACCACGAAGCCTAGTACCTCTACTCCGAAACCATTCTCTCCGTTTCCTCCCAATTCAATGGAAATTCATAAAATTTACCAAATTCTTTATCAAGCTTGTCCGTATATAAAGTTTGCACATTTTACAGCGAATCAAGCCATCTTCGAGGCCTTCGAATCAGAAGAGCGTGTTCATGTAATTGACTTGGACATTCTTCAAGGCTATCAGTGGCCAGCTTTCATGCAAGCCCTTGCAGCTAGACCAGGTGGTGCTCCATTTCTCCGAATAACCGGAGTTGCTTCCTCTATGGACAGTGTTAGAGAGACCGGTCGGTGCTTAACAGAACTAGCACACTCTCTTCAGGTCCCTTTTGAATTCCATCCTGTAGCCGAAGAACTAGAGAACCTTAAACCCCACATGTTCAACAGAAGGGTTGGTGAAGCTCTGGCCGTGAACTCCATTAACAGGCTCCACAGAGTCCCGGGAAACAGTCTAGGAAACTTGTTGGCAATGATCAGAGACCAAGCCCCAAATATAATAACACTAGTAGAACAAGAAGCAAGCCACAATGGACCCTACTTCTTAGGCAGATTCCTGGAGGCATTGCACTACTACTCAGCAATATTCGACTCATTGGACGCAACATTTCCACCAGATTCAGCGCAGAGAGCGAAGGTGGAACAGTACATATTCGCCCCGGTGATAAGGAACATAGTGGCGTGTGAAGGAGCAGAGAGGACCGAGAGGCATGAGAAGCTAGAGAAGTGGAGGAAGCTAATGGAAGGAAAAGGGTTTAAAGGTGTGCCACTGAGTGCAAATGCAGTGACTCAGTCCAAGATACTATTAGGATTGTACTCGTGTGATGGGTACAGATTGACGGAGGATAAAGGTAGTTTACTCTTGGGTTGGGAAGATAGAGCCATTATTGCCGCTTCTGCATGGCGATGCTAAGCTCATGTTTCTCATTCCTGCCCCCACTTCTTCACTTCACCATACGTATTTACCATTTCCCTTACACCTTTCTTTTCTATTTCCTCTAGAAAATATTAATGTTGATAAATTATATTTAGAATGAATTTGGCTTTTTTACTTGGAAATTCTTCAGTATTTTAATTTTTATTATAGGAGGAGGCTGCGTCCCAAATCTTTCTCATACGTGATGACTCGAGCTTCATAAGACAACAACGACGGAGATACTTGTCTTCATTTTTATTAAATTTCTTCAGGAAAATATATCTACAATTCGCTAGGTAGATATTCTTCATTTGCCTTCAATTTTATGTTCTATTGTTTCTATAGGGAATGGTCATACAGAGATAGACAATGTTCCTTGTATGTTACGGAATAACAATGTAGGAGCTTCTACTATCCTAAGTTCACTTTTACAATATGTAGTTATTGACTATATGTTTGTCATCTTTACTTATTTGTGATAGTTGAGAATTTTTAATTTCTCACTAATAAGCAAGATTTAAATTTTCTTTTTTTATTAAGATTTGTATCTCAAAAAAATATTTAAACTCGTAATAAAAATGAACGAATCTAAATCTTCAAATATGCTAAAATAACAAGACGAACTCAATCACATAATCATGATTTAGCAGTTATTAAAGGTTATTATTTTATTTTATTAATATAATATATTTTACTATTTATAATTATTATTATTATTATTAATGACCAAATAATAGGACATGCTAAGATTTAGGTAAAGATCTCTCGTAAAAACATTATGGTAGTTCTCTTAAATTTTTTAATTCTCACAGCTTAGAGCATGAGGAAGGGACTTGATGGATGCTTAAGAAGCTTGGTTGGGTGAGTATGACTTGAGGTTGTAGGAGCCTTTTTAGGGAAATCAGATCCTCTATCCAGTTTTATTCTGTCTTATTCTGTCTCATAGAATTTCAGCCATTTATTTTGTAGGACCCACGCAGGTCTCATGCAAGTCTCACATAAATAAATGGTTAAAATTTATTGAATACAATAAAATATCATAATATTAGACAGAAGATCTAGACTCCTTTTTAGGAGCCACCGTTACCGCCCTTTGTTATACTCCATAAGAACCCAAATCATTTGCAACCGGATACTTACACGGTAAGCCACATCCACCAAGGCACCCTAGGGCCCTCCCCTTTTTTCAACATAAACAATTGCTTCGACCTTGACACTCAATTAGTAAGTTGGGTCTAGGCTCCAAGTCATGGGCTGATTCAGATTGTTTGGGTTGGTTCAAAATTTCAGTCTACATCTATTTCAATAACAAAGGTTTCGATCTATCCCTTTTCTATGTCATATGTACCAGAAGGTGAAAATATACTGTCTATTTTCTACAACTTATTACTAAAATATGGAATTCATACTAAACGATTTTTAATATGAAACAGAAAAATATTATTTCTATAAATTAATCAATAAAGCCTAATTGCACTGTATTTTAGGTAGAAATTTGATAAGTGTACCATATTAATATAAACTATGATTACTAATATATATTAGCATGTAAAACTCCTATAATTTTGAAGTACAACAATATTGATAGAAGTGCTCTTGATGAATTAAAAAACACATGCAAAACTAAGTCTAATAATTCTACACTTTTAACACGTGATATGTACACATAACAGCACCCAATAAACCGCATCGTATAATGAGAGTAAATTCTTAAATTGAGAATTGATGTTAGGAATTTAACTTGGTCTTGTGCTTTAGAAACTACAAACTTCTATTCTGGTCAGATCACTTACGTGTAGAACGTGTACAGGACATTAGTTGGTTTTTTATTTATCAGTTGAGCAAAAATAGAAGAACTAGAGATAGAGAACATTTCAGGAACTCTGAACGAAATTGATCAATAAAGAAGATGAAGGAAGAACGCGGCAGGTGAATTAGTAAGAGACTCTCCTGGTTTAAATGAAGTCGCAAGTTCAAACAGCCCTCATGTATGCAGTCGTTTATAACTTGGGACTAGAGCTTTGCCTCCCGCAACAAACCTACCGGGCTCGCGCGAAGATTAGTTTGAGAATGAATGGCTTAAAGGTGCTTTTTTATAATTGAGACCTTCCTAAAACACCTCGTAGGTAACCAAAAAAGAATATGCAGGAAGTGTTTCCGGAAAAGAAAAGGGATCAAGTAATTGCTACAAAAACGTTCCAACAATTGAATTGTTTAAACTCATACTTGTTACAAAGTCAATGCACCTTAGATACGTATTTATAAATAAAATATTATAAAGTACTTTGGTAGTAATGCCAATCAGTTCATAACATTAACACGGGCGTACATCTAGATAAAAGTTAATTTCAAGCCCCTAACCACACCCGGTAGGTATGAACATGGGGAGCACGAAGTTGTCTCCAAGTCCATCGTCAATGTTTCGTTTCATTTGAAGAGGACAACTAGTCGTCCTCAATACACAATGCTAGAACGATTCTTATTTTGTACAATTTGAGAACAATAATAAGTAGGAAGTGTTAAAAGTAATCCTATTTTAAGATCACATCTGTCCATGTTTAAAATAAAAAGAATGAAGATATCAACTTAACTATAATGCGTATGTCTGTTAGAGAGATTACAAATAAGTAGTTTTGAAAGCTCTAGTCGAGAATCTCACCTGATTCTTTACGTGTATTCCCTCCTTGATGCACAGTAGCCGAAATTAGTAGGCCTTGATTCTGCCTCCACGATATTCATTTGTTTACTCAAATTCAGCAAAAGTGGGAACTAGAACTCCCAGATTTATATAAATGTAACAGTCTTCACAACATCTTTTCTCGAACTGCAGTAGGATTGAAGGTGACCTTCATCCATTGTGCCAATACCAGACAGTTTGACACCAAATGCTGCTAACCTGCGGATATCACGGGGAATGGGGGATTGCCAAAGACCATCCCACCAAGCTGGAGGCAGAAGAGGTGTGAGAGCACATTGATTTGACTGTTTCGTACAACTCAAAGGACCGGCAAATCTGTTCCAAATGTGTCCCCAACCAATCTGTAACTTCAAACCATCTGCTAATAAATTACTTTGGAAGCTGCTTAAGAAGGAGAAACTAGAACCTGTAGAGTTCTCCTCTGAAAGAACATAAATGTTAGATGCTATGGTAACATCGTAAAGAACATGCAAAATGTAGGATCGAAGCAAATATTACCAAGGTGGTTTGCCGCAGCCAGTGCTGCTATTAACTGAGCATAGGTAGTTCCCACACGCCTATGCGCCCCAGAAACAACAGCATGTTTTGCATGTGATGCAAGAAAGAAATCTACAAATGCAACCCATCGGGGTGCAGGGCCCCAATCCTTCACTCGAAATTCCAGATTATTGTTAACTCCACCAGAGATATTTCCTTTGTAATTTTTATAATCAAACAGAATAACCTGAAAGAATGCAACTGAATCTTAATCAACGAGCAATTGTGAACTTTTTGAAGATCCTACCTCAAGTTTTTGGATTTAAATTTATTTGAAACAAATTTTCAAATAGATGAGATAAAACAATAGAACCCATAGTTTTCTAGCGGAAAATTTATGTTGAGTTACTGCAACTTAACAATTTAGCAAAGCGCAAGGCAGATTGAGAATTGTCATGTTTTCAATTTTTTTAGCTTTGCGCTCTACTCCAAGTAAAGATTCGCTTAATTTTTATTTGCACATATAAGGAAAATTCCCAGAACACCATTCAGCATGATTTCACAGGGATAACTGATACCTCTGCAAACTCATTCATGTTCGAGATTACACTTTTGATAAAAGAGGGAGTATCTGAAACCAAAACCACCCTAGGTCTCCGCTTCTGGTGTAGGTTGGTCAGAGCTTTTCTGATGCAGTTCAATGCTGCCCGTGTAGCTCTCACAGACCTGAATTCAATATAAGACATAAGAACGCATATCCCTAACGAGTTCAAGTCGTAGTCTCATCGTTCTTGATTTCGTAAGTAACACAAGAAGTCCCTACTCCTTGTTGATGTAAAATATCACTGAATTATGTCTTCAAATATGTGAGCACAGTTACGTTATATTATCTTCCTACTAAACTGTCCTCGGAATACCTGTTCATGAGCATCCGCATGTGTAAGGTGACATCAGGGTCTGCTTTACCAGCAATAACCCACTTAACTGCTGCATTGACATCTTCTGAAGGGGATATTAGAGTTCTCATCAGCTCCCCAAATACATTCGGTCGAGAATGAAGAAACTCTGGGAGTCCAAAGACATCAGAAGCAGCATCCCTTACCTCAGGGTGAACATTCTTCAAGAAAAATTGACTAGCCACAGCATCTGTGGTATTCTGAAACCTGCATTCATTCATCCTCTTAGCAGAGTCGAGTTAATAAACAATATCCAAAAAGTTTGAAATGGTACCATATGATAGGTTGCTTCCATTTCATCCAATTGCTACAAAGGACATTTGATTTAGTTGGCTTCTCAAAATCATCTATCCTCATAACCAGATGCCTTCCGAACTTGTTGAGGCACCCATTTAGTCTCCAGAGATGCTTGACTTCCTTCAAAGTGAAGGTATGGTTGGAGTAAGATATGTAATCACCAAAAGGATACTTACCCCTGTAGAAAACACCAAGCAGATAGCAAAGTTAAATGAAGCTTATATTGAAGGAAGTTGGTTGCTTGTTTTATCTTAATGACAAACAGAAAGGCTTGATAGAGAGAGAACCAATATGCCTGGATTGACCAACAATCAAGGAACGATTCAACATTAAACTCAAAGCTGCAGCATTCAGGATCTTGTACATTTCATTCCCGAAACCTGCTTCGGATGCTTTCCCCAGGACAAACCCATGCCGGCAAAACTGGTCAGGGGGCAGATGTCGCACTCTTGAAGCACCTGAAACGGAACCAACAATGTATTGTGAAAAAAATGCAAAACTTGTCATGTTTTTTAAGAGAAAGTGCTTTTGGTAATAGAGTACCATTTAAATGGAAGTGACGTTGGATTAGTTTCCTGATGCGACGACTCGCCTTCCAAGGTCCATCCTCCATGAAGCTATTCCCCATTTCTTCGACCGTCGCACAACCTTTCGTTGGCCCCCCATTTCTCGGCGAAACGGAAACGCTTGGAGGTTGAGAGTTACCGCCTGAACTCTCCTGTACTCCCGCTTCTTCTATTTTCCTCTCGGCTGAAACATTAGCGTCTGAGGGATCTACAGATCTCAGCGTCAGAAGTAGCAAGCCAGAGGCAGTAAACAACACAACTACGATTAGAAACGATGGTATGGATACTACTCTTCTCCTTCTCCATCCACTGTTACGCTTCATTTTGAACGTGTTTTATCAGAGATCTGCAAAACGAAGCTCCACTTTATCCTGGCCTCCGTCGGTGGGATTTTTCTTGTTGTTTCTTCCTCTCACTCTAAATCAGCTCTATTATATATACACAAACACAAATATAAAAAATGGAGACAGGTATTAAATATTAATATCTATTAACTATTATAAAAATAATTTCTAATAAAAACGTTATAGTCGAAGTCTTCTCTTTATAACCCTGACACAAATCAAGCTATCGAAGTGAAAAGGTGTGACCAAATCCTTGAAATTAAAACATGCCAATCCACCAGGACCACCACCACTAGCACATGTTACAAGACGTGACATGTAGAGATGGTAACGAGTGGGTCATCAAAATTATTTTATTTTACCTTAATCTCTATTGAGTTCGAAAAATTCAACCTATTTTAAATTTGATCAATTTTTGATATGTTTAAAATTACTGTTTACTAATATATAAAATAGCATCGTTTTATTTTATATGTTAAAAAATTATCTAATCAAAGAATTATTTAAAAAATATTTGAATTTAATATTAAAAATTCAATTCAATTAACTTCAATTGATTCTATTAATTTCAAATTGAATCTTATCATACCAAAATCAACATCTTTTATCATCCTTAAGGATAAGGTATTTATTGATTCTCTTGAAAAAGATGGTCATTGGTTCTGCCGGATTCTGGCTGAACTGTACATTGCCGTTTGGATCCATGAGTTGATTGCCTTACGTAAGGGCTTTGATGTAAAGATCCTGCAAAACAA
>JAOSBL010000006.1:23483074-23503943 GCA_027568915.1 Erythroxylum roraimae | reverse complement strand
AACAGGGAAGATTGGGTGTAAGCCAGTCTCTACACCAATGGATCCAAACCACAAGTTGGGAGAAGCTAAAGAAGAACTAGCTGTTGATAAAAAGATATATCAAAGACTAGTTGGTAGACTCATATATCTTGCTCACACTGGCTAGACATAGCATACTCGGTAAGTATGATCAATCAATTCATGCATGATCCAAGAGAGCCTCATCTTCAAGCTACTTATAGGGTGCTACATTGCTTGAAAGGTAGTCCAGGAAAAGGAATTTTGTTCAAGAAAAACAATACTCTTGCTTTAGAAGCTTACACCGATGCTGACTATGCAGGTTCCATAATGGATAGAAGATCAATTACAGGATATTGTACGTTTCTTGGAGGAAATTTGGTAACGTGGAGGAGTAAGAAGCATAATGTGGTGGCAAGGTCATTTGCAGAATTAGAATTTAGGGCTATTGCTCAAGGATTGTGTGAAATACTCTGGCTGGAGATTATTCTAGATGATTTGAGAGTCAAATGGGATGGCCCTATGAAACTCTATTGTGACAATAAGTCAGCCATCAATATTGCTCATAATCCTATACAACACTATAGGACAAAGCATATTGAGATTGATAGACATTTCATTAAAGAAAAATTGGAAGAAGGGTTAGTGTGTATGTCCTATGTTCCATTAGAACGTCAAGTAGCTGATGTTTTAACGAAGGGGCTGGACAATTCAAGTTTTCATGATCTTGTATACAAGCTGGGAATGGAAGACATCTATTTCTCAGCTTGAGGGGGAGTGTTGAGATACTAAACAATTGTAAATAGATTATACTTAGATATAGATAGGCTGTAAATAAATAAGATAAGATAGTTTGAAATCCCTTAAATTAAGGGATTACATTAGATAGCTTTAGATAACTTTCCAGATTTAAATTCCTACTTGTAATGTCCTATATATGGTTGTATACTCCTATTCAATGTATGAGAAATAGAAAAATTCTTTCACACAAATACAACATAATTTGTGCTCACCTCAAGTTCGGCACACATTACTTAATTGTGCATAATCACAGACTTGGATTGAGAATTTGTAAATTCGTCTGGTAGAGAAAGGGATAAGACTGCAATTCTTCTCATAATGAACCATAGGAAGCCTAATATAATTCTTATATGTGGATGAATTTGTCTATCATTGTTGACATAAATCTTCTTAATCATTCTTTCATTGAATTGATTTTCTTAGGGTTTTTGTCTCTGAAATTCACTTTCCAACTTACTATCATCAACTTTACTTATGTAGTCCATCTTTATGTCTATTTTCAGTTTCAGGTGTAACATTTGTTAGGTTGTGGGTGGGCGAAGCGAGCAACAACTTGATTCCCTTGGCCATTTTGTGTAGAATTTCTTTGGTATCTAATCTTTAGAATAACTATTTGCTTTCTCAAGTAATTTTATCCATATCAATTGTTTGCAACTTCCATCATATCTTGCCTTCTATCCTCAAATAAAGGAGTATGTGTACCTTCTCTTCAAGTTTAAGCTTTTTATCATTCTCTCAGCCTGTTGTGTCCCTGCAAAAGGCTTGTTTATGTGTTCTTGGAACATTTGGACTACTGTAAGCTTATGAGCTCAATTTTTTTGTGTCATTAATTATCCCTTTAAGAAACTGATGATATTTGACAAACCGAACAAAGTAAAAATATCAGTAATGTGTCAACTCATTACTGATATTAGGGTTAACTAAGATAGTGGATTCTATTGAAAGGCTTGATGACTGGTTGCAACAATTGCATGTGATGTACTACAGAGAACTAGACAAATAGCATTATGACAAAGTTGAGTTTTGCTGACTCTTTATAAGTTGAGTTTTGCTGACTCTTTATATTGTGCAAGACACCATTATAGTGTGTATATGAATTGTTAGGCTTGCTTTAGATTAAAATTTAGACTTTTGTTCGAGAAATAAATCATATTGCAGCTGTCACCTCCAAGTAGTTAGTATTTTAAACTTTAACATGGTTAGCTGCAAACACTATTTTGATGTTACACTTGGTTCCCATATGAACCTTGAATCTTTAGTTTACTGTTTTAATGCATAAAACGGTTCTTTTTTTATAGAAACCATCTAATGAAATTTTGGATGTGAAGCATTTAATATGTTTTCCAGTTGCATTCATGGCATCTAAGTCTTGCTGTTAACAATTTTTTTAATTATTTTCCCAAATTTTGATACTTAAGAAGAACCTAATGAAATAAAAATTAATAAAGCATTGTGTAGATTTCAATTTTCAGATTCAAGATCTTAAAACAATAAGCTGAGGTGCATTCAAGCACATACTTTCATTGTCTTGTTTCATTAAGAAAGGAAACAAAAAGCTAAGATGTTACTCATTTAGAATTTCTTGGTGATGAAGAAAGTTGTTAAATGGCGTGATTGGATGTGGGAAAAGATTTTTTTTCCGAAGTCAATAATATTTGATTCTGAACAGAAATAGAAAATGGCTCAAGAAAGGTTGAAGTCAAACTGGTTGTTGTGAGTGGGGGCAATGTTAGATGTTTGTCTGAATGGTGAAGCAAAGGAAAATTGTTACATTACATTGTAGCCATGTTTATGAAATTAACCATGAGTGAAAAGGAAAGCAGTGTGTAGGTTAGGAAAAGTGATGAATACCTTGTTCCCAGTTAATGAGAGCATAGCTAAGCTCATTTCAACTGAAAAACTGTTTAGAGGGCATTTAGCAGGCCAATGAGAACTTCATGAAATTAATCTAAGTTTTTTTTGGTGATAAAAATGTGATGAATACCCTGTTCCGAGTCACTGAATGGTTATAGCTGAGATATTTTTGGCTTAAAAAATGTTTAGAGGGCATTTTACTGGCCACCGAAGGCTTCAGGAAATTAATATGTTTTTTGGTGAGGGCATTTAGTGTGATAACTTCGCGAAACTAATCCAAGTCTTTTGATGCTAGAAGAATTCATCAGTAACAATAACAATAACAACATCCCAATGGGAATTCTGCTGAGACTAGGAGGATTCAACTGTGTTACTTAATATTCAATGTATCTGTATGCACAAAATTTTGTAAAATAATTGGTGCCGTAGTTGTACCTGTAAAATCATTTTAAGGCAATATCATTTTTATGTTGGTTGTTAAACTTTCTGATGATGGGCTGGTGTAAGATCGAAGTTCTTTTTTACAAAGCGTTTAATATTTGAAATGAAAAGATTATACGGTCTTCATGTTTATGAATCTGATTCTTTCAATGCTTTAAGCATCTGATCCAAACTGAAGGTCTGCCTTAGTTATCATGAAAGGTTTCATTGGTAGTGTAATTCTTTGAAAACTGTGTATTTTTTTTTAATTAATGTGAATCCTGATAGGCACGTTTTCAAAAAGTGAATGGGCTATTTTTTCCAACTGACATTTCTTTACAGAGTGCAGTTGAAGAATTTGACAATACTTGGGCCTCTCCAATTATCTTTGTGAGATCTATAGGTCCTAAATGGTCTGGAAATCACAAGCAATAACTATTTGCACCAACATTTGTGTGCTAATATCATAATTGGGTTATGGAATGAAAGTGTAGAATAGCTTTTTGCTTGAATATTTTGCTTTTATCAATTGAGACGATGCTGAATAAGTGTTGTGCTCAACTTGCAGGACATCGACACAGAGGTTGTCTACATCTACAGTCTTCAGTGTACTTTGGGTGACAGGAATACTTTATCAATAGGGTCTTTAGTTAAAAATATTCCTTTAGAAGGGGTAAATGATTTCTTCCTGTAGTCTTGCTTCCTTTCACAATTCTGAAGAGGTGGACTTTGATAATTGCATTCAATATTTTTCCAGGGGAAGTGTGTTGACGTAAAGTTTACTTCAAACAGGATTTTGATATTGAAAGACAATGGATTAACAATGCATAACTTGGTTCACACAAATGTGGAAGAGTAAGTAATTCATGTTGTAGCTTAAATTAAAATTCTTGAATCTTGTCTCTTTCATTATCTTTGTTGAGATCATTACAAATTACATCCATGTCTTACTAGAAAAAAGATAGGTGCCATTTTAGTTTTAACATTATAATTCTTTTAGAATGTGCCATCTGCTGTTGAAATATTATCCAAGAACCACCCTTTTTTTTTTTTCTGAGCTTCTCTTCTATGGAAAGGCTTTTGTATCTCTTTTCTTATGTGAAATAAAATCATGTTCTTGGTTTCTTCATAATTATGATGTCCTTTATGTGTGAACACACTAGTCTAACTTTTTTCTTTTTTCAGTACAATACAAGTTGACACTTGCTTTACTGTTAGTCTCCTGAACTTATTGCAGGGAAGATATCCAGTGTTATGCTTTACAGGAAGAATTTGTTGCTGAGCAGTTATTTCAAAATTCTGAGTTGTCAGCAGAATATCTCGTTTGGATGACCCAGTCAATCTTTCCATCTTCAAAGGTGAAATTGGGAGGGCATTTATATTTTGATTCAGATGTAGTTTTCTTGATGAGTGATCATTGATTGTGCCACTTTTTATCCCCTTTAACTCATAATTGCGATATCTGTCCCAAGTAAATAAAAGAGGAAGAATGGTGGCTGGTTGTACATCTCATCATGTTTTTCATGCAAACCTTGTATTGTATATGTATAGCTAGTTGGGAAGGGACCAGAATAAATCAGTTGATATTTTGATATTTGAGACATGTTCAAGTTGGGAGTTCCAACTCTTTTTACTGGGCTTCAAAGAGGACAACTTGAGATTGTTTTCAATATCAGCTTGATCAGATTATTTTTGCAAACCTACCTGTTGTCTATCAAGTTAACGATGCTCAGAAATATAATATTCATAATATTAATAAGACTTTGACGGAGGTAGAGTTCCAACATCATGTTTTGCTGATTTTGGTGAGATTGACAGGGATACCATCACATCTGTTGGCATTGGATCAGCGAAAATAGTTAGTGTCTTTTGACTGGTTGGGTGGATGCTGTTTGGTTTGACGGTCAATGTTAGGAAGGTTGGTAGTAGTGAGTATAAATATGGTGTGGTAACAGTTTCTTGAGGAGAGCGATAATGGGTGTTTAAATTACAGTTTTAAACCTTCTTTATTTGTTTGGTGCGGTGAGGTTCATATTTTGGCAAAATTTGATCATTTTTGTATTTGCTCTTTTGCTCTATCTTCCAATGCTTATTTTTGTTTTAACATCTCTGGGATTTTTGTACTTGCTCTCTTGTATTATATGTGGGATTGTTTCAAATAACATCCTGATTCTTCACATCAAATATGAAGTATATGTGCTGCAGAAGTTCTTCTATGTCTAAGTACCAGAGAAATTTTCGTCCATGTACCTCTCATTTGACATTTTGCTTAATTAAATTTCTTTTGCAGGATCGAATTGTGCCATTTGTGTCATCAATCTTTTTACGTAGGCTGCTTTACCCTGGTGTCTGTCTCAATGCAGTTCTGCGCTCAACCTTACTGGACTACAACAGGCACTGGACTGATACTGAGTTCCTGTCCTTAACTGTTGATGGATTGAAAGAGGAAATATGTTCAGTAATTGAATGTGAGGTACTTCCTTGCTTTTTATCTAAACTTCAATTATATGCTAGGCCCCTGTACCTGTGTGTGCATGTGTTCTTATTCTTCCATTCTCTGGTGTAGAATTGTAGTAAGTTATAATATTGTAAGAAGAGTTATGTGCTTGCTTATTTCTGTCAGGGGGCAAGCAGGAGTGTGACTTCTATAATTTATAACTGGAAAAACTTCTGTTCCCGATATTTCCATCATTGGTGCAAGAACAATTCCGCATACGGTTTGCTAGTTCAGTCCTCTACTGGTGCTGTTGGTTTGGTGAGAAAGAATTCAGTATCACTATTTCGTGACATGGAAACAATTGAGCTGCTCATGGATGGTACACTTTTGAACTTTTTTATTTCGGTGCAAACAGAAAGTAATATGCACATGTTCTGAGATTTTACTGCTAGTAATTTGTTGTTTTCTTTTTGCTCTAATATTTTCAGGTTCCTCTGGATCTGATGAATTTGTTAGTCTTGCAAATTGTGTGTTAGATTTATCTGGTGATGACTCTGAGCCTGAGATTCTTTTGGAAGTGCTTCGATGTATCATTTGTCTAAGCCAACAATTGGGAAAAACAGTTACTGCCATATTTTACGAATCACAAGTTAACACTCCTATTATATCACGTGAAGAAATTGCTCCTCGCTTGTTGAAGATTTTGGAGACAGGATATAGTTCATCAGTACCAGTGCTTCATGTTTCGGAGTTTCGGAGTGATCGTGCTTGGAAACAAGAACTTATAGATCATAAAAATCTGAGAAAATTTTCTATTGACATGCTATTGTCCCTTCATGCATTATTCAAGAAAGCTTCCTCCTGGGGAAAAGTTCTGAATGTCATTCAAAGCTATCGACAGCTTCTTGTACTTAGGAAAATCGTACAAAAATTAGATGTTGAATTGGATTTTAATATAAATACTTCTGTCCTCGTTCAGTCTACTTCTCAGATTTCAAAGTTGATGTTTGAATCTGCATTGGATGTTCTTCTATTTTTGAGCTATCTTCTCAATGTTAGTGGACAGGTCAGTTGAAATTTTTCTTAAAACCATTTTTCTGGAGTATTGTTTCCTTAGTTGGTTTTTTTATTTCTTCCATTTTAACATTTATCTGTTTAAGCAATCTGATTTGCGAACCCTTTTGTGTTTCTTCCTCATGGTATTGATATGCAATGATTCATTTACTTATGCCAGGTCATTTGCATTATCATTAATTGCACAACTCGATCATGGCCTTGCTGACTTTGAAATGTATAACTTATTGATGACCTGTGACCATGAAATATATAACTTATTGATGACCTGGGAACCATGAAACATATAACTAATTGATGACCTGAGGACCATGAAATGTATAACTAATGGGTTGAAATTTGCCTTTGGTCCACAGTTTTACTGTTGTTTATTCTTTTTTAAGATGCATCAGATGTTTTGGTTAATTTGGGAAATTCTACGTCTGTGGTTTGGTTTTATGTCCAAGATTGATGTATAGTTTTCTTTGTTTTGCGAAATTTATTTACTTGTGTTATTAGAATAAGTTTACAAGAGGTTTGTGATTGAAATGAAATATTGTAGGATTGTAGTTGAAGCAGGGGATGTCATAATGGGTAATGAGAGTAGCTGATGAAAGTCATCAGGGTTGTAGATTAGGAAGCAGCATGTGAGGCTGTTCAAAATTGGATTTGTAGTGATCAACTTACTAATTTATGCATCTGTAATAATGTGACTGATTCCACTAATTTCTCTTTCATCTTCTCTTGGCCACACAAGTTCTGTAATATAATATTTTGCTTTACAAATTAGAGTTCAGTGACTCAATTGCAGTTGACCTATAGCTTTATTGAAAGTGGTTATATTTCCTTTTTGGGTTTGTTACGACCTATCAGGCCAAATTAGGTGATATTTTCTTCCCTAATCTACCCCATCATAGGGGCCTCTAAGAATGTTGTTAAACTGATGTAGTTGAAAATTATCTTGACCTTTTGTTTCTCTTACTTTGCAGATTAATATGTCGCATGATGACATATCCAGAATCCAACGTGAGTTGATTCCAATGATTCATGATATTATTTCTGAGTGGTTGATTATTCACTTCTTCAGCTCCACACCATCTGATTCTCCTTCAGTTGAAGATTTCAGTTCCCAACTCTCATCATTACAAATCGGTAAGTCCGTAGAATCAACTATATTACTTCTATGAATTGATTATTGCATCTACCAACTGATGATTGGGTTTTAATAAGCATTCGTCTGAGGGTTTACTTTGTTGCTGTTGGTCTCTTGTTTTTGTGAAGACAGAGAAAAAAACATCATACATAGTTTTGTCTTCAAAATTTATTTCTACTCTTATTATTATTATTAATAATTTTTTTTTGTGATTTAGATAGCAGCAATGGTAGGAAATCATGGAATGACAAACTTGGCAAAAGTGATTTTACATTGGCTTCTGTAATTTTGCTAACAACACAAACATCCTCTGGTAATACAAACCATTCTTCTACACTGTGTCTACCAAATCCTCACGACATCATTGCTGCAGTTCGGGATATTGTAAGTTGGATTATTTGGGGGAAAACAGGGGAGCAATCTACTTTCTTAAGGCGTTCAATTGATCTTTCATTCATCCTTTTCAGACATGGCCAGTATAATGCTGTTGAGGTAGCTTAGTGAGTTAGGCTTTGCGGCTATAATTAGTTTGCACTTCATCAAATTTAACCTAATTTCTTTTCCTTCTCTCCATGTTGACGTTTCTAGTACCTGGTAACTGCTGTGGAGTCCAATTTACTGAGGCAGAAAATATCCAAAAGTATTAAAGATACCGATGGCGAATGGAGTGCACTTCAGCATCTTCTGGGTTGTTCCCTGCTTGCTCAGGCACGGTATGAATTCCAGGGAATGTTGAAAGAGAGGAAGGTTGGCCAAGCTTTGCGATGCTTCTTCAGGTAAGTAGTTAACTTATGTTGTGTGAACCAATTTGTATATTATGTATTTCTTGTGCTGTTTATTCTGTGGAGCAATTCATGATGACATTTGAGTTTATTTATGTGAGATAGTCTTTGGATTCCAGATCTAACTTGAAATTTCCCAATTCTCATTCAATTACTGTAAGCCTCAGAACTTTTGGTTTTAATTGCAAACCAAATGTTCTTGTAATTGTGATTGTGACTACACATACAAATTTCTGATCCCAATTCTTATATCTTACCAAATTGTGGTCTGAAATAAAAGGAATCTAAATTATGATTTCCTTTCCCATTGATTCCATTCAATTGTGGCGTTGAAAAAAAATTGATAATTGGACTTCTATTCCCCTTACTTGAGCTTAATTCTCTTTTTTTACTTGAAATTTATTTAATTGCTCTTGCATGAATTATCCAGATTATGCCTTGTGAAAATTGTAAGGATTATGTATGAACTAGACAATACTAAACATTTCTTGCTTAACGTTATATTTGTTAATATAATAACTTTAAAATGTCACAAAAGCCTGTAGGAGGTGTAGATATTTAGAAAATGGAGTTTTCAGAGTAAGACCTTTAATATGAAGGTCTCCTATTGCATTACATAATTCTAAAAGATATTAATTTGATAAAACTGCTTTTTTCTTTGTTAGATATAAAATATTTTAAAGCATTTTTAATCTTTAATATCTTATTTGAAAATTTAATACAATTAAATAATTGAAATAAAATATGAAGAAAAGAATTTATATGTTTTTATTTGATAAAATTTTGCAAATTGAATTACACAATCTTTCTATTCAATGATACTTTTGTGGACTTGATTATCGTGTAACATCTCAATCCACTTCTGTCGTAGCTATGTCCTCAAGTAGGTTGTTCAGTTGGTTGATTTATCTTTTTCCCGGAAGGCTTTGTCATTCTCACATGACAAAATGAAAAGATATTTTGGTGAATAATGGAACATAGAGTTCCTGTCACCACCGAAGAGGTACTAAAGGTGACTTCTTTGATTATTCCAAATCGAAGGAAGTGAAATATGATTTGCGTAAGCTTATTTTAGTGGATATTGAGTATAGAATATTGAGCAAGCTCTTAGCACTTGGAGCAACATTATCTGGGTTGTTTTCCTATGTACAAATCTTTGAATTGTTATTGATACAAAGCTGATAATTCTGACTTCCTAGATAACCTTTATAGACAGAACTGGTTCAGTGTTACCTTGATTGGAAATTGTTCTTGTATTAAAGACTGATGAAGATTAAGATTGGAAGGTCTATGTATGTATTTGGTGTCATTCCTAGTCCATATTGATACTGATATGATCCTTGTGTTGTGAAAATCGACCGGATTAGAGCAGGTTCGCAGCTAAATAGGATTGAAGGAATAGTAATGAACACACAGATTTTACGTGGAAAACCTCCAAATTAGGGTAAAAATCACGGGCAAGGATAGAAGACTTTTATTACTGGGAAAAACCGGAGAAGTACAAGGAAAAATTAGACCAAAAAATATACATAATATTTTTGTCTCTCTTTCTCTTTCTTTTCTCTCTCACCTGACTGCCTCTCTTGTACTACTTTCTTCATCTCTTCAATAGGCAGGAGAGGTGGGATAGCTGGCCAAATCCAGCTATCCTTTTACTTCTCTTGTCAACTTTGGTAGGCTTCAATTTTGGTAGGCACGGTGGCCACTATTTTTTAGAAAGAATAGTGTGAAGATTTGATTGATTCTCAATTAAATCTTCAAGTGGGAGAATTGTCAAAAATGGTAGACACCGAAAACGGTGCCTATCAACGTTGAAGCCTACCAAAGTTGACAAGAGAAGTAAAAGGATAGCTAGATTTGACCAGCTATCCCACGTCGCCTGCCTATAAATAGGTTGGAGATGAAGAGATGAAGAAAACACTACAAGAGAGGCAGTGAGGTGAGAGAGAAAAGAAAGAGAGAGAGAGAAAAAATATTCTGTATATTTTTGGGTCTAGTTTTTCCTTGTACTTTTCCAGTTTTTCCCAGTAATAAAAGTCTTCTATTCTTACCAGTGGTTTTTATCCTAATTTGGGGGTTTTCTACGTAAAATCTGTGTGTTCATTACTTCAGTCTTATTTAGCTGTGAGCCTGCTCTAATCCGGTCGATTTTCACAACACCTTGAGCGGAGTGAAGTTGGTGGTAATTCCTATACGATGGATTTTGTGAACACAGGCTGCAGCTCAGTCCATCTTTTTTGGGTTTGATTGCTGTCCTTGCTTTCTTTTTCAGTTTATTCATATTTTGTGTATCTATATTGTGTGTTGTATTCAATTTTGAAATATCACCAGTGTTCTTCTATCTCTACTTGGTCTTCTCATTGTTTATTAGAACAACAGTAAAATAGTTTTTTATGCTATTGCTAATTGCATTTCCCTGGCCTTACATTTGTTCTGATTGTTCTATTCAGAGCTTCATCTGGACAAGGTGCTTGTCAAGCTTTGCAGTATTTATCTCGTGATTCAGGATTGCCACCTGTTGGTTTTAGTGAGTTTTTTCTTTCTTTTTTTCACTTTTTCCCATGTTATTATTATTCGTTTCTTTCTCCTTTTCCCTGTTTCTTTTTGGTTTTCTTTTTTGGGGTTTTTGGATTTTGGGAGTGGGAGGGGAAATTGTAACAGCTTTTGGGGAAAACGTTGACTTTATGTTATCAATTTGATGATTATTCTTCTTCATCACTTTCTTCTTCAGAAGGTTGTGAATCTCCTGCTTCATGGAAGCTTCATTACTATCAATGGGTTATGCAAATATTTGAGCAATATGGCATTAGTGAAGGTGCTTGTCAGTTTGCACTTGCTGCACTTGAGTATGTTGACGAAGCTCTTAGTGAGAGAGATGTTTCCAACATGAAAGATGATGAATTAGCTACTACAGTCAAAGGAAGACTTTGGGCAAACGTCTTCAAGTTCACTTTAGACCTTAATCTCCTGTACAATGCATACTGTGCAATACTGTCAAATCCAGATGAAGAGAGCAAGTATATCTGCTTGAGGCGTTTCTTAATAGTTCTTTTTGAACGTGGGGAAATAAAGGTTCTACACCAAGCAAACTTTTATCTTCTGAATTGTTTAGTTATTTGGATTCACTTTTTTTCTTTATTTGTTATGTGAATGATTAAAAAAAAAAAACTATGCAACATAATTTGACTGTCCGTTTTAGTAATAATAGATTATATGGTCGATTTGTTCCCTGAGAAAGAGTGTGAGACAAATTTTTTGTCTGTACTTCCTTGAATTGGAATGTGCCTCATGTTGTGGCTAAGTTGTGCATTTTTGGCATTGATTTTCTATTTGTTAATTCATGCTTATAGCATTTTTGTTCAAGTGTTCTTTGGTAAATTGCTTTCTTCTTTGCTTTGTCTTTTAGCATAAGTCATCGAAAATTGGATAATCTAAATTATACGTTAAGCTAAATAAAGGAAAAATAAATAAAATTATCTGGTTATTGTAAATTTGCTCTATAGTTATGTGCAATTTGCTTGCATCAGGATCTCTAGAATGCCTAGCTTGATGAGATAGTTCCTGAATGTAAATCTGTTTTCATTATATTTGAAAAGTTGGGGCTTTGGTTCTCATTTTATTTAGTTGATCTATGTTAGTAAAAGAAAAGTTGAATCAGACACTATAATCAGATACTATATTTTTCATAACATTTAATGGCTCCTAGACCTTGCTGGAACTATTAATGTCGTACCTAATAAAAGGCATTTACTTCTACTTTATTCATTGTGTAATAGTAATGCCCTCTGTTGCAATTATTTGAGCAACAAAATGTTTATCCTTATCGGAAACATTTTAAGCCTGTCACTGATATAAGTTGCAGGTAGTTTGTGATGGTCAGTTACCTTTCATAGGTTTAGCGGAGAAGATAGAGCAAGAGCTTGCCTGGAAGGTATTTTGCATATAACAGAATTTTCTTCACTGTATGTAGTGTCAACTTGTGGTATGTTGGCATAATGTTGGCCTGGGCTTTTTTTCTGCATAAAAAATGTAGGCAGATCGCTCAGAAATATTGGCAAAACCAAGTGCATATAAGTTGCTCTATGCGTTTGAGATGCACCGACATAATTGGAGAAGTGCTGCAAGTTTTATGTATCAATACACAGCTCGTTTAAGAACTGAAATAATTTTAGAAGATCACCAGTATGCATCATTAGTGCTGCAGGAGAGGCTGAATGGACTTTCTGCTGCTATCAATGCCCTGCATCTAGTTCATCCTGCATATGGATGGATTGATCCTCCGCTTGAAGGAAATTCTGCTCATAGTGACTCCTTTCGTATTAAGAAAGCTAAAACAACAGCAAAAGAAGAGTGTAAGTATTGCATCTACGAGATATGTTTTCTATTAGTTGGATTGTTCTTTTGTATTACATCATTTTGATTCTGATAAGGGCCATATGATAAGATGAATCCTGTGCAAACTAAGGTTTTTATTTCTTTATTTCTCATAACCATTATGCTGTTTACTTTTGGTGCAGTAGCAAGCAGCGATGATCAGGTTCAAAGAGTGCAACACTACATTGATATGGAGAGACTTCAAGATGAGTTTGTGCTGACATCAGCAGAATATTTGCTTTCGTTAGCAAATGTAAAGTGGACCTTTTCTGGTAAAACTGAAGCGGAGGATTCTTCTCTTATGTCTTAGTAGTTAATGTCATTTTATTGATACAAATAGGTTGCATTTGGCTTTCTTTTCGGGAGAGTTTTGAAACTACATCTTGTCATCATAGTTGAAGGAAAGTTTGAAAAGTAATCTTTTCTTTTATTATTATCCTTACTGTCTTAGGTTTTCTTGCTAATTTTCTCCATTTCTTTTATGTCCAGGAACGGACAAAGCACCTTCGGATTTGATTGATCTCTTAGTCCAACAAAATTTGTATGATATGGTATTTGTAGTTATATTAAAATTCTGGAAGGGCTCAGGATTGAAGAGGTATGATTCTGCACTTTAGTGGCTCAATGCTTTTTACTTCATTTGGAATGATTTCTTGGCAAACGTTCAAAAATCATTTTTCTCATTTTTGCTTAGGGAACTGGAGAGGGTTTTCTCCGCAATGTCATTCAAATGTTGCCCAAAAAATGTAGATTCTTCAAGTACTGGGTAAGCCATAGCCTCGTTACTTCCCCCATGTACTTTTCAGGTTCTTCTGTACTTTTTGATTCTTAAAACTTGGTAAACTTGCTGTTAGGCATTAGGATATACCAGGTGACTGATGTTTTAGGAACTTTCCAGGACAAATGTTCTTTTGTTAACATCATCGAAGGAAGGAAATGTTCATCATTCTCCCGATACAACTGCTGCATCTCAATTATTTAAGGGAAATAATCAGTGGGAAACTCTAGAGCATTACCTTGTCAGTATTTACTTCCCTCCATTTATTTTCTCTTTTTAGTTTAGAAAAGAAATACCACCTGTATTTGGAACTAAATGAACCAAAATGGATACAAGAATGGTGGCCTGAAAAGAAACTTTTCTTGTCGCATGTTGTAAACATTTTGTTCAGTCATCATTTTGTGGTGTATAAAGTTGATTCTTGAATTTGAGAGGTTCGACTTGAAGATTTGAGGTCTGATTAACAGTTTGGATTCTTGGAAAACCTGTATATTTGATTTTGACTGATCTGGCTGACCTGATTGTATGATAAGTGTTTTTTAACAATTAACTTAAATATAAGAGCAGCTTTTTGTCACTTCCTATATGACACAAACGATTCTTGGTGCACAATCCATGATGCCCACACAAATGTGACAATCTATATCTTGTCTATTCATTACACCCATATATCCAGAATCTCATGGCTAGAGCTAAGCCTGGTCCTGCATCATGGCCCTAGCATTGGTAGATTCTCTTTTGTGACAATTGGAATTTTGGCATTTGGGAGTTAACTATAAGAGAACTCTTTATTGCAACTTTTTGTTAACTATTTAAGACTATCTACATCTAATGTTGTTATAAAGTATTCTGAATCACTAGAACTTCGTTCTAACCATTCTTCATACTCAAGAGATATTGGGTCTTTAGTATAACATGCAATTGCTTTACCTCCTACTCCCATGTATTATCATTGTAATTAGGTTTTTGTCTTTACTACAGAAACAGTATATAGCTTTTCATGCTGGATTACCAGTTGCTGTTGCTGAAACACTTCTTCGTACGGATCCTCAGATCGAATTACCTTTATGGCTGGTACAAATGTTCAAGGTACTTGTGCCGGGGGGTTAACATGCTTCATTTACGACTAATTACATTTAACATCAGCCAATTTTTAAATTCTTAGTTATTTCTCTTGAATGCAATAACTTGGACAGGGTTATTCCTAGTTCTAACTGGATGATCTCATGAACGGCACTTGAGCCTGTTAGAAGGAGAAAGGTTTAAAGGTCAAAGATGTATATCATTACCAAACTATAATTATTGATAAAAAAAATAATGTCTAAGGGGCCATTTGGACAAGTGAATTACTTTACTTAATTCAATACATTAATCAAGAATATTTTTTAAGTGAATTCATGATGTCTGGTCTGCTTCCTGTTTATAGCTTCAGTTGTCCTTTCCTAGAAGTAGCTTCTTTCCAATGATCCTTTTCCAAGAAGTGCAGCTTAATCTAAACATGAGGTCCTTAGCTGTACCTCTTGATGTAAAATAGGATGCCAAAAATCATAAATTAGTCCCAAAATTTAAACCAGTTCTCTAGTCGACTTTGTCACTCTGTCAAAAATATTGCTTTTGTGATTCTTCAGCCCACAAAATTAGTAGGCTTCTAAAAGCCAGAATCAGTTTACTCCTTGAATGGTAACTGAATATATTTCTGCATGTTACATATCATGAACTTTGTGAAAATCGAAATTGAGCATGCCTATTTGAAAACACTGCTATCGATGTTTGCCAAAATAGATCTTTGATTTCATATACTTTTATCACAGTTTGGGTTCGTTGTTAAGGGGGATTGTATTCACATGTGTTGACAGGATTGCCAAAGGGATAAAACTTGGGGGATGACTGGGAAAGAATCAAACCCTGCATCACTATTTCAACTATATGTTGTTTATGGTCGATATACAGAAGCTATAAACCTGTTTCTCGAGTACACAACAGCATTTGCATCAGTGGTACGTCAACCATTTATCATATTGTTCTCTTCAGAAGATCACATTCTAATAGTCAGCGTGTAAGATTATTTGTTTTCAGCTACTCACTGAAAGGCTTTACTTTGGCTCATTTGGGGAAGACATGTCAAGAGGCTTGTGTAGGTCTTACGTTGCATTATTAACAAGTAGTACATATGCTTGTTATGTGTATGTAAGCTGGTCAAAACAATCTTGCAACTGTTAGCTATTATTATGCTATATTTTGGAATCGAAATTTCTCATAGTGGGTATGACCAAAGTCTTGGAAGTTTTGGCATATAAATCTAATCAATTTTCTTACGGCATAAACGTTTTCTGGTTATAAACACCACTGTAATTGATTTTCCGTTTTTTTGCTCCATTGCTATGGACTGAATCTAATCTCAATATCAAATGGAAGTTGTCACTAGCTGTTAGATGAGATTTTAGTGCTTACGTTTTTTTCTTTTTCATTAGTTCACCACGAATACCTTTTATTACTGTAAATTTTAAGGTAATCATCGTTATATTCTGCATAAAATATTTCCATTCTTCTGTGTTTGCGTGTATTATTTGTGAAGTTCTGATTCTACATGTGCAGTTGACAGATTATTGCCGTTATTTTCCAATTGAATCAAGTGTACATGTTCTTAAAGATGTGTTTTATTGCTGATGTTTTACTGGTTACGTATTAAGAATTCTGCCATACTAAACTGTCTGCAGAGACCGTCAGACTTGATTAATAGGAAAAGACCATTTGCAGTATGGTTCCCATATAAAACAATAGAGTGCCTATGGGCCCAACTTGAGGAATTGGTCAATTTAAATCATATGCCAGATCAATGCGAGAAGCTCAAAAGGCTACTGCATGGGGCTTTGGTGAACCACCTTAATTTGGTACGTACTTAATGTACTCATTTACATTTGTTCTAGCCAAATTTTATTCAGACCTGTGATTTAAATTGTGAGGTTCGTTATCATAAGCTGTGCTCCATTATTGATTGAAAAAGTGGCGTCAAATTGTCAGTGAGTTAACCCTTTTAAATGCATATCACTCGATACAGGTCGAATGAAAGAGAAGTTCCACTTACTAATATGTATTATGTGATCGAACTAACGGGCAACAGAAGTCTTTTTTGAGTTGTGTAATCTTCAATTCTAACAATTTTGCCATAAAATGCCGCTGGCAATGCTTATTTTCTGTTACAAAGATATCTCATAAAATATGAATTCATTTAGGGATAACCATTTTTGTAATTCTCTTACTTTTCCTCTCTCCTGTTTCAGTTCCCCTACTTTTAGTTTTTTCTGACTGAAGATAAATAGATGGAAGTAGGAAGATGGAATAGTGAATCAGAATAAGACTATAGAATGAATCATTTCTTGTTCATCTACTGCTAAAGTGTCCGGAAGGGCATAAGTTATGATTGCTTTTGGCGACTTGTAAGGATTTCTTACAAACAAACATGATGTCGATAAGAACAATGAATACTATTTAAAGCTTCCAAGCAATACCAATATCACTATTCTGAACATATCTAGAGTTTTTTTATTTTAAAGCAATTTATTTTGTGCTTGAAATCTACATTTATGAAGCTTTCATTTTTGCTTCCATCAATATGAAGTGAATGTCTCTTATCCCAATCCTTTTTGTTATTTTTAGCTGAAGGAGGATTCAAAAGATGCTCTATCTTCTGCCGCCTCTTAATGTATTCTGGTGAGGAGTACTGAAATAATTAATGGAGGAAAGGTGTTGGCTCCCATTGATTATGCAGATGGGCTTGTATTTGCGTTCTATGTATGCCAACAGGAAAGGATCTATTGGCGAAGTCACATAAGCACATCATTAGTGTATCCTAGATGAAATGAACTGCAGCTAAGTTTTTGGGATGATGAGTTTGTAAAGTTGGGGCTATTCAAGTTTGTCCTTCGGCTGGCTTGGGTGCAAATTCAAAGGTGTGTTGGTGGTTGTTGCCAATAGCACATAATGCATATCTATGTTGTTTTTGTAATTTAGCATACCATTGCTTTGTTTCCTGAATTCCTGCTGAGAGAACATATTAATTTTTTAAAGAAGTTTTAGTTATATGTGGATCTGTCAAAAAAGGGATATTCAAAGTTCCTGAAAAGGAAATCATACAGCTTGCATGCTCTCATTTCTCTCATTCATGAATTTGCACTTATTAAACGGAAAAGAAGATGGAAGGGTTTGACGACGAGGTTAAATATTAAAGTTAAATGGTTAAAATCATATCTAATAAGAGCCTAATAGTGACTATGAGAAACAAAACATCAATTTTAGAAGGAAAATAATAAAATGTCCTATTTCTTTCCATATTTTATTCTCCCTTTATGCTTAAATATTAAATAATAATAGATATTAAATGATTATAATTAAGTAGTACTAAATTAGTTTCTGGTTACTTATTTTTTCTCTTCATATGATAGTTTATATTTTTTTATACTAAGTTAATTCCATGACTTATCAACATATTTAAAGTCAACTAGCATACAAAATAATGTAAATGATTTATAAATAAAATTATAATAGGGAAATTGAAAAATTTTATTTCAAATGTTAAACTAAAAATATTATATTTTTACTTATTTTAAATAATCTCTTTATGTCTTTTTTTGAAAGACTGTTCTAGATGGAGACAAAGCTATTAATCTAGAGAGCAAAAACCTAGTAAAGAAATCTCAGGAAAAAAATCCTAAATTTTAAAAAAATGACATTCTTTCCATAAAACAAACAATGAATTAGTAAAGGTTATGGTAAACTATTATTATATAAATTAAATAAATTAATTTAAAAGATGATAATACAAGCATTAAGCTATCAGGCCAGTAATTGAAGAATTGCTATCCTTAATAAGATCCTAGGAAAAAATGGAACATGCCTATTCTATTCATCGTAAGGCTTTGACACAATAGATATAAGCTAATTCATCATTTTGGTTCAATTTTGAGAATCCATTTGTTGCAAGGGAGTAGAATGACTTCAAGAATGTGATCTTAGAGATTATTGTGTTATGCCTAAGTCTCTTTGTATGATGTCTGGTAAGCTCTACATAGAAGCCATCGGGTAGCTACAAAAATTATAGATTTGTGTGATATCTAGTTAACTTTAAGTAGAAGCTGTCAAGTTGCTACAAAACCTATGTACTTGTTAAATCAAGAGTTGTTCTTTAATCCATAAGATTAGTTTAGTAATGACTTGCTCCTTGAACCTCTATGTACCTTGTAAAATTATGCAATTCATTCCTTTCTATATTACATACTGTTAGAATATATTTTATATATTCTTTGTTTGGTTTTGACATTTTGCATTGGACATATAAGAAAATTAAAATTATTAATTGAAGTCCAAATCGTAAATGGGCTGGTGTGTTTTGGTTATTGGACTATTGTATATTTGCTTGGACTGTTTGATTTAATGAAGGAGTCCATTATTACATGAAATTTAAGAAAACCTAGAGGTGAGTTTGCGGTAACAAATGAATTGGGTATTTTTTGTTGAAGATGCGTTGGTCACTTGTCTATGAAAACAAAGATTGGTTGGCTGCGCACTTGATGTCATTGGGAGCTGAATATTATATCTCATGTTTGATATAAGGGTGAAGTAGGTATGTGGATCTTTTATGAAGTGGAGGTTACGTGAGGATTAAAACATTGGTTGTGGATTAAAGATACTTTGGCTGGCTGCGCATGGTTTGGGGCTGCACATTGTCTCACAGTTGATTTATGTAAAAAGGAGTGTGCGTGTGTCTATTTAAGTGGCTAGCTTTACGTGTCTCTGGAGAAAAATTCTGTTAGCTACGTATGTTAATTAACATAGCTGATTAATGTGTTTTGATATATGAGGCACGGCGAAGTTGTTTGGTCAGCATGGCGAATATAATCTTCAGTGATGTGAGGACTGATTATTACTTGAAGCTACACCGTGACTTATTTTTGTGAAGAACGAACCAACTGTGGAGAAGTTTTTCAGCTGGGTATTTTGAGAAAACAAATTTACAGGGAAGTCTTCTTTGTCTCAAGTATTTTTGTTATTTAATTTTCAGTTGATTAAATACTTGAGCTATTTTTATTTATTATTGTTTTGAGTGAAAGTAGTTAGACAAATCCGCTGACAAGGTTAGTACGAGGCGGTCATACTATTGGGTTGATTGAGAAAATCCTCTGTTGAGGTTAACACAAGTCGGTCGTGTTATTGGGTGTGAAATTCTTTCACGGGAAGTGAGGTTGAGTGATAGTATCAAGGGTTGAGTGGTGTCGGCTCAGTAAAGCCTTAGGTACATCTATTGTACTTTTGTGAAAGTGATTAAGCTGGGTGAGGGCCCCGCAGACGTAGGCAAGATGTGCCGAACTGCGTCACCAAATTTCTGGTGTTTTTATTATTTCGGTTTGCTTGTTTATATTTTGTTGGTGCAAAATAAGTTTGCGAAAAGTTTGCAAAATAATTTACCCCCTTCGGTTTTTCACATACATAGAGGACCCAAAAGCTGTTTGAAATATTGTTTTTTATCTCTTTTAGTAACACCTTTTCCTTTTCTTTATAGGTTTAGAATATTTGTATGGTCATACATAAAGACATTAAACATGCAAATGGATTGAATTTTGCTTTGTATAGTAGTTGAGGATTCACAATTGAAGGATAAATGAACTAAAGATCTTAGATGAGTTTTACAGAGGCCATAAGCTCGTAGTTAAGCAAAGACAAGCTATTCTGAAAAATGAAAGCATTCCTCTCATCCTATGTGGCTTTGAACATAAAAGACATAACTAGGCAGAAGCACCATTTGATTATGTTATCAGGATGATTAATGGTAGTACACCAAACTTTGATGGAATTCCAATCACCTAGAGCATGCTGAATGTAGCACTTATGAAGTAAAGATCTCCAAATGTTAGAAAAAACTAACAGTAGAAGAACAGGTGATCATTGCTTTCTTTAGCTCTCAAACATAGTACACCTATTAGGTATGTCAAGATACTTCGGCTTGTCAACGATTTGCAATTTATCTTTTATAACAAACCATAATGTGAAAGAAGCACGAGAATGGATGTAACATCTCACCTCCGACGGGAAGGGTAGAATAGTAATTTAGAAAGGGGTGAGAGTGGTTAGGACTGATTGGAAATCTTTATGCATACTTTTCTTTGTGAACAGTGAAATTTTGCACATGAAAAATAACTGTACATGCATTCATGACATTTCCCGGT
>JAOSBL010000006.1:23457447-23477264 GCA_027568915.1 Erythroxylum roraimae | reverse complement strand
GCTACCCTCGCGGGGCACGGACTCGGATATCACCATCGATGTCGGGTTCAGGTCACGCGGGAGTGGGGTGTTACACTAAGTCACTTAAATCTAATTGGTCCGTATGGACCGAATTTGCTAAGTAAGATTTTTTGTTAGTTTTTTAAGTGAAAATCAATGCTAAGGGGTTTTCTATAAAACTTTAAACTGCATGGAATTTTTTCAAGAATTCTAAATATTAAGGAGTTTTTAAAAGTTTCTCAAATTATAAGGGAGGTTTTTGTCATTTACCTTTAGTTTTAATTTATGTGGTAGGTTAGATTGGTCTTGCTAAGACTATATTACAGGCGGAGCTTAGCCAATGTTATTAATTCTATACCAAACCTAATACCGGATTTGATTCTAGTATGGTATGGTACTCGTATCGGTCAATACCGGGTGCTATTTTAGATAATCTTTTTAAACTACAAAATTGTCCCTAAATTTTATAAAATTACAAAATAGTCCTTTAATATGTTGTGCTATATAATTTTTAATTTTACTTTAGTCATGTCTCAAAAAATTATAATAATATAAAATTGATATAATAACTATCTTTTTATTTCTATTAATATTATTTCTCATATATTTCTTATATAAATAATAATAACAACTAATATAAGAAAAGAATAATTTAATTCTTATGTAGATATAAAATTAAGAATAATTCAGACTATTTAAAATTTCATAATTGGTTACATCAAAACATCATATAATTAGAATAATATAGGTTTATAAGTAATACAACAAGAGTTCATGCCAGGAAACATAGCAAAGTAGAAGTGAAACTCGAAATAAAAATACTTATAGTTAAAGATTTATATTTATATTACATATATAGAATTTAACATATACATTAAATATAAGTGAAATTAAACCAAAAGAGAAGAAAATGAAAAACCTAAAACTTCATTCAATGACATATCCGCTCAAATCGTATTAAGCCCAATTTTTATTTGATACAAAAATCTCATCATTGAGAGGAGTTTCATCATTACCTTCATTTAAATTCTTTTAACTAAATAACATGTCAATATTTTCTCATTTAAGATTATCTTCCAAGTCATTTTTATCTATGAAAATTGGTTTCTTACAAGCCCAATATGCTAAAAGATCGATATGTTTAAGATAAATTAGATCCATGTAACTACTTGTTCTATGAAGAGTGTAAATAAATAAAAATTAAATTATTAAGAAATTTCAAGAAAGTATATTCAATATTGATAATAACATACCTTTCTCAAAACTTCAAGTTATATCAAACAAAGTCACAAATCATTTAATCTTTTGTGTTTCATTCTTTTTTTTTAATTTTTTTGGAATGAATGAATATAAATGTGCTCTAGCTCCTTTATACCCAATTACACTTATACATTGACTCAAAATTTAAATTACAAACCTTTGTAATTATAGAACATCACTTTTGAATTGGTCTTACTAAGCAACTATAAGATAATAAAAGTGATCTTATAAACAAAATAAAGTGATGATTAATTTTAAACAAATAGCAAAAGTGAATAAATATATACTCATCCCAAAATCACTACATTAATCTTTCTATACCTTTATTTGTGAGCTAAAGAGATCTTACATAATCTCATGTGAAATAATTATTGTGATAATAACATTTCCCTATTCACATTAGCTTTCTTTGTAAATCTTGATCTAAAATAGTCACTGGAATTCAGAAATGTCTCAACAACAAATAAGGGAGAGTAATAGAGTACCAACATTTCTTGGAAGGTTAAATGCATCAATGCCTTCAAAAGCATTTTCCTCTTAGGAATAAACCAAAAATTGATAATGGGTTTTTGTCTTCTATCTGTCAAAATATCACACATGATTGAACACTCATAAGTTGTCCAAGTCATTATTCTTTCATTAAAATAATTTTTTATGTCACAAATAGAGCTGCTTAAAAAATTACTTTTGTAGTCATCAATTGAAGGTGCTTTATATCCTATACTATAAAAGTTAACAACATCTACAATAGGCTAGTAATAATAAGACAAAATAATATTGAATGACATACCTACATCATACTACCATCTAGCCATTGCCATGCCTATATTATAAGATGCTTCTTTAGGTTGTAATGCACTACAAATTGAAGGTTGACCTTTAGGAGTTTTTTATAAAGCAAAAAAAAGTTAAAACACCTATTTTCTTCTCTTCCTTAAACCAATTGCAACAATTGCTTCTTGTTAGGTAAGAACACCATCTTCAACATTGCCAATATCAACTTAACCACTATAAAAAGAAATTCCAATGCCAATTTCATAATTCAGCCTTTGACTTCTTTCTTCCTCATTATGATACTCTTCAAATAAAGTTTTCATCTTCTATTTCACATTATGGATAAATTTATTAGGAGGCTCCATATTACTTTTGATTCTAGCTAAATGTTTCTTTAATATAGTGATTGCCTACCTTTCAAATGTTTATTATAATATAAACAAATAATATGGTTCTTCATACTAGGAACCAATTTAGCATGAACCTAAGCTAAATTATCGAATCTTACTAAAGAGGTTGAATTATTATGATTACTTGAACTTCCATACATTTATATATAAAAATAAATAAAGAAATATGTCAAAATTAAATCAATAACTTTATATCGAAAACAATTTACATATGAAAGTAAATTTGCTCAAAACATACTTAATAAATCTTAATCTGTTTAATGGCATGTTTGTTAACCAGTAACGAGCCAATTGTACCTAATGGATGAAGCAACATAATCTTATTTTGGAACTTTGTGATATGTGTTAAAGTAATCCACTTATATCTAACTCTTGCCTAATAAATTAAGCATACCTATGATCAAATGAATTTCTAGCCGTGATCCTAAAGTGATTTAATTAATTATGATGAAAGTGAACAATCTTAATGCAAGGAGCCAAAATAGTTGTACACTCCGTATGTTCAAGACATGAACCTCTATATATCATATCTCTACCGAGTTTTAGGCATATTTTTTTGTCAAACATCACACTTCTTACAGTAGAACCTTGTTGGTTTGGAACAAAAATATAACACATCTAACTTGTTTTTTTTTCCTTTTGTACGTTCTTAACCTCAATTGATTAAATGTATTGTACATAAAGGCTCAAAATTACCAAAGCTATGTACTTACTCACTACTACTGTCTAGGATTTGGACAATTAGATACATAGGTGAAGTCTTTGATGGACTTGTAAATATTGTACATATCAGGCTCACTATATGATGTCAGACAATGAGTTTGATGAGTGATTAAGCTAATATACTCTTATAAATTTATACTCTTCTAAATTTTTTTAAAGTTATATCCTCATAAGTTATTTTACACATAAGCAGCTAATACTAAACAACTAATTTTATTAAATATCAAATGACAAACAGTTAATACAATTCAATGATCAAATTAACTGATATGATCAGTTATCAGCTAATAACTAATAAAATCAGCTAACAATTAATAAAATTAGCCGATTGCCAAACATGACTGATACTTAAAAAAAATGAAATAAAAGCAGCACTAGTAAAAGTAGAGTAAGAAATTGGTAGGGATAGGTCTGTAATTTTGAGAAGGTGACAAGCACGGGCGAACACAACCGCCTCTGCTTTGCTGTGCCCTTGAAGGCCTGTCAACTCTTTTATAGTTCACATACACACACAGAGCCTGTAATTATATATGTTGTACGAGTCTTTGAGGGAAGAGAGTGAGAGAGATAGAGCAGCGATAAGTTCCTCTTACAGGACAGGAAACGGAGGGTTCATTGATTAATTTAATACTTGTTCTCTATACATATGTACGTGTAGTGTATATGCATACTATATGAGAAGTTGGAGTTGCGCCGTTCGATTGTTCCCCACCTCACTCGCATTCTAGTTATACCTACAGATATAGGTACTCTCTCTCTATTATTCACGTTTATTAACTCCTCTTTTATTATTAGGGTATTCAGTGTGATTTTACTGCCCACATAGAAGTTCCCTTTGTTTGTGCCAAGGGTTTTCAGTTTGACTGGGCTCTATTTAATCAAAACTAACTTAGTTTTCACTTAATTCGAATAGTTAATGGTGCTTTGTTTTCCTCTTATGAAGGTGTCCTCAATTTAAGCCTCTTCAATTGTGAAGGAGAACCAATGGGCAGTACTTTTAATCCCCAGATTTTAGTTGAGAAACTAGCTAAGCTCAACAACTCACAGGCTAGCATTGAGAGTATCCTTTTCTATGTAGCAGATATTGGTATATTTGTTTTCTTATGCATCTATGAATCTTGTCTAAGTATGGGGTTTAAATCGTAGTTAGCGTTACAGAGTAATATGGGGATTTGTTTTCCTTTGTGATTTTATTCTGAATGTTGCATTAACATTGTATTGTTATTCTTGGTACTTGGAACATGGTTTTATTTGACAAATGGAGCCAAAACACACAACAAATTTTGACCTCACCGTTTTTTCTTGATTTCTTTTGACGGTGATATATGTAGAGATACATTAGCCAATTTTTTATGTCTACTTTGGATGTTTGATTGTTGATGGTATCATTCATTGCTGTCCTTAATATGCTAAGCTTTATCCCACTGGTGTATATTCCATATGAACAAAGCAAAACATGTTGTGGAAACATGGGACAGACAATTTCATTGCTCTCCACGTGAGCAAAGGGTTGCTTTTCTGTATTTGGCAAATGATATTCTGCAGAATAGTCGTCGAAAAGGTTCAGAATTTGTTGGGGAATTCTGGAAGGTTCTTCCAGATGCACTTCGTGATGTCATTGAAAATGGGGATGAGTTTGGAAGAAATGCTGCATTGCGATTGGTACTAAATGTTTACTTCTTCCACTATATCCTTTTATTTTACATTTACCTGACAGGTTCGGTACAACCAATGAAAATCCTGGATTTCATGATTGTAGTGTGTTTTTCATTATTTCTTTTTCTAATGTGACACCTTTTTGCTTTTTATTTATTATAAGTAGGAACTATTGGTTATTAAAGTAGAAATCTTGCAATTAGCTTGTTTTCCTTTTAATTTATGTCTGTACTGGTGTACTGTCCAAAAGATATTCTTATTTTCTGAAAACTAGCTAAAATTTTTAAAATAAAGAAGAGAAGATTCGCTAGCTTCTGTTTTATTTTTTCAAACATTTAGCTGTTATTAGTTATTTGCTTCTCTAAGCTGGATGCATCATATGGTGACATTATTATCTCATGGCGTGCCTTTAGTTAGATCAGGTACTCTAAAGTGCGGATGATAATATGATGCAATGTGTAATAATTGCATGCCTTATAAAGTTCTTTGTAATCACATGGTGGATTAAATGTGGTGAGGGCTGATGAATCCATGCTTGTATGTTGATTTTTATTGGGTGATATGCCTCAGTCCAAATCAGCTGATATTACCTTCATTGGCATTTTGAGTTTCCTCTGCATAATCCAAAAGAATATTACCTCATGTTCATTGTGAAAGCCAGATTTATAGTGGTATCATATTTCATTAGTATGCTTTCATGTTTATTTGTTGATTTTGGTTGGATTGTGGTATAATCTTGATAAGGTGACTTACAGAATTAAGAAAGGGTTACTCTAGGCTTTTATTTCGTCATAGCATGAGGCTTTGAATTTGAGTAACCGTAAGTTCTGGATTTTGATTTAAACTCATTTTATGCTGTTAGAAGCAATTTCATGATTTTGTCTGTTCCACTTTTTGTTTTAAACAAGCTTTATGGCATGATTATGAGCCAACAGGCCTGTTCTTCTCTTCTTTCACTATTATGTGCTTGATCTTACATACTTTTTAGTTATAGGAGATTTGTAACCAGTTTGGAACAGTAGTATGATTTATGCGTGGGAATATATGTACGTATTTGTACTGTTTCTTTGCGGACCTCGTTCATGAGTTATTGCAGAATTGGTTTGTAGTACATCTGATGTTTCCATGTATAACCATCATTGATGCAGATTGGCATATGGGAAGAGAGAAAAGTTTTTGGCTCCAGAGGGCAAATTCTTAAAGAAGAGCTCTTGGGGAAGCAACTGGAAAATAGTACTAGAAATGGGAAGCATATAGGCATCAAGCAGGCAAGTGAATTTTCAGTGCTGACAACATGGCTATCATTGTTGATATTGCTCCACTACAAATTATCTGTTTCTTTTGTTCCACACAGAAGCAACCTGTTGGAAGTTTGGTGGACAAGATAGTTTCAGGTTTTCAAGTTGTTTATAGAAGCCAAATTGATGAGGATGTAGTATTGAGCAAATGCAGGAATGCAGTTAGCTGTCTTGAGAAAGTTGATAAGGAAATTGGCGGTGATGTTAATTCAGGTATTAGCTAATTTCAGCATTATCTTGTAACCATGGTGTTCATGTTCTAAATTATTTTTATTTATCTTATGTTCTGCAACTTTAAACTTCTTTCATGAATGCTGCTAGGCATGATGTCCTTTTTCCTGCTTCGTTGTTTATGGAAATATATGTCCATCTCCATATGATTTATCAGACCTTGCGGTGTGTTAATCTGTATAGATCATGTAATTATGTCAATGTTATGTGATAATAAGCTATATATTTCTGTTTATATAAATGGGAAGGAATTTTGTGTTATTCTCATCTCCTATTCATATACACAATTGAGCATTTAGACAAGGTAATTCACTAGTCTATATGGCTTATTGGTTCTTACTTGAGTTGGATGATGTAAAATTACCATGTCCAGTTTCTTTGGATTGTGTAACTAGAGGGCTAGCATATTTTGTCCTCCTGCACACGAGTCTCTTGCTTAGCAAAAACAAACTAAGAGATATTGTTGATTATATTTTCCAAACATAAGAAACTATTGGGTGTGTTTAAACAATGCTTTCCTAAAAATAGACTTTACTCTTCCTCTTCGGGTCTTTGGGTGTACTGTATATGTTTACAATTCAGCTAAGGGAAACTCCAAACTAGATCCAAGAGCTGAAAAATCTGTCTTTATTGGGGATGCTCCTAGTCAACGAGGTTATAAGTTATAATCCTTTAACTCAAAAAATTGTTGTCTCCATGGATGTCACATTCCTAGAGCATAAAATTTTTTTCCTTCAGGGGTTCATTCAGACCTATGGTATTGACTACCAAGAGACATTTGCTCCTGTTGCAAAGGTAAATACAATTTGGGTATTGCTATCCTTGGCTGTAAATTTCGAGTGGACTTTACATCAATTGGATGTAAAAAATGCATTTCTTAATGGAGACTTAGAAGAAGAAGTCTTTATGAGCCTACCTCCAAGATTTGAGGATACTTATGGGAGAAATAAGGTGTGCAAGCTAAAGAAGTCATTATATGGCCTAAAACAATCACCTAGAGCATGGTTTGATAGATTTGGAATGGCTGTGAAGAGCTACGTCTATTGTCAAAGTCAAGCTGATCATACATTGTTCTACAAGCGATCTAAGGCAGGTATGCTATCTATTCTTGTCGTTTACGTAGATGACATTATCATAACAGGAGATGATATATCCTAAATAGTAGAATTGAAGAAGAGATTAGCCAAAGAATTTGAGATTAAAGATCTCGGACCCCTTAAATACTTCCTCAGAATGGAGTTTGCTAGATCAAAGGATGGAATATTTGTGAACCAAAGGAAATATATTCTAAACCTATTGAATGAGACTGGATTACTAGGATGCAAGGTAGCTGATACTCTTGTTGAGACTGGTATAAATTTTAGACCAGTTCAACCGGAAAATGTTTTTAATAAGGAGAGATACCAGCAATTAGTTGGGAGATTAATATATCTGTCACATACCAGACTTGATATAACTTTTTCCGTGAGCTTAGTGTGTCAATTTATGCATTCTCCAGGCCAAGAACATCTATATGTTATATACAGGATACTAAGATATCTAAAAGGAACTCCCAGGCAAGGTTTAATGTTTCGAAAGCAGAACAAATTTTAAGTCGAAGTCTATACTGATGTTGATTGGGTAGGGAGTGCAACTGATAGAAGATCAATTTCAGGTTATTGCACATTTGTTAGTGGTAACTTGGAGGAATAAGAAACAAAGTTTTGTTGCAAGATCAGTGCCGAAGCTGAGTTTCGTTCAATGGCACAGGGAATTTGTGAAGTTTTATGGATTAAAAGGGTACTGGATGAACTATAGATTGCTCACAACAAAGCTGCAATTTCAATTGCTCACAACCCTGTTCTTCATGATAGAACAAAACATGTTGAGGTTGACAACCATTTCATCAAGGAGAAGATTGAAGAAGGATTAATTTGTGTTCTTTATATTCCAACATCACAACAGGTAGCTGATATTCTCACAAAGGGATTACACAAGTGGCAGTTCAATGTTCTGGTTACCAAGTTGGCTATGGATGACATATACAAGCCAGCTTGAGGGGGAGTGTTGGGAAATATACAGCTGGATATCTCCTAGATATTAATGACTCCTAAAAGTTAGCAAATCAGATCAGTTAGGATATTATGCACAGATATTAGGATATTATGTACAAATATTAGTTTCCTAGAATAACCCTCTCTATTTCTATATATGCTTGTACCTATGTATTGATCAATGGTAGAATAATATACAACTGTTCAGAATTTCTGCTGAAACGATTTAGTAATTGGGATAAAAATTGAAATTTCTAATTCTTGTGAAAATTTACAGTTGAATTCTAATATAAAATGCAAATAATATTGATAGGTTTTTGTTGGTCAGTGCCACAATTTTGGATCATTCATATGACCTATTTTTCTGTTTCTATACTATTAGCCTTTTATTTTTGTGATTTTATTTATAACCTTTCTATTTTTCCTTTTTATGTATGCATTTGTTTGCTATTTTTTCTGCTGTGTCTTGTTCTATAACCTCTTTTTATTTATTCTTATAATCTATTATCTCAATCAATAACATTATACAGATATGAATAAATGTTGTGAAGTGGTCATAGATCTTAAGTAATTTTTTTTAAAAATTTCCTTAGGACCTTGAGAATAACAAAGAAAACAGGTAGAGATTATTGATTAAGATTTTAAAAAGGATCAAAATGAAATGATTTAAAACTTATGACTGGATTGTGGAAAAAAAAGTTTACAAAAGTAATTACATCTCTTAAATCAAAACTTGGGACTCAAAATGTAACATTGTTGCTGTCTCATTGCATAAAGGTCGTGCCATGAACAATTAGCAAAAATTTTAAAAAATTAGTAGGCATAGTAGTGTATTCAAACCAATAGTATTATTAAGCTTTGGTGTTAAAGCTTTTAAAGAATTAGAATTAGCATATCCTTATCCCATAGTGAGTCTATCAAAATAAATGATGATATTAGGCCCCTTAAAACTTTAAAGAATTAGGACTACTAATCTTTATCCCTTAGTCATATATTTGGTAAGGAACTGAATTCGGAGATTGGAATGAAAGCTGTTGTTTTTGTTATGCATGTCTTGGATCAAGACGTACATATTGGGTGGCTATAAATGACTGGTTTAACCTTTTGCAGGTATATTTTCTGATGGGAACATTTATATTATTTTACTTTTGACTAGATGTGACTATCTTGTTTGAATTTTGTGAAATTTTCTCCGTTCTTTCATGTGTCCATGCATTTTTTTCCAGTCTCCCGTAACTATACTTTCTGATGAGCAGCCCAATACCGTGGCACTGGTTTTGTTGAAGAGCTGCAGGGGCAGCAAGCAATCTTGAGGGATAGCATTGAACAACTGACAATCATTGAATCATCAAGAGCAAGCCTCGTGTCTCATCTAAGGGAGGCTCTTCAGGAGCAGGTTGGTTGGAAGAATTGTTATATCCTTCTTATGTTTTATGGAGTTATGATTGCTTGAAAGTTATATGGATGGGTTTTGACAAGATCAAATTTCTGACAGGAAACCAGGCTTGAGCAAGTCCGCAATCAACTTCAGGTTTGGATTTGTATATCCTCTGCTTCACTTGGCTGATAATATTTTGTATTCCTCAATGGAATGAACTTTTACAATGTGAAAGTTTGACTTGAAGATTCAAACCACAAACAGCTAGCATGGATAATAATGTTTATTGCCATTCTCTTTAAGTTGCTTGATGCTTGATGTAATGTCCGTTCTTCCTTAAGTTGATCAATGACAGGATTACTAAAGCTTTTACCTTCTTTTCCTGTCATTTCTTTGTCTACTTGCTTAAATGTTTTTGGCAATTTGAACTTCATGTGTAATATTTGTAACCAAGAAATTTATAACCATATCAGCTTGTGCTTTTCTTGTCCCAAGGTTGTATCTTGATGTCTCTAATCCTTAAATTCTCTAGATATCTATGAATTAATGATCTTATATCTATGAGGATGTAATTCATGTAAGATTGATAGCTGTGAGGGCCAAAAAGTTGTTAATTAGTAGGCCTGGGCAATGCTGTGAAGCTGTTTTTTTAATTAGATGATGTGAGACGTTAGTGTTCAGTTTTTGCTCCGTGGAACAATTTGAGTAGAGTGCAAAATTCCCTTGCAAGTAGTTTCTGTTGACTGGAAATTTGGAATGATTTTTACACTGAAAATTCACGGTTAAGTAGTTTCATATTTCTGTAGATTTTTTCTGTTTCCTTTTTGGATTTTGTTACAAGTATTTTATTGTTGGCTATGTGCGAGTGTAAATGCTTTCATTTTGAAGTAGATCTTCAGCTCTTTGACCTGTACTCCTGCTCTATACGTGTGAAACTGCAGTACAAACGGTGCTTACAATTTCAAGAGAAATTCTCATGAAAGTATGGGTAACTGCTTATAATTTTTCATACGTTTTGAAATCAGATTTGTTGTTATGCAGGCTGCCCAGTCCCAGTCAGAACAGACTGATATCTTCTGCCGGCAGCTGCTGCACTCAAACAATGTGCAGTTAATAGCTGAGGAAAGTCCAAAGGAAGCAAATACTTCCGCTGCATCTCAAGGCTTCATTTTGGGAGACAGGCAACAATCAGTTCCAGCAATGTACACACGGCAGATTTCTTTCCCTGAAAAGGTTGCGCATGTTGAGGAAGACACCCGGAAGTCCGCTGCTGCTGCAGTTGCAGAAAAGCTAACTGCATCATCGTCATCTGTCCAGATGCTTTCTTATGTTCTCTCCTCCCTGGCATCTGAAGGAGTCATTGGTAATCAGATGAAAGAATCCTCTGGTGATTATCCTTCTGAAAAGAGGGCGAAGGTTGAGATTGACCAGCCTTACATACCAACGCAAAATCCACCTCAACATCAACTTCATGGTTTCCAGCATAATGTTACGTCTGGACAGCTATCAACACCAAAGGAACCTCCTCCGATGCCATCATCTCCTTCACCACAGCCACCATTACCACCAATTGCAGCTTATTCAATGCCCCAGTATATGCAGAGCACTGCAGGATCAATGAATGGTGTTCAATACAGCTATAGTATGTCACAGCAGCAGCCACCTCCTTTGCCATCGTACTCTGCAGTTGGGACTCCAATGACAGGTATTGCACCTGTTCCATTGGCATCAACTAGTTCCTATCAAAATTACCAGGGATCGGAGGTGAATTTGTATAGCCAACAACCATCCCAGATGGTCCCAATTTCCCGGGAATAGTATCTGCAGCTGGAGCTGCTTGCAGAGGAGTTTTGCCAAGGGAACAAAGGAGATAGTTAAAAGCTAATGTAGCACATTTTTCATGTTGTAGCGAAGTTTTAGTTATTCTGTCTAATATACCCAGCTATTAGATTTGCACATACTATTTGTTTGTAATTTGCATGGTTAACTCTTGGCTGTGAATCAACTAACTGTACTGTCCCGTCGGGATGTAGATTTAAATTAATATAAGATAGATTATTGATTGCTTATCTCTCCAAGCAAGAATCATGTGTTGCGAATTGTTAATTACGGTTCAGACAAACTTATTGGTTAAGAGGTAGGCAGACTTGTTTATGTGTCTACCTGTAAGGTTCAAACTTTGGTGAGTGCATATGTGTGTCAAATTGTGTATATGTGGAAAATGAAATAACATTTATAAAAAGACCTGCGTAACTGGTTCTGTCTAGATCGGATCACCAGACTAATTTTGAAAGCCCTTTCTTGATTAAAAAGTTCTAAAAAGCCTACCCTTATCATTCAGGACGAATAGCCCTTAATCTTCGTTGTTCACGAGATAAATCCAAGAAATTGAAACCATACATCCCACCAAGATTTTGTACAGTTTCAACTCATGCTTTCCGACCTTTAACTTTTGTCTTGATATATTTGAGGTCGGTTCCAACTTCTAAGTCCTACCCTGATACTAATCTTTCTATAATAAATGCATAAATATGGGACGCCACCATAAAAGATGATTTTTAGCTGCAACAGAGTACATTCAAGTTTTGCTATTAATGGTTAGTGACAATGTGATAGGGAACATCCGGAGGGATATGTATGGCAAGTGAAAATGCAGAGATATGTGAGAAGAAAAGCTGCAATGGTCTTTTCCACAGGATTAAAACCTTCTTCATTATTTCCTGCGTACCATGAACAATTAAATCAACCTTTTTCCTAGTAGACATCAGAGCGGGAGTTGTACGATGAAACAACAACACAAGTATATGACACGTCATTGACAATGGTACCATACATGTTTGCCTTCGCATAGACATTATACGCTAAACAATTCGTAGAATAAACACTAGAACAGCGGTAAACAGAAGTCGGTTCTGAGCATTGTCTAACCCTTGCTCAACATGGACTACACAAAGACCGTCGTAGATGTTTTTTTACAAGATTAATTAGATCGTCTTCTCTTTCCTCGCCATTTTGTCTAATAGCGAGTTCCCATGACATGGGGATTGAAACTTACGACTTGGCAGTGGGCGATTGATTAACATTAAACTTCCAACCATATCCGGGGACAAGAAAGTAGTTGAGAATTTAAAACTTTGTGGTCGGACGAACCTTGTCTGGCGTTCCTATTTCATTTAATCTACGTATGTCGGCTCCTTTAAAATCTGTGTTTAAGTACACGAACAATAGAGAATTGATTATTATCTTAGCCCGTTGAAGGAAAAAGGGCAGTTGCATTCTGTATACTAAGAAAGCATAAATCTCTCACCGCTAGTATAGGATTTGAAATTTATTACTACGCTTATCTCCTTAGTCACCATATAGCTTCTTATAATTCTTTTTTGTTTCAGCAATCATGTAGTTTGAGAGGTACATCTTACATATATATGAGTAAAAAGAGCAAGAGACATATATTAGTACAAGAAAGAAGAATAAGAGACACAGACATCCCTTGGTAAGTAGTCTATGACTATAACGAAACACGAGGTGAGACAAAAGCTCCCGAAACACCAAAAATCTAGACCTTGGTATGCTCTATTCTTTTCTTGGTACAACGGAATTCATTTCAACATACAATAAATCTAGCATGTTACCACAAAGAAGCAAACAATAAAATTTCCAAATAAAATTAACAGAAACACAGCATGCATGCACTGATGAAAGAAATAACATGTATCAAAACAAACAAATCGGGAAGCCCTTGTTGTACATTAATTGGGATGAATTCACGTAGCTATACAAGTTCATACTTTAATTAATTTAAAATTCAACTCTACTTAAAATAACAATGGTTTGAAATAATAAGGTATCACCCTAACTTATGTGTTTGAATTTCTCCTTCTTTCTTACCGTGGTGTGTCTTCTTATATCAAATCTAATGCTTTAGTTTGATATAACAAAACATATTTTAATTTATTAAAATTATATTTACTTACAATTTTCATACTAAATTTGACATGTAAGCATGAAAAATAATACTTTTAAGAAATAAATCAAATGATTCAATTTTTCAACTTATTGTAAAAATATATTTAATTTATATTTTCCCAATCAAACACTATAAAGAAATGTATATCTTAAATGTAGTGTAATTATGAACCATATAAGATATCTTTTTATAATATTTTATTGTTATTAACTTGAAAATATAAGCTCCTTTTTCATAAACTTAAACAAATATATAGTGAACTAAGGTACGTCTAGTGAAAGTTTTGTTTCGAGAGAGAACTTTTGACAGTGTTTCTTTGTACTTAACCATATCTCAAAGAAAATTCTATAACATACTATGTTATGTCTTTTGTCTACAAGATTTAATCTTGTTTTTTTTTTATACTGAATATCTAAGTAATTAAGGGTTGGAGGAAGAAAAAAAAAACCTAAAAAGTGTACCAAAGTTACATGGTGAAATTTGAAAGGGAGTAGGGTGGAACAATTTTAAGGGTAAAGTAATATATGGAGAAGAATGAAAATTGGAAGGAGATGCTAACCAAATGTGTGAGAGAGTAATAACTATTTTAAAGAATACACCTAAAGAGACTTGGAGTGTTTTTAAAGGACCTAGGGGTAGTAAGGTGGAGTTTTGGTGGTTGAATCAAGATGTATAAGAAAAGCTTTATTGAATAACACCACAAAGGTAGAGAGAATAATTAATAAAGAAAGTTATAAATGGACAAAGAAAGAGGAAGATAATCTCATAAGCTAAAATCAGAGCTTACGAGGAATTTGTATATCAACAAATACAAATTAAAGATAGAGAAAATGATATTTTTTTAAATTGGTGAAAGCTAGGAAACAAAAAGCGAGACGCATGGACAAAGTTTGTTGTATAAAAGATTAAACAGGGTAAGTGCTTGCGGATGAAAATGAAATTAAGAGAATTTACAAAATATTGAATCTTTTTCTTCAAAGTTTATATATACTTTTTTCCACAAAATTTTCTTTTATATGCTTAACTATAACATATGTTTATCTTTTTTTGAAGTTATACTTAACAAGGTACTGGAATATCTTAGTAAAATGACTTGTGTATATTATGAGATGAACTATGAAATATATACAGGAGAGTTACAGTGTTGTTGTAATTAACTGAATAACAAAGTATCTACAAGGATATACATGAATAAGAGAGGTATCTGAGAAGATATACAAAGAAGAGATATGTTGACTAGTTCCTATTTGTTAGTCGGTTGTGATTCATTCCTATTAATACTTAACTAAAAAGTAGTGGTTGCCAAATAAACCGTAGAAAGAATACATCAGATATAGATTACAGCGTTAAACACAGCACACTCGAAATAGACGATGATGGTGGCGGGGGACAATTAATCATAATTCGATTACCGATGTTGGGATAGATTATTACTTAGACACCAAATGGTCTGCCATTTACAAGTAAAAAATGGCTTATGTTCTGCACGCAGTCACCTTGTAAAAGTAAAACCAATACGTTTAACCAAAATAATTACACAACTTAAAAAAAAAGCATTTAATTTGGCATACGATTTCATAATATTAAGTGTAGCCCCTGGCCCTGGACATTCCACTAGACGGTGTCACAGGCTTTTTGTGCATGCCGACATCTTTCTTACTTGCCCTTTTAAATTCCCAACGCTATAGTCAGCATCAACTCATGCATGCTGATGCTGCCTTCCTCATTTTCTTTACACTTTATCACATGCTTTGCTTAATAAGTATTAATTACCCACTAATCCGATTTTCTTTCTTTTTTGCAACTTTTTTACATCCACTAATTATAGAAAGTAAATTTAATACTACAGTTAAGTCTAACATGTGAGGATAAATCATCTTGTGGTTGTTCAAATTTCTATCGTTAACGGATACATGTAAATGTTTAATTAAAAGATAACGAGTTCATATGACAATTAATTCTCCAGTTTTTCTAGTAGCAACAGTCTTTTATGTTGTTCGTAGTTTTTACTTTAATTTGAAAGTTTTCACGTAAAATCTGTGTGTTCATTACTATTTCCTCAGTTATATTTAACTGCGAACCTGCTCTAATTTGGTCAATTTTTACAACTCTCTCCTATACGAAAGCCTGGAAACTTTATACACGTATATATCTGTTCATTTCCAGGCCAGGGAGTGATGCAATTAAACACAGAGAGTGTTGCAATGCTTACCTCATGCGGTGTCTTCCATTTCATCAGTTTGCTCCACTATAAGTCGGGAAAGTGCAGAAGACACTCTGAAAGATGAAAATAAAGTCAATTGTGTACAGCATTATATGTATACATCGATCCCTGCAATTAGAAGACTGTACTTATGATCACGCTCATCTTTTGCAAGCCAAGAAAAGCAAAAAAGAAAAGGACTCTCTGGTCTCTCCCCTTGGCTAGCTTTTTCTGTTTCCAGAGCAAACTGACCAGAGTCTTTAAGTTGTTCTTGCCCTTTGACCCGAAAGTGGGTTCTTTTTCATTTGTTTTTTTTTTTTGGGTTTCTGCTCTGGCATCAACAACAAGTGAACAAGTGCCTAGCTTGTTTAATCACAATCACTCGGCCTTTGACTACTTTTTGACTGTCAGACAAACTCTGAAGCTTTCACATAGTACTAGTAGCTGGAACTCCCCACGTAAATGCTACAGCATTTCAATCCTTTGAAACAGAACTAGACTTGTGAAGTTGTTAACTCTCAGAATATCTTCATATGCTAAATCCAGCTTGTTACTGTCCAGCCACTTTCTTTCCTATCAATATCTACCTACAACTGTTGCTATTCATTTCTCATTATAATTACTTGTGACTGTTTCACGAGACGCAAACTTACATCTAAGTCATATAACTGTTTGTTACAAATATAAAAACGCTTAAAAGACTCAAAAGAAAACAACACATTATCTAAATTAAGAATCAGTTAAGTTGGTAAAGAAATAAGTCTTCTTCCCGACTAGTTAATCAAAATAAGGTATTATACCTTAATCGAGATAGGTTTAATGTAGAATAATAATAGGGTAAAATATTTAAGTAGATTCTCAGTTATTGCACGTAACACTCAATGATATGTGAAGCCATTCAAACATTCCGCCTCTGTCAGTCTATATACATTTGTATTTCTTTTTATAAGTTGGAGCAAACAGTCTTGTTTGTTAATTAATTGATGGAACCATGGTGTCCAAAAACACACACACACACACATATGTATAAAACTCACAATACCATTAAACTAGGTTAGTTTAACGGTATTATGAGTGTATTTCCTTCATATTAAATTTATACCTTAGTATGTAGAAAAGTAATGGCATGATGGTCATAGATCACGTCAAAAATAGGAACAAAAGCTTGTGTCGGTCACGTTCTTTGGTGAATTAGCACACTAATAATATTTGGTTATGATCATTCTTCTCTAGAGAAGTAGGTGTAGGGCCGACAAGAAGGAGGAGACAGCCGTCTACTAAGCAGCAACTCCTTTCTGACAAAGCCTGCTCGTAATGTCTCTTAAAAACAACTATCTATCTGCATTCTTTCGTCGGTTCCAAGGATTAGTGAAGCTGCCGTACAAGACATTACAACATGGTCGCTCAATTAACTAACCAGGCCGTTTCAAAAAAAAAAATAACTAACCAGGCCACAGCACCCCTCTCTTCTTTCTCTCCCTCGTTTCATAATAGCTTTGCTTTTAATAATCATATATCCAAAACATAAAGCTCTCTTCAAATCTGTTTACCTATTAATCCATTTTGGACTTTCTTTTGATATTAACAAAGATCCAAAAGCATACAAATAACAAATAAAAGCCTACATACATACATATATACGTACCATCCTAGAAAATCTCTCTTTCTGTAGCACATTAGCATGCGTTGAGTCGCTGACGACTACATTTCAGACAAGAAGTCGGTTATACTACAAGACAGCCCATTTCAACTTCAAGCTCGAAAACAAACAGTAAAATAATGATCCCATTGTCACACTCACTCACTCACTTCCTCTGCTCTATAAATAGCATCGTAGCCCAACCATGTTTTTCGCAGAACATTCACTTCCCAGCATTACTTATAATAAGTTTCCCATCTTCATAAATTCAATCGACTTCGATCTTTCTCTCTCTCTCACGTCTATATTCCTTTTAGCTTTGAAGATGTACCAAACGGAGTCTTCATGGGGGTCTTATGTGCAACCAAGAGGGTTTGGCGGAGACCCATTAGAGCGCATAGAGAGGCTGGCCTCAGAGAATGCTGTGGTGATCTTTAGCATAAGCACATGCTGCATGTGCCATGCCATAAAGAGGCTATTTTGTGGAATGGGAGTGAACCCAACAGTTTATGAGCTAGATGAAGACCCAAGAGGCAACGAGCTAGAGAGAGCACTGATGAGGCTTCTGGGTAGCTCCACTGCTGTTCCTGTGGTGTTCATTGGTGGAAAGCTCGTTGGTGCCATGGACAGAGTCATGGCCTCTCATATCAATGGTACTCTTGTGCCTCTTCTTAAGGAGGCTGGTGCTCTCTGGCTTTGATCACTCCTCACTTTCTTATCAGTTATTTGAACGAAGAAGATGATCTTTGTTTTTACACTGCAAAAGAAAAGCAGAGGAAGAGAAGTTTTCAATTTTGCGGTGCTAAGTTTGTAGAGTCTCCTCATTTTTTTGGATGACTTGAGATGTGTTTGCAGATTTCTGTTTCACTTTTTCTTTTTCTTTTCCCTAATAGGCAGACCTCAATCGTTTTCTACAAGTGGGTCTCTTGGTTTGGTTTGGTGTGGTTTATCTCTGCCTCTCAGAGATTTAATGTAATTGCTCCCTCCTCTGTACATAAACCGAACTTTAAACAGAAAAAAAAAATGCAAAAGCTTTGTTTTTACTCGTGCCTCCAAATCCAAATTATGTTCTGTTTCTCTTTGATACCAAAATGAGTAGCCAATTATCTGTCATCATAAATTATGTTACAAAGGGTAAATGAGTAATTTACCTTTATAAATAGTGACATTACAATGTTAACAACTTTCTTTGAAAAAATTCTTTTTCTTCATATTTTCTTAAAAATTCTTCACTATAAACGAGAATTAAGAAAGTATTTATTTCTTTTTTCCTTCAAGTTTTTTGTTGTGATTTTAAAAAAGAAAATTAATTTATAAAAACATATTTGTCTTAATATTCTTAATGTTTGTTACTTTAAAAAAATTTAAAACCATAATTATTTTAAAGAAGTAAGAATTTTATTTTCTTGTCAGTTAAAATAATTGCATTCCAACAATAAAAATAATGTTTGGATCGTTAAAAATTCAAACAAACTTAAATCTTTTGCTCTTGAAAAATGAGTCAATTCTGACGAGTCATAACTTTTTGCTAGCATTAAGTTACGGGTCCATAATATACGAAAAATACTAATTTCAATCTACTTTAATGAAGTTACAACCACTTCAATATTGTAAGTCGATTTTTGGGCCAAAATTTTACCATTTTCTTGCTATTTTAGATTGTCAAAGATTTTTGCTATTTCCATTATTTTATTTTCTAGTTTGCTAGAGTCTAATTTGTTATCATTTATGTTTTTAGGGTTTATGGAAGTATCCAAAACTTAAACTTTCAATGTAAGTTGAGATTAAAAAGATATTTAATTTTGTTCTAATCATTTTCTCTCAAATTTCACATCATGTTGAGTTAGTTGGTATCAAAGTGAGATGACAACTGGTAGTGACAATAATGGTCTTCGTGATAATAACCAGGAGGCTAGGGTAATGATTAGGGAAACATCTAGAGTAATAGATGGATCTCAATTTATGATGTTTTGAGGAAAACTTTAACGAAATTGTAGAACATTTGGATGCTTTTGGTATTAATGCACCTAAGAGGCTAAATGGCAATAAAAGATCAAAGGTAGAGATGGCTCGTGGTGAGCTTATTGACAGACATGTTCCTCTTTATGGATATCCTATCTATAAGGATGATTAAGAAGAAGAAGAAGACTATTTTGAACCAAATATGTTCGATCATTAAGTATATATACTAAGGACGAGTTGGGATGGACGACCACGCAATCCATCCCAACCGCCCATTTAATCC
>JAOSBL010000006.1:23397369-23413448 GCA_027568915.1 Erythroxylum roraimae | reverse complement strand
TGTAAATGCTAAGATAAAATAATATTAATATATGAAAATAACACATTTTTTCAAGCCAAATCATAGGACTATCTAAAAATATAATTCGGACTATCTAAAAATATAAAGAAAAAGAAAAAAAAACTAATTGGTCAAAGACAGAACAAAGATTATGTCATTCTGTTGAAAATCCCGTTTACGTCGTTTGGTTTCAAATATCAAACAGACACATGAAACGATACAACCCAAAAGATCTAGGAAATCCTACCCACGAGATCAGTCATTCTCCATGCTGCATTTGTAAATCTCTACGTATAATGCTTGAAAATCGTCTCTGCATCAGGGAGATTTTTCATGCGCTATATTTTTTTTCTCCATATGTCCGCTTGTTTTTCTCTCATCTCGATTCCTTTCTGGAAATGGGTTCCTGCCCTTGTTTTGGTTTCTTCAATGGCAAGAAGCGGAAGAGCGATAACAAGAAGAAACATTCATCACATGGTGAGTCAGTATGATTTTATCTATCATATTAATTTATCTATTGATATATATAATGAATGATTTTATACCTATCATTTTAACAATGAACACGTTCCGAAAATATTGTGTCTGTTGATGACACAAACAAGAAATAGCATGTACTTTAGGATTTTTAATAAGGTGATTTGCGTACAAACAGCTGCTTGGCTCTGAGAAGGATTACTTACACGTTTAGCAGTGAAGCTTATAATGTTCCTTACACATTCTCCAGTTATTTGTATACTAATGTTGGAGTTTGCCCAAGCTCATCTTAGTTGAATGTAATAAGTTATCAAATTGGATAGGTAGATACGGGACATGAATTATACATATATATGGTTCTATATATTTGGTGCATGCATCATTTAGTAAAATTGTTATTAACATATATAAAACAACTGCAGAACTAAGAAGGGTGCCGTCCAATGTAGCTCTCATTTCCGACTCGTCCAACCAAAATGCTACGTCAACTACTCCTAAAAGGGCTATAACATTAACGTATGAAGAGCTTGCAATTGCTACTAATAGTTTCAGTCACGATTCTTTTCTTGGGAGAGGTGGATTTGGAGCTGTTTTCAAAGGAAGACTAGAAAGAAATGGTCAAGTAAAAGTCTCTGCTCTTGTCTTATGTGAAGTTATGATCATGAATGAGTTCTCCTACATCATTAAACCAATGTGTTCTTATCAGGTTGTAGCTGTCAAACAGCTAGACCAATCTGGTTTCCAAGGCGACAAAGAGTTTCTAGTGGAGGTTCTCATGCTCTCTCTAATGCAACACCTTAACCTCGTGAATTTAATTGGCTTCTGCGCCGAGGGGAATCAACGCCTTCTTGTCTATGAATACATGCCCTTAGGATCCTTGGAAGATCACCTTTTTGGTAAATTTTATTTATGGCTCATTTTTCCTGTATTGCTTACTTTAGATTATGCATAATAGTACTAGTCATTTGATAGTCTCTTTTATAGTTATTTGAATTATCTAACTTTCTCCTCCTATTATGAATTGATAACTCATTTGAATTGTCATCCATAGTACTAGGTGAAAATTAATAAAACGAGATGGAACATTTAAAGAGTCGAGGATTATTTAGGAGGAAGAGATTGTATTTTATTTGATTAATTTTAACTCAAGCATGAAAAAGTATTTATAGGTACAAAAGATGACCTTTAAAATATATGTACGTGAACCTATTAATAAACCTAAATAAATCATACATGCATCATATTAATTATGTAACCAACATATGAACATAATTAAATACCTAACAATGAACTTGAGCACTTGTAACTAGGTTTTTGACAATTTAATCCACTCATAGTTTTAAATTAACTTTCAACACTTTTCCTTTATTTGAAACTTTCTTCTGTACTCTAAGTCTTGTTCTCAAGTGCTGAAAAACTTTAAATTTGATTGATTTCTTAAAAATATTTGCAACTTGTCATTAGTCTTTATATGCTTTAGCTCCACTTCACTCTTTGCAATACATTATCTAGTAAAATGATATCTTGTATCTATATATTTACTCCGATCATAAAAAACCAATTGTTAGCCAATGCTTATGTAAACTTCAATGCATATTTTAGTTACTTCCTTTTGTGGTAAGTGAAGTTCCTTCGATAGACTTCTAAGTTAAATAACATGACAAGTGTATGAAGTTGTAGCCACATATTCATATTCACAACTTGACAAAGTCACAATAGGTTGCTTCTTTAAACTCCATGTTATAGCACATTCACCCACAAAAATATGAAATTAATTGTGCCTTTTCTATTATTAACATCTGTTGCAAAATCACTATCATCAAAATCCAACAAATCTGAAATCAATAGATAATGTATAGAGCAACCCAGAATTAACTTTACCTTTTGAAAAATCACTATCATCAAAATCCAACAAATCTGAAATCAATAGATAATGTATAGAGCAACCCATAATCAACTTTACCTTTGATATAGCAAAAAATTCTCTTGGCTGCTTTCTTATGAGTACAAGTAGGTATTTTCATGAAACAACTTATCACCCAATTGAAAAGAGAATATCTAGTCTTGCATATGTCAAGCATCTTAATCATCTAACAAGCCTTTTTAATACAGTAGAATCTTTTTTATCTCTATCATCATAGTTTGTCAAGTCCACATTTCATAAGTGTATTCATTGGATTTCAATCAAGCATCTTGAACTTCTTCAATAATTCTTTTGCATATCCTTCTTGTGAAATATAAATTTTGTCTTTCATTTGCTTCACATCCAAGCCCAAATATTTCGATATTTGTCCTATAACCTATCATCTCAAACTCCAATGACATACTTGCTTAAATTCTTAAAACAAGCCATTATCTTCGAAGTACTTGTTAATGCAAGTATTCTATGACCTTGATGCTTGCTTTAACCCATACAATGCCTTTTTCAATCTTAAGACTTTAGCTTCATGAACTTTGACTATAAAGGCAATTGGTTGTTCAATAAAGCTCTCTTCCTGAAGATTGTATTTTGGAAAAGTTGGCTTTACATCAAGTTGATAGATCTTCCACTTCATTTGAGCTATCAAAGAGATCAATAACGGAATTATCTCTATACGAGCAATAGGTGCAAACACTTCATTAGAATCTATTCCATGTTTTTGCTTTTAGCCTTTAGCAATGAGCCTTGCTTTATATTTCACTATATCTCCATTTGCATTCTTTTTAAATCTTGTGGATCCATTTGACCCCAGAAGCTTCATAACTCTTAAGAAGAGTTGATAATTCTTAAGTGTAATTTTTCTCTATTGCCTTAATTTCCTCCTCCATGGCTTGCTTCCATCTTTTGTCCTTCATAACCTCCCTAAAATCTAAAAGCTCACGGTCTACAAGAAGAAAAAATAAATTACTTATATCAAAATCAATGATGTCTTTTGTCTTTTCATAGATATCATAAATACTCCTCATTTTTCATACCCCATCACTTGAACTTTCTTTATGCATTGATGAAGAAGGAGAATGAGGTGTATTAGGAGGAGGAGGTGGAGTTGTTTCTTGAACATTTATTATGGTTTCTTGCTCCTTATCTTCAAAGTATGGAAAAAAAAAATCATAGGTGCTTTCTTCTTATGTCTCCCAATCCCATATTGCTTCTTCATTAAATTTAATATCTTTGCTCACAGCAATCCTTCCATTGTTTGGGATGTACAATCGATAACTTTTGAAATTTTGGTCATATCCAATGAATACATACTTAACATTACTATCATATAGTTTGGATCTTTCTTGTTGCAGTACATGAGCATAAGCAATGCTTCAAAAAATTTACAGATGAGTAACATTAGGTTTTAATCCATTAAATACCTACTGTAGTGTTTGATCTTTGATATTTCTCATGGTAGACATGTTTGACAAATAGATTGCACAAGAAATAGCTTCATTCCAAAGTTTTGTAGGTATGTTTTTGGCCTTCAATAAATATCAAGTCATGTAAAGAATAGTCATATTCTTCCACTTGACTACTCTATTTTGTTAGGCTCCTAAGACCATTAAAAGATGGTGAATTCCATATAACTCACATAAATCATATAACTTCTTGGATGTGAACTCACCTACTTAAAGAAATAACAAGGTTTTAAAAACCAAACCGAACTGGCCGGTTGGACCAAAAATAGTCTAAACTGGCCAATTTTCCTATTAGATTTCATTTAATAACCTTTATGTATAAATACTGGCCGATTTATCAAAAACTGACCGACTTTTTAGTTAGCCGGTCAATCAATATACGGATAATACCTAAAACTTTAAGATTTCAGTTTCACAAATCAAACTCCCTCCTAGCCTTCACCATCTTCTCTCTTCTCAGATCTCATCGCAGCAAAATCAGCTTTCTTTCTAGCTTTCTAACCCTATTTGACTTCTAAAATCTCATCATTGTGCTTGCTTATTTCAACTACTTGCAGAGGAAGGCTACGAAGAACGCTTATTTTAGGAAGGGTCAAGAAAGGATAAATAACAAAAAAAGCTGGAAGCATAAGTAGGGACCAAGAAAATAGGAACTTTGTACAACAAGAAAAGGAGAAATAAAGAGAGAGAGAGAGAAAAAACCCAAACGACAGTAATAGTAGCATTGAGTAGAGGAACATCAATCAATTGGCTTAAATCCCTAAGCTTCTTGGCAGCCATAGCTAGCGAATCCATTTTATAATCAACTAACACCTTTCTGCCAAAAACCCTAACACTCAGCTAACTTATCAAAAACCTAAGAAAGTGAAAGTGAAGAGCAAGCGGAAAATTCTAGATATTGAGAGAGAAAAGGAATAGAGAGAGGTTTTAAGGTTTTCTTTTTTAGAAAAAGAAAAAAAGAAAGAGAATCAACAATTTAGAGAGAAAGATATATATATAGTGGCATTAGAAGTCTGTGAGGAGAACTGCTTGAAATTTAAGTAGAGAGTGATAGGTGAAAATTGTATAAACCCAATAGGATGGGGTTTTGACATTTTGTTATTAAGTTAAGAATTTTGAGCTTTTGAAAACCATAGATACAACCTCCTTAGAAATTTTTTTATTTTTATTATTATTTTAAGTTTTATATTAGACTTATATTTATTTATTATTAGTTTATTATACAATAATAAAAAATGATATTTTTTATTTCAATAAAATCTTTTATTTTTACTTACTTTTATAAATTTTACTTCTTATTTATTATATACCGGTTTTGTAGCGATTTAATAACAATTGAACCTTTAAACCTTAAACCTTTTCTTCGGCTGGTTTGGTTTTTAAAACATCTAAAAATGAACCCAAGTCTTTCTACTATAATCATTAGTAAAATGTAAGAAGTATCTTTTTTTAACCAGTAATAATGGCTTGATTAGTCCACACACATCATTATGAACAAGTTAAAGTGGTTCAAATGCTCTTATCATAGCTTCTTTTGAAAAACTCCTTGAATTCTTGCCAAGTAGACTTGCTTCACACAAATGATGTGGATAACTGATGGAAAGCATCCCTCCTATAATGTATTTATCTCTTAAACCTTTAAGTGCGCCAAAATTTAAGTGTCTGAATCTCATATGCCAACGTCATGATTCATCTATCACATTCACTTTTAAACACGTTGCTTCAATTATCTTGATATTGAATATTATTCTATTTTTCGACATAAGCATCTTAGCAATTAACTAAGCATATTGATCTTTAAGTTAAAGAAAATGATCTTTCATGTGGATTTTATATCCCTTTTCAAGAAGTTGACCTCGACTTAAAATATTGCTTTTCAATTTGGGCATATAATAGACATTAGACATAAGTTTGTGGTTTTCATCTCTTGACAAAATTAAAATAGTACTTTTCCTATAAATGTGGATCTTTGAAGAATATCCCAAAGAAACATAGCCTTCCACCTTTTGATCAAGCTCCAAAATTTTGCCTTTATCTTCACACATGTGATTGTTTGCTCCCTTATCCAAGAACCATAAACTTTTGTCCTTTCCCGCATCATCTTTGAATGCTAGCAACAAAGTGGGTCTTCGACTCCTTGTTTGTAGCACTCAACATTAGACTTATCATACATCCTCGTAACCTCCTCTTCCTTTTCCTCTTAATTTTTCTTAACCTCTATATAAGTGATAATTTCTATCATCATTGTTAGCGTTATCATCTCTTTGACTTCTTCCTCCTTGGCCATGACTTGGACTGTGACCATGACCTTGACCATATCTTTGACGACATTCTCATTCTCTTGTTCTTTGATTATTTTCTCCATCATCATTTTTTAAATAAACCTTTTTTTTAAGTGCTAGCTCCAAAGGTTTATCTTGGCTCCTTTTGATCTTGTCTTAGACTTTCCAGGAGCCCTCTAATTGTTCAAGAGTCAAAGAGTAAATCTTTGAATTCTTCAATGACACAAATCATATAATCAAACTTCAGGTTTATGGAATGAACAATCTTTTCTAATACTCGAATGTCTTTAACTTTATATCCATACCTCTTCATTTGATTCACAAGGGCCCTTCACTCGTGAATAATAATGTGAGATTGATTCAGATTCCTTCAAGAATAAAGATTCAAAATCACCTTGCATTGATTGGGAACGAACCTTTTTCAACTTGTTAATTCCTTAAAAGGAATTTTGTAAGAGATCTGATGCTTCTTTTAAAGTCGTTTCATTGGCCACCTTCTCAAACATTAGATCATCTAAAAATTGATGGATGATAGTGAGGGCTAATTGATTATTTTTCTTTATTTTTGCAAAAGAATCCTTCTCATTTTGAGACAAGTCAACTTCACTTGAGCTTGCATAGAACCTCTCCGCAATTTCCAAAGAGTCAAGCATGATTTTCATGCAAAGATTCCATGTTTCATAATTTTCTTTTGTGAGGCAAGGAATTTGAAATGAGTATACTCCACTATTATTTGCCATTTCTCAAAGAAAAATTGAGATCTGATGTCACTTTATTAAGAGGAGATGAAGATTTTGATAGGAGAGGATTATCTAGTAGGAAGAGGTTGTATTTCATTTTGTTAGAACTAGTCATTTGGTTAGTTGACCCTTACCAACTAACGCTCCCCTTCAAGCACAACTAGGACTGGACATGTAGTTGTCACTTGAAATAAATGTAGCGATAACCGAATCGGGCCGTTGGGACTGGACATCTAGACGGACAATCGGGAAATTAAGAATCTGGACCAAACTTACTATGATACCATATTACAATTTTTAATATGAGTAGAGTATAGAGCTTATTAATAAGAATTGGGCTTGGATCAGTCATTGCTAAAATGACTAAAACTAGCCATTTGGTTTGTTGGCCCTTACCACTTATAAATTCTTTAACATTTTCATGTTTAATCAATATGGAATACTCTAAAACATTTGATTGATTTTAACTTTAAGTACAAAGAGGTATTTATTAATACAAAAAATGACCTTTGAAATTCAAGTATGTGAACCTATTAATATACCCAAATAAACCGTATTTAATTATATAACCAATATATGAATAGTTTAACATCTAAGAATAAACTTGAACACCCATGTATCTAGGCTTTTAACTATTTAATCTATACATAATTTTAAATTAACTTTCAACAAAAATGGTCAAAACCATATGAAATGCAATTCCAAATGCTCTTCAACCAATGCATGTTCACGCAGTGTGTGGTCTGCAGGCGGACCCAAGATATTGATAAACTTATTACATGAAAAGAAATCATCACATAATTTTCTAAGTGATGATGACGTAGTTCGTGCGCAGGTCTTCCATCAGACGTAGAGCCTCTTAACTGGAACAAAAGGATGAAGATAGCTGCAGGTACAGCCAAAGGATTGGATTTTCTGCACTCTGCAAATCCTCCCGTCATATACAGAGATTTGAAGGCATCTAATATATTATTGGGAGATGACTTCCAACCCAAACTGTCTGATTTTGGACTGGCAAAATTTGGTCCAAGTGGAGGCCAATCTCATGTCTCCACAAGGGTCATGGGCACCTATGGCTACTGTGCTCCAGAATATGCATTAAGTGGAAAACTGACAATGAAAACAGATATATACAGTTACGGGATACTCTTGTTAGAGCTAATTACTGGTCGTAGAGCAGTAGAAGAAGTCAAAGGACACCAGAAATATCTCATCCAATGGGTAAATACACTTCATTTTATTTGTTGATCAGTCTCATGCAATCATTATCTGGTAAGTCCAAATGCGTGTAACCCTACTCGGTTGTCTTAATTTCTTTCTGTAGGCACTTCCTCTGATGAAAGACCCATATAGTCATTGGAAATTAGCAGATCCATTGCTTAAAGGGCAGTATTCAAATTCATTGTTAAACAAGGCTATCGAGGTGGCAGCATTTTGTGTCAACGAAAATGCTAATTCACGCCCTACATCCAAGGAATTGGTGGTTGCCATGGATTATTTAGTATCACGTAAATATGAACCCAAGGAGGATAAGAAAGTCAAAGATAACTGGCCTGAGATCCATTTCTCTCCAACCGAAACCGCAGCCATGATGGAAAAGGATTTAGATCGTGATCGTGCGGTAGCAGAGGCCAAGTTATGGGGAGAGACCTGTAGAGAAAAGCGTCGACAAGAAAATGTCGTTGATGATAATACCAGGTATCAACTTGTTCAACCTTCCTATATCAATGCTAAAATTTCTCATTATCTAAGAAAAAGAATATTTACCTCAACTGTACTTAAATTCTCCAATCATTTAATAATTCCTTTAATCATTTCTGCAGTTATGGAAAAAAAATCGAGGACTGACCCTAGGACGGAATACATTTCTTGGTTGTTGGCTCACTAAAGCTTGGGGTCTATCGTGTTGCACAAAAATAATGACAACTTTGTAACCTGTCCAAAATTCCCAACTATAGTATAGTACGTTAATATCAACAAGATCAAGTTATACATGGTAAGTAGCCGATATTCTTTTTTCGATTTTTCAAAGAGATTGCTTTGTTGGTCTAAGGAAACATGACCTAAGTTTTCAAAAACTATGATGCTAATTTTTTTTTATAATACACATGATAGAATCAATGTTTTAAATAATGCAATATAATTTAACTCGTCTTCGGAGGTCAGTTTAAGGCCATGCTCGAAGTTTCAACAAAGTATGAGTTTGGTTAATGTTTTAATTTAAAGTGAAATATGACTGCTTTATGATAGGTTAAATGGATGTAGTTTCTTCGGTAATCAATGATTAATTTGCCAATCTTTCTCTCTTGATTCGACTTGTAAAGTCTCATCTCATTCCATTTCCCCTCCTCTTCAACGCGGCATAGATTTCTATACTATTCCTGCTATTCTTATCTAATTAGAAATTTAGGACTTAAATAGTTTTTGGTTGTTAAGGGAACAAGGAAATGAGATTTCAACTGATTACATGTAAAGATTACCAACAAAAAAAAAAGGCTAGTGCAATTGCACATAAATACGTGGATGATATCCTAATTTTAATTTTTTAATAGAGCAATCAATTGATTAATAGAATTTTCTTATAATTAGGTATACTTTTTTCTAAAAATTTTATCATATAAGTTTTTGTGTCTATATATATATATATATATATTAATGATGTTCGATTTTAATAAATACATTGTTTAGAATAAGTTTAAGGAATTTTTTATATAATAAAAATTATAATTATGGTCCAATCCCAATCTTATTGGTAATACATATATACCTTATGGATTTTATTTTAAAAATTAATTAATCATAATTAAAAATAAAATAAAAGTGAAAGTGAAAGTACTCTTAAATTAATGATCAAATATTAGTATAAAATGTGCTATTAAAATAAATAATATTTTCTTCCTACCTATAATATTAACCAATGTATTTTTTACATTCTTTTTGATTCTATTATAATCATGTACTAGGTTAGTGAAAAAACTAAGCTTAAATATGAAGACCTATGCAAATTTGTAATCATAATCTTCAAATTAGATTGAACTAGGAGTTTTTAATAAGTTATATTTAAATTTAAGGTAAATTACTAGAACCTAAATTTATTAAAAAAATCATTGACCAACTTAATATGGGTTTGAAGCCTATTTTCTAATAGGTGCACAAAATATTTTTAATCTCTCTCTCTCTCTCACACACACACACACACATTGACTAAATAATTTATATTAATCGATTTATGTTGTCTATATTAGAAAATAGTCATACAAAATATGGTCATAAGTAGGAATGATATTGAGTTAAGTTGATTCGGGCTAAGAGTGACCTCTCAAATAGGTGGCCCGAGCCTGGTCCAAAGCTCAATTGGGCTTAAGTCACACGGTTTGAACTGCTCAACCTACCCACTCTAATATGATGTCGTATTAGTTTAACTTCTCAAAATAATGTCATTTTGGTCTAAATTTCCAAAACTACATCATTTTGATCTCAAGTTCTTGAATCTTACAAGCCAAATTGATGTCGTTTTGAGAAGTTAAACTAATTAACATCATTCTAGGGAGAGAGTTTGGATCATAATTGCTAGGCTTAATTATAAGGCTGCATTATTATAACTCATTTTTGTATAAATATAGTTGCATGTTTGTATCAATATGGCTAATTAGTTACATCAGTATTATTAGGGATTACATCACCATAGTTGAGAGTTAGATCACTATGGTTGAACTCTCAACTATGGTTGAGTAGTTACACTAATATCATTAGGGATTACATTATGGATAAATAATTGCATCAATGGAGAGATAGATCAAGTTTATATTGTATGCAATTATCTTCATGCAACAATTGCATAAATTGCATGAACAAGACTCAAGACCACTTCTCTCTAACTCCAGAACACTTTTGTACCCTTTATCCTCTCACTTGAGTGTATTTTTAACTAGTTAATTCATGTGTAAATCAGTGAAGAACTCACTTATGCATCATCTATCAGGCTACGATCATGACCTACTTCAATGACAACCATGCACACTTTGTTTTTCATCCAATCTTTTATACGTGTGACCCTTAGGTTCTCGATTATTTTGGATACTTAAATTAACTCTTAATCCAATTAAGCAAATCATAGATGGTTTCATGTCACTTTAATTAACTATTAATTCAAGCAAATCATGAAGGATTTCATGATACCAATTTATTGGAGTATAAGTGGATTAACATATGAACTCTTCAATAGTTAATTATCCGACTTACGAACTTTTCTATAGACAATTACTGTACAATTTGTCCCTTCACCATTTTATACCCCACTTGGTTCGGAGTATAGGCTATGTGTCACCTCCTACTGAATTGACTACGTCACATCTAGTCCAAGTGATGTTAGTTATTGTCCTAAGATCTCATTACTCTATGTGTCCTTAAAGACTCTCTTCATGGCACATAACTACTTTGGTCAAAAACTCCTAAGTAATGACCTTGGCAAGAGGTTGTGGGTATCATCTCCTTCTATCAGGAGTGGTGAATCTTTTATTGGATACCCAATTACCTTCGAATACCAATAGCTACACCCAATCACCATTATATGAGTGACCTCGTCTTAAGACAACAAGGAATAATGTCAAAGCACAGGATGAGTGTGCAAGATATCCTTGAGTACCGAGCAACTTCGTCTTGAGGCAACAAAGAATAATGTCAAAGCACAGGATCAGTATCCAAGATATATTTGAGTACCTCAAGTCTAGGAATATTTGCACCATTGCTATGATGAGATTAATCATTGACATTTTATAGATCATCCATATGATAATCTCAAAGTGAGTCATCCAATGTACTTACTACTCTTAGTAAGCATCCACATATTAACTCCAAACTTCTCATGCTTACAATTTGTGATATCCACTGCTTGATAAAATCAAAAAGTATAATATGTGCTTATCTATCCGGATTAATAATGTCCTGTCTTATTAATCCTATGACTAGGAATAATTTAGATACTAATATAATTGCACATGATAGGAATCTCACTATCGCAATCTCATCATGATTTTGTTCATGCTATATTTTGTATTATGGACTTCATTAATTCAATTTAAGATTGACATCAATTCATGAATAAACGAATGTCAAATTAATGAAAAACTGCCTTTCGCTTTATTAATCAAAATAAAGTTTGTACAAAAGTATTAAAGGTGATTGCCTTTAGAGCACTACTCTAACAAGTACTAATTCACTTTTCCTTTTCTTCACGTTGATTGCTTTCCTTTTTTTTGGTGTATACATTGGGGACAATATATATCTTTACGTGTGGGAAATGGGCATTGTGGCTTTGATATGGATTTAATTGTGCTTCAAGCATATCTTAATTTTTATTTATTGACTCTCCTTTTTAAAGATCTCTAATTTATCGATTCTTATCTTGAACCATTTGTAATTATTGGGAATTGTTAAATTAAGCTAGAATATGAAAGGAAGAAAACACGATTAAATGATTTTTTTTACTTGCTATAATATGAATGAACTTTTGACTATCGATTTGGATGAAAGTACCTAAGATTTTTCACATATAAGCCTAAATTGTGACCTTTTGAGCCTATAAGTAATTATCATCATTATATTATACTATATTTTCTTTGTTATGTGTTTATCATGTATAGTTGGATGATTCTATAAATTGCTTTTATTATGCATGTTAAGACTACATCTTTATATTAGAGGCATTAAAATGAAAAAAGTAAATAGATTATACCTTTTGAGCCTTTTTTTTAACTATTTTACCTTAACTTATTTTCATCCTTTAGGCATAATCAAATTTGAGTCTAAACCTTTTCTTTGGATTATTTTAACCATATTACAAGCCTATAATCAATTTTATTGTTAGCCTGACGTTTACTTTTACACCTTAAATAACTATATCTACTTGATTGTATAAGAATCAGATTAGATACAGAAGGATGAAGAATGAGAAAAGGGGTGAGCTTATGTATTTGAGGTTATATCTTCTCATTTGTCATTTATCCATGTTTCATACATTCTTTTTGTAAGCTTGTAAGTAATCAATTTATAAATATCTTGAAATGAGCTTAGATTTTAAAAAATAAAAAATAAAATAATTGTTTTTTTATTTTTTTTGTAGTTGTGAGAAGGAGAAAGACAAGATATTTGTGTTATTCAAGATTTATTTTACACCTTATTTGCATTTTATTTAGAGACTTAGACTATATTGAATAAGATTTTTTTGTTTAATCTTATTTATACAAATATTTACATTTTATTAACCTAAAATTTAGCCTTATTGTGCCTTTTCCTAAACCTAATTACACCTTGATTTAAAGCTCTTTTGATTTTTGCCTCCAGTTTATTATATAATGGTGGAAATGTGATATTATTAGCAAGCCTATAGTTAGGATTCCATTTGTGTATTGATTTGAGAGTTTCACTAATTTTTGCCTTAAACACTTCAAGTGAATTGAGTGAAATCTTTTGTGTGAGGGTATTAAATCCTATAACATTTGGTTTCAAAAAGGTTATCAAAATATCATTTATGGAGTTTACTTGTGAAAGTCTATTATATAACTATTTGATTATAATTGTATTTTGGTTTGATTCTTGAGGCATAACCTTTAAAGTGTAAATAGATAGGCTAAGATGGAGGATGATGAATTTGAATTATTATTTACTCGAGGGCAAGTAAATGCCTAAGTGTAGAAAAGTTGACAAGTGTTGAGTTGGTCATATATATAAGCTCATAATTAATGCATTTTATTTGTTTATTTAAATATTTTTATTTTTCTGGTACTTATTTTATTTTAGGGTCTAAATCACTTATTTAGAGAAAAATGAATGAATTTGGATAAGTTTGGAGATATTTGAAATTGTTTTGACTGAGTTATGGAGTGCATGACAAGTACATGGTTACGTTTAAAGAGTTTGGGGTGTGTTGATTAATTTATGCAAAGGAAGCTATGATGAACGCACTTGTATTGAGTGGTGAATAGCCTATGTTGATGGTATACAACCATGTTCGTACATTTGTTAACTCACAGAAAAAGCATCACACATCTGTTTTAAGTACACAGCCATTAACTCCCCCATGTATCTCCCGATATATTAATTTTAAATCTTAAAATCTAAGATTAAGTAGCAAAAATAAGGAAGAGGCTCGGGAAATATAATTGGAAAGCTCAGGATGGCAAAAGGTACAAAGAACAACTAAGAAAAACCATTCGGAGTGGATTTTCTTCTATTTAGAGTGAAATTTTAAAGATTAAAAGGATTTCATCATATTATTCTTGATTTTCTATTTTCTCTTTAGCTTTGATGTTATGTTGGATATGATTAGGAACTTAACTCTTTATGGTATCTGGATTAGATTAACCCTAGGATGGACTTTGTAGTAATTTTATTTATTATTTAGTTTCAATGATAGTTAGTTATAAGTTCTTTATTATTCTTGAATTAATATTGTTAATATGTTGATTCATGTGTGATTTTATGCAGTTGAGATTGATAAATCCTTTATATGAATAGATCTAATATAATTGAAAAGAGTTACAAGCAAACTTAGGGATAGATCAACATAAATCTTTCAAATTAAGGTTAAATCTAATAATAAAATTCATAAATCAATTGATGTAATTCTAGGAGTTTTACATAGAAAGAAATTTCAATTAACCAACGTATGATTTGTTGATAATAATTTTAAGAAAGATATTACAGTAGTATGATTGAGAAATTTCTACGGTCCAATGAATTGCAGAGTAAATTGATGTGTAATAAGTACATGAGAAGTCCTAGGAGGATTCGGATTCCAAATATCTTTGTTTCATTAGTTGATTCTTGGTTCAATTGTCATTCTAGTTTATTAATTATGTTATCTTATCTTAAGTTTATTATTTTATTTTTGAATTTGATTAATTACCATCATCTTAAATTATTGGTTAGATAATAGAAAGAGGGTTAATACTAGTAATCCTAGTCTCTATGAGATCAACACTTGATACTCAGTATCCTATACTCTAGAATAATACATGCACTTGCCTTAGACAATCTACAGTGTAAAGGAATCGATATATATAAATATCAAATAAGTACCAATTATCCTTTTTTGATAATTCTGAATTAAATTCATCGTTATTGTTATATTAGTAATGAATATACTTGAAAATGCTAATTAATGTCTTTTACAACTAAAAATTATCAATGTTTGATCCCACATTAAAAGATCATATTAAAAACTACTAGATTTAAGGTTAGTGTAATGCGTCATGTTTTAATAATTTTATTTAAGTACATCATATCTAAATATTTCAATTTTCATAATTTTACTACGAATGAAAAGATATGGTTTCTATATTAAAATTATACTTTATAATGAAAGTTAAAACACTTAAAAATATTTAGTTTTAAAAAATTTATATAATATAAGCATAAATCATTTTGATAGCAAACCTATTTTTATAAATACATATCAAAGCATTTTATGCCTCACTTTAATTTTTATTATATATTAACTTTTAATAGAATAATTGTTACTTCCCCCCTAATGTGTCATACATGTATAATTTTACATTTGAAAATTGATACATTAGGATTAATAAAGAATTAATTCTTTTCAAAAGTTATATAAATAAATATATGCATGTTTAAATATTATCTATATACAAATGGCGTAGATATGAAACATAAATTGAAAAAGTTTAAATTTATTAAGACAAATCGCAATATTGATTTCTTTTTAAGTTGAGGATTAAAAAATATATTTATTTAAATATTTTCTGCATATATGCGTTTGTGTCTATCAATTCAACATAGTTAACCAGACAATGAAATTTATGAAGATTTTGTTACATAACTCTAAAATAAATAAAAATTAATATTTAAAATCAAACTTATTTCTTAAAATGCAAATTAAAAATTATTGATTGCATTAATTGTTATAAAATTACAAATTTAATATTTGATTCACTTATAACTGTGCATATGTGTGGAATAGTTATAATAGCATTCTTATTTATTGGATTATTACTTATAAAAAGTACAATTATCTTTACTATTATATTTGAATGTCTACGCAACCATATTAAATATCTAAAGAAAAAAAAAGTATGACCGATTTAAATTTCTATCATTAAATATTATATTATTGTTCTAATTACAAAAACTTTAATTTTATCTATCAATTAAAATATTTAATGGTAGCTAAGTTATA
>JAOSBL010000006.1:23371752-23390206 GCA_027568915.1 Erythroxylum roraimae | reverse complement strand
GCTTGGACCATTTGGTGTGCTAGAAACAGTGAGATCTTTCAGCATCAGACCATATCTGTTTTCAGCCAACACCATAGGTATTTGAAGCTTATTGATGAGTGTCGTGCATGTATGGGAGAGGCTCAAACGATAGAGCGGGAGAGTAGGTGGGTCTCATGGAAGGCTCTTTGGCCTACCTATGTTAAAGTCAATATGGATGGTAGCTTTCTCAGCAATCCCAACGCTGCCGGTTTTGGTGGTTTGATTCGGAATGAGACTGGTCGTTGGATTGTTGGTTTCTCAGATTTCATTGGTATTGCCACAAATTTGCTAGCTGAGCTCCAAGCTATTTTTCATGGCTTTCTTTAGCATGGGATCATGGTTATCGGTGAGCTATTATGGAGTTAGACTTTCTCGAAGCTATTCATCTAGTTACTATCACGTATTCCCACTCACACCCTTATTTAGCTATTATTAAGGATATCATGCACATGTTGAATAGAGATTGGGATTGTTTAATTTATCACACACTCAGGGAAGGAAACCAGTGTGCTAATTTCTTAGCAAAATATGGATCTTCTTCGTCGCAGCATTGGCATGTGTGGGACAACCCAATACCAAAACTTCGTCAGTTTTTGCAAAATAATGTTCTCTCTATTGCTTTTCTGAGGCGTTAGTCCTCCTTTGTTTTTTCCATTTCACCAAAAAAAACTTACAAAAGCAGATGATGCTGGTTTTACTTTAATATTTCTTCGAAACTAACTTTCTACTAAGTCAATTTAAATTAGAAAATTTGGCTAAACCAACAATAAAAATTAATTATATAATTATTATTTTAGTATTACTCATTAAATAAAAATAATAAAATTTTAATGTTTATAATAATAATTATTAAATAGTTATTCACTAATTTTTTAAACAATATTCGAAAAATTACTATCCATTTCTTTTAAAAAATTAAATGAATAGGGTACTGAAAGTCTGAAAAGGGGCAATAAAACTAAAAGCATAAAAGCATCCAAAGTCTCCGAGGGCCACTTTTCATTGTTTATGTGCTGGGTTCAAAACCGAACAGAGCCGGTCCACCCAGCATGGAAGTTCCACTCCACCCAATTAAAGCTATCCACGTCACACCTCGATAAATGTGCGGCTACATACATGAGAATCTCACTTCTCCTCCAGAAAGTAGTGAAAAAGTACCCTCCTTCACTACTCCCATCACTATCATCACCACTACTGCCGTCGGCGCCGTTTCTCTGCCCCCGAGCACCCAATCTTAGGTTGCTAGCTGACTCAGCTTTATTGGAACAGAAGTGAAAAAGTGGAGCTGTAGAGAGAGATTATAGAAACATTGGAAATCAACTTGTGGTTCTGGTGTTGTTGCATTTCTAGGGTTTGGAAGTGTTTGGAATTGGGGATCTAGTAAGCTGAGAGTGAGTGAAAAGGTAATTAAGGAAAATAGAAAAATGTATGTAGTGCCGCCACCTCAGCGATCCGATCCGGGATCTGCTGGCGGCGATTTACGGGTCTATCAAACTTGGAAAGGAAGTAATGTAAGTAACCTGTTGGTTTCTACATTTTCTTTTTAAAAAATCTTTTTGATTTCTGTTCAATGTTGCTGCTTTTATTTCCCTTTATTTTTTGTGATTTTTAGTTAAGTAAGCAAATTGAGTAAGTTGGTGTGCTTGTGCTTGAATTGATGTTGTACATGGGTTTGGATTGGAGTAATAAGAGTTGTACTTGATGTGGTGTAGACAATCACGCGTTGCAGCTAAAGATGGGACCTTTCCTTTTTGGGTTCACTGTAATGTAGAAAACTGTATTTAAATGATGCTTGCCACATTGCTTTTATAGCTGGAGAATAGTTTCTAGGAGATGAAATGTTAGAAACAAATGGTTGAGCATTTATTTTTCCCTGAAGTGGCTTCATAGATGATATAGATTCTATGTGTTTACATTGGTTAGTGAAAAGCAGCATGCTTTATTTATTTTTGGAATATACGTGATTAACACTTTTTGTGGTGGGTTTAATGGTTAATGAGTGACAATTAAATTCAAAATCTATGCTGAACGTACCACACCCAGGAACCTCTGATCAGTTTGATAGGAAGTTGGGATGAAGAGAACCTATATCATGGTTTGAATGTGGAAATGAAGAAAAGAGAAAAAGTAGAGAAATCTCATGGCCATCACTGGCTGTTAGGGAAGAGATTTTGCTTGCTGATCAAGCTTGATGACACAATGGTGTTATGTGACTAGATTCAAATTAGAGCTACCTTGTTCTCCATGATTGTAAACCCACTGGAAAAAAGCTTGTGTGTTCAAAATCACTTTAGTTGATATGTTGCATGCTCGGTGATGCTGTTGTCATTGATGGTGTACAAGTTGCTGAACCCCTGAATAATCACATTATTCAATTATTAAACCATTTTGTTTTACTAATTTCCATGTTAGTCAGATTAGTCAAAATTTATATGTTTCAATGCAATAACAAGATCTTTTTTTGTGCAAGTAGTTTTTTTGGATGGTTAATAGACATTATCTAGCTAAAAGGTTTGAAAAATTCAGCTACTTATTTATGATGGAATTTATATGTCAGGCTCTAGAGAGTAACAACCTAGGTATATGACAGTCTTTAAACATTTATCCCTTCAAATTGCATTGCTGGATTACCTTTCCCAGTAACTTGGTTTCTTGGTGCTTTTTCACAGATATTTTTTCTTCAGGGAAGATTTATATTTGGACCAGATGTCAGATCCCTGTTCTTGACTATATTCTTGATTGTTGCTCCGGTGGCAGTTTTTTGTGTCTTTGTTGCCAGAAAGCTGATGGATGATTTTTCTAATAACCTTGGAATATCAATAATGGTTGCTGCTGTTGTTTTCACTGTTTATGTGAGTTCTTTGTCTCTCTCTCAGTCACATAATCACTCACCCACAACATGGATATATGCACACATAATATTCCTCTGTTGCATTATAGGACATGTAATTCCTGTCAAATGAATATTTTTCATTTATTGGTTTTTCCTCCACTTTTTTTCGCATAATTAACTGCCTCTCAAGGTGTTAAGGTTGGTAGTGGTATCGATCTCATTTTTGTCCACATTCATGAACTTCTCCCTATAAATGTAGAAATTAAAACTTCTCTGAGATCTTTCATTTTTGCTGGTTAATCGGTTGGCTGTTACCTTCTCATGGTATGAAATCAACTGGCACATGTAAGATCACTGTGGATGCTTATTTCATGTATATTTCATGTCGAAGCATTTGTCTGGATCTTCTACTGCTAATGATACCCTTGTTAGAACCTAATAGGATTGCTACCTACAGTTTTATTTTTGAGCAACAAAAAGGAAAATTAGACACATTGACCTGGGATTTTTTGAATTAGGAATTATTTCAGCAGAGAGTATTCGTATGTATAATTGGAAATCCATGTCTCCTGACAATGTATTATTTTAGAAGCTTTTTCATAAGCAATCGTTTAAATATGTTTCCAGATTTGGATCTCCCTTGTCTGACTTGATCTTAGTTATAGAAGAAAAGTGCATCTCCATGTTTTGTTAGGCTTAGCATTGGGCTTGGGCCTAGCCCGATCAACTTGAGATTCACCACCATAGCCCAATCAGGCTTGGCCAGCCCAAAGCCTGTGTAACTTTTTTTCAAATTAAAATTTTAAAATGATGTCGTTTCACTCAAAACAATGTCATTTTACTGACATATTCTGGCTGGGCTGGGCTGCAGTAGGCCGAGGCCCAAAAAAAAAAAAAACCCTAAGTCCAGTCAACTTGGGCTGAACCAGTTGACCTCAGGCTGAGCAGGGTCAGGTTAGGCCGGGCCAGGCAAAAATTGCCATCTCTATGTTTTGTTCATTAGTCCAATTGATGCCAGAAATATGCTCCAAAATACGTATAAATTTGACCCAACTATTAAAAGATTTATTGAGTCTTTTTCCTACTTCCAAAAGAAAATCAATTATTAAAACTTACTGCATAGTATGGCAAAAATATTCTCTCTGATGGGTTTAACAAGCATAATTGGCACTCTTAAAGGTTTTCTGAATGTCCTGATTATTTTCTATCTAATGAAAATCTGCTTGCCTTCTCCGGCTCTGAAAAATTGTTTACTGTAAGATTAAGAAAGGTTCCTTTCCTATGTTGAGTTCTGTCTAACCAATTCCTCTTGCCCAAGTGCAAAATAAGCTCACGTATGGTTCCTGTAATGTTTTGCTTTTGTTGTTGCACTCTCTCCCAGGATCTTGAGTTTTTACTTCATTAATTGAGTGTAAATCATTAGCTTTGAATATGCATGTTTAAAACTGGGGAGAGAATAAAGTTTTGGAAACTTTGAGTGGAGAACATATACAATAAGATGGGACATTGAATAATTGCCAATAGCAGCACAATTCCAAAGCACTATTTATTAATCTTAAGACAAAGGCAGCAACAAAGTGGTGAATGATTTGGCCTATCATAGGTTTTACCAATCTGAATTTATTTGTTTTGATTCACCTTAAAACCTTGGACATCATATGTTGCATTGCTTTGTCTTATGAATATGTTGGTTGTGATTAAGCTAGGTTGAACCTTTCACATCAATATGTATATCAGCTCATTGGAGCCCTAATTTGTAGATAGTGATGGAGAAGGTCAATTTTGTATTTCATGGTAGGATAAAATGCATTTTCTATTCTAGGCAATGTCTTCCTTGTGAAAGATGGAATATGTAGGACCTGGAGGCAATAATAATTTCTAAAGTGATGACAATTTTGGATTTTCAGGTTTTAACGCTTCTCCTGCTAACCTCTGGAAGAGATCCTGGCATAATTCCACGCAATGCACATCCTCCAGAGCCAGAGAACTTTGATGGGGCCACAGACGTTGGGGCGGGTCAAACTCCACAGTTACGTCTGCCACGCTTTAAGGATGTAGAGGTCAATGGAATGGTTGTGAAGATCAAGTATTGTGACACTTGCATGCTTTACAGACCTCCCCGTTGTTCACATTGTTCAATTTGCAACAACTGTGTAGAACGATTTGACCACCACTGCCCATGGGTTGGGCAATGTATTGGATTGGTAAGAGCTTTTAATGATCTAAGCAATTGACAAGTTCTGTATGTTATTGGCTTTGTAAGATTATCTTATGTATCCCATCCTCATCTACCTGATTCATGTTAGAGTTAGTTTTTATTCTGTCAGAAAAATTCAAAGTGAGCAGATGAGCTCACGATTCCTTTTTTTTTCACTTAGCTGTCAAACATGGTTGACTATATAAGTTAAATTACAGATGTACAGCCAGATGGATGTTAATATTGTCTTGTACTAATATTGTTCACAATATTGCCGTGAAAAAATCTTGCAGCTTATTTGATGAACCTTTTATTATCACTTTCCTGGAGTTATTGTGATCCATCTGAAGAAATTATTTCTCATTGCAGAGAAATTATCGATATTTCTTCATGTTCGTCTTCTCAACAACCCTTCTTTGTATATATGTTTTTGCATTTTGCTGGTTCTACATTACAAGAATCATGCAATCAGAGAGCACATCCATCTGGAAAGCAATGATCAGAACCCCTGCCTCCATTGTTCTAATAATTTACACTTTCATATCAATGTGGTTCGTTGGTGGTCTTTCGGCCTTTCATTTGTATCTCATCAGTACAAACCAGGTAAGAAATTCATCCTCCCCTTCTCAAAAATCATGTTATAGGAAGATCTTTCCACTTGTCCGAGGTTCTCTATGGCAGTGATGCTGTAATGTGATGTTATGTGCTTTTGTTCTTGCAGACTACCTATGAGAATTTCAGATATCGATATGATCGAAAAGCAAATCCTTACAATAGGGGAGTGGTGGAGAACTTCAAGGAGATATTTTGCTCTAGTATACCTCCGTCCAAGAACAGTTTCAGGGCAAAGGTGCCAAGAGAACCTACATTACCAACTCGACCAATTGCTGGGGGTTTCATGAGTCCTAACATGGGTAAGGCGGGGGATGATATAGAAATGGGTAGGAAAACTGTCTGGGGAGATTTGAGTTCCATAGTTGATCGTGGTGAAGGGCAAGTTACCAACAATGATCGCACGCATGTAAAGGACAATGAACTGAACGAAATATCCCCAGATATAAGGAGTACGGTAGAGGAAGTTGGAGAACAGGGTAGTGTACATCCAAGGCGATCTAGTTGGGGAAGGAAAAGTGGAAGCTGGGAGATGTCACCAGAGGTTCTTGCTTTGGCTGCTAGAATGGGAGAACCAAACCATGTGGGAGGAAGTAGTGGCGGCGGCGGCAGCTTGACCGCTGAGAGACAACAATGATAGCCATAGATTAGATTCATAAGAGGCTTAGAATGTGCAAGGCGATTTGGTTTGGTGAGAACAGGGGAGGGGTTTCTTCTTGGCTGTTAAATTTCTGAACCATGTGCAGCTTGGGTGTTTAAAAATGTTGGTTTTACCATTGTTCTTTTAGGGTGTGGAATGGTGTGTTATTGAATGAGAGTGTTCAGTTTCTGGTTTTCTATTTGTGGGATTAGTTAGTGTCAAATTTCATCTCATTTGAGGAACCAGTTTGTGCAACACCTCTCTCTTCCCAGTTAGGGCACTTGGGACGGCTCAACTGTTATATTGGTCGATTTACAAATTTCTAGCTCAGACTCATCGGTCATGACATCAACACGTAACACATACAACCTCAGGTGGTACTGGCATTTGCTTCATCCCCTTAATTTTCATCAAGTGATTGGTAATTGATAAATATACGAGTGAAATTATAATTACGATTGGTAATTGGTAAATAAAATGAGTGAAACCTAAGATCATGCAACTGCTACTTGTTTGCTATTATTGTTCTCCCACTGACTTGAACAATTTCCAACAGCTGATTGTACATATACATGATTAAGACTCTGTCATCCGTTTCCATCTTCGCATCTTTGTTTGTTCAAGAGTCTTTTCTTTCTATTAAGGAAATGTGACACAAATGCTCAAATAGTCGACGTCTTCTTCTCCAAGAAGATCGATGAAAAAGCACAATGATCAATGGGATGCTGATTCCAAGTTTCTAATGTAATGAAAGGGAAAACAAGAAATTAGAACAATTAGATATGGAGATTACAGATAGAGCTGACGTGAATGCAAATTAAGAAAAAAAGAAAATAGGGTCCAGACTTTTTCTATCAGAACTTATTTTGATACAGGGTTTTATGTCTTAACGTAAATTGTCTATAACTTGGACAGTGACCCCTGTTTCACTAACATGATGTCCCTTATCTCATTGTTGAAAACAAGAATAAATATTAACCAACTTTTGAAAATATACAAACCTTACAACTTAGATTAAAAATACATAGCAACTAAACCTCATAAGAATTAAATGTAGTAAGCAAACCTTTCTTTTACAAGCAGAAACTCTTCGTCACCAACCACAAATTGTTCATAATTTAATAAGCATGCCTACATTTGTTAATCATATCAGAAGACATGTCCATCATCATGAGCTTTTCAATGAGTCCTCGTAATGATTTTATATAACATTAGCTCTAGAAAATCGACAGCAAAACCAAAAAATCTTCTCTGTAAAATGGTTAATGACTAACAAATTTCATCAGTACATTTGAGAGAGTTACAAAAATGTTGCAAAGAAAGAAACGAATATTTGCAAGTTAGGAAGACCTTGTTTTTACACCAGATAAATTTTCAAGAGTCGATGTGACACATTGATCAACTTAATTACCCCTCATTAGAATTTTCCTAGGCATGTAATTAATGACACAATATATCACTACAGTTATACCGAACAATAGTTATTAAATAGACAATAAGAAAGAGAATACCCAAAACAAGAACACTAGAGATTTATGAGATTCGGACTTGCCTACTCCTCGGACACTACCTAGATACTCCACTATTTTGAAGAGAAGAATTGCAAATGAGGGAGGATAAAAATAAAATAAAAAAACAAATTCTTATAAAGGAGGAAGACTTGTTTTTTTGGGGATAATTTACAAAGGTGAAGGAGCCCCCCCTTTATAACTTAAGGAAGCTCTTCCATTTTTACATTTCTCGAATGTGGGATTTCTCATACTTGCCACAAAGTCTTAGAAATATGTTACAAAGTCAACAATTCTCCATCTTGGCAAATTGCCCAAGCTTTGTCATCATATTTGCAAGATTTTAAGAGGTTAGGATTTTTTGAAGTATTATTTCACCATCTTCTAGAGTCTCTCGTACAAAATGGAAGCAAACGTCAATGTGCTTTGTCCTTGCATGATAAACTTGGTTCTTTGCTAAATGAATAACACTTTGACCTTCACAATGTAATTTGACATGCTTCTGTCTAATTCCCAGTTCATCAAGCAACCCTTGAAGCCAAATTGTTTCCTTAACAACCTCTGTAACTATCATATATATTGCCTCTGTAATAGACAAAATTACTGTTGACTGTAAGGTAAACTTCCAACTGACTGGTCCTTTCTCAAGAGTAAACGCATAAACAGTAGTTGATCGATTTTTTTGTAGATCACCAACATAGTTGGAATCACAATATTCAACTAAGCAATGACCACCTTTCTCATCCCGCTCAAACATCAATTCAATATCTACGGTGTTTAAAATGTACCATATAATCCATTTCACAGCTCGCCAATGTTCTTTTCCTGAATCATGCATATATTTACTCATGATTCCTACTGCTGGTGAAATATCGGGGCTTATACACATCATAGCATACATTAAGCTACCACCTGCATTTGCATATGATACTTTTGTCATGTACTCTCATTTTGAATCTTCCTTTGGAGATAAGGATGCGTTGAGCTTTACATAAGCAGTAGGCGAAGCACAAACAAATTTTACTTTTCATTTATGCTAAAACGTTGTAGTACCTTTTTCAAATATTACTTTTGAGTCAAATATAGTTCCCCCAACTTTCTATCTCTACTTATCTCCATGCCGAGAATTTTCTTGACTTCATTTAAATCCTTCATTTTAAACTCCTGATTCAATTGAATCTTCAATCTCTCAATTTCTCTTTGATTCTTTGAAACTATCAGCATAACGTTAATATATAAGAGAAGATAGATGTAAGATCCATCTTGTAACTTAAGCAAATACGCACAATGATCGTATTTGCTTCTTGTGTACTTATGCCTGACCATGAACGTGTCAAATCGTTTGTACCACTACCTTGAAGATTGCTTCAATCCGTGCAATGATTTCTCTAATCTGTATACCATATTCTCCTTACCAGCAACCTTGAATCCCTCTAACTGAGTCATATAGATTTCTTCTTCCAAATCTCTAGATAAAATGCAATTTTTACATCTAACTGCACTAGCTCCAATTCCAATTGTGCTACTAAGGCTAATAGAACTCTGATGGAGGAATGTTTCATAACTAGAGAAGAAATTTCATTATAATTAATTTCCTCAATCTAAGCATAGCTTTTAGCCACCAATCTTGCCTTGTAACAAACATCATTCTTATCAGAAAATCCTTCTTTCTTTGCATATACCCATTTGCATCCAATTGCCTTTTTTCCCTCCAGTAAACTAGCTAGCTTTCATGTCTGATTCTTATGAAGGGACTGCATTTCTTCATTCATGTTATCCTCCACTTATTTGTTTTAGGAGGCAGTTACTTCGTATAGGAGAATGGTAATAGGAATAAGAATGAATATAGTGAGGAATGAGAATGGATATTATCATTATAATTATAATAGTTGGTTAAGAGAAAGGAATGATTACCATTACCATTGATAATGGTTGGTTTGTAAAAAATATTGAGAAATAAAAATTAATTATATTTTAATTAATTAATTAATTATATTGTAATTAATTATTTAATTACAATATATTAATTAATTAAAATAGTGTAATTAATTAATTACAATATTTTAATTAATGAATGAATTATTAATTACAATATATTAATTAATTAAAATAGTGAAGTTAATTAATTATAATATTTTAATTAATGAATGAATTATATTTTGATTAATTATATTGTAATTAATTAATTAATTATAATAGTTTAATTAATGAATGATTATATTTTAATTAATTAATTAATAATAATATTAGTTAAAGAATACGAAACCTTACTAAATTAGAAAAAATCAAGCATTGCTTTGAGTCATATGGTAGGAATAAATAATGGTGGTAAAGTTACTATATTGAAGAATAAAGGATATTGGAGGAGTAACTCTCATTCATCTTATAATAGAGAGGAATGGAGCAATGTCCAAAAATTAGGAATGAAAGTATAAGTCATCTAATCATAACCTCTTATCAAGCTTTATTTTTCATTCCATACCCATTCTTCTCTCCTTATACCCACCAAACAAGCACACTCTTAGAATTTTGGACTGCTTCATGATAAGTGGCAAGAGTTTCATCATTTGCAATTAAAGATGTGTAAGCCACCATCTCATCAAAGCGAGCAGGTCTTTGAATTCTTCGTTTTGACTTACTTAATGCAATTGATTCATGTTATTGTTGTGGAAGTTTTTGAGTTTGAACCTCTTCTTCATTCAACTCCTTTTCTATTATAGGAGTGTCTCCATCTACTTCATTATTCGTTGTTAGGTTTATAATCCGTCTTTCAAACTCCACCTATTTCAGAGCACTCTCCACCTATTGTGGAGTACCATCAGTCTACTGGCCACCTTCATTTGTTACCTTTTTCATAATGGTAGACTCATCAAAGGTTCCATCTCTACTAAATATTATCTTCCTCGTATCTGGACATTAAAGACGATATCTTTTTACACTAGAAGTTACTCCCATGGAAACTGCTTTCTTTGCTTATGGATCCAACTTTGATTCCTTAACGTGGTATTATAGAGTAGAACCAAACACACCTAAGGAATGATAATCTATAATAGGTTTTTCAAACCATACTTCTAAACGCATATTGCCACCAATAGCAGTTGATGGTAAGCGATTTATGAGGTGACTTGCATATGATATAGTCTCAGCCCAAAATTGTGTGCCCAACTCAATATTGGACAACATATATCATACTTTCTCTAGCAAAGTTCGGTTCATACATTCTGCCACCCCATTTTGTTATGATTTATTCTTAATTGTGAAGTGTCGTATAATTCCTTCTTCTTTGCAGACTTTTATAAATGAATTACTTTTATACTCTCGTCCATTACCTATTCGGAAATGTTTGATCCTTCTGTCTATTTGAGTCTCTGCCATTTTCTTCCAATCGAGGAAGACTCCCAGCACTTCATTTTTCTTCTTCATTGTATAAGCCATACTCTTGTGGAGAAACCATCAACAAAGGTCACACAGTAATACTTTCCTCTTACATAAGCTATTTTTTAAGGTCTCCACACATCAGAGTAAACATGATCCTGAATAACATAATCCACCCATCAGAGTGAAATTGCAACAAGAAGTTTGCAATTTCAATGTCCAAAAATCTAATTCAACAAGGAAGAACAAGACTTGATTCCATTTCACTTGGGATTTGGTTCTAAAGAAGAAGTCACTTACAAAAACTTTAGCTAAAGAAAAGTTCAAGAAATTTAGGTCCATAATAAGAGTTCATCGCCTATTGAATGAAGGGGAGAAATGTTAGAATTTTAATTCAATATGACGGTCATGATTTTAATTGAGTTTTAATTTAGTTGTTAATATTTGTTAATAAAATAAGAGGTTACTGATATTCAATTAGTTGTTTTGTTGATTTGTCATTGAGAAATAAATCACAAAAGCTTCTCTTCCTCTCATTCTAAACTCTCTTGTTTCCGTTTGGTGTAATTTTCAACCGCCTTCCTGCCGAAGAGTTGAAGAGTAGTTTATTTCAAATTGACCGAAGAAACGGAGGTGTTTTCGTAATTTGAGAGAGCTCATAAATGCCGCCACGACCCTCTTTAAAGACTGCAGATAATGCTTTTTAAAATGAAAAACATGGTCGAATTAATGTTCAGTCTCTAATATACTACAGTTATGAAACTCAATTTTGACCTTTTCCTTTTTTAACCACAGAAAGAGAACCCTCATGTCAATGTGGAGTTAAAGCTTATGAGGCAGGGTAGGTTAGTTTCTTTGTGTTTCCTCAGCAACGAGTGGCTCCCTTCATTTTCTGTGTTCTTGTTGTTGCTGGTATATCTTTAGCCTTGAGCAAATTCATCCACATTCATTTGCACTTTCTCTAGATGATGTTTACTTGTAACCATTAGCTTTTAGATTGATGACAAAGATATATATGGATGACATGCATGTTCATGGCAGACATGTTCAAGAACCAGCTACAGGAACTTGCCCAAAGAAGTTGCTTCAACCTTCCTCAATATGCGTGCATTAGAGAAGGACCTGATCACGCACCGAGATTCAAAGCTTCTGTGAACTTCAATGGTGAGATCTTTGACAGTCCAAGTTACAGCTCCACTTTAAGACAGGCTGAGCATGCGGCTGCTGAAGTAGCCCTTAATGTCCTTTCTTCTAGGGGTCCTTCAAGGTCTCTAACTGCGCGGGTTCTAGTAAGTCATCCGTCCCAACGCTTGCCACGTTTAATTGTTTTTAGTGCCTGTATATTCGTTCTTTGTTGGTTCTAATCTGATGCAATGAAAAGCACGTTCAACCGGGTAACTTCAATCCTAGTTTTTTTTTTTTTAATATATACGTCTGGAAATCTGATGAAGGATGAGACTGGAATTTACAAGAACCTCCTTCAAGAAACCGCTCACAGAGCTGGGCTTAACCTTCCTGTATATACCACTGTAAGATCAGGCCCTGGTCATGCACCAATATTCACTTGTACTGTGGAGCTTGCTGGTATGAGCTTTACAGGTGATCCTGCAAAGACAAAAAAACAAGCCGAGAAGAATGCTGCAATAGCAGCCTGGTCTGCTCTGAAAACAAGTACAATATTTATCTTCATTTTTCTAGTTTTTCTCACATTAATATCTATAGGCTTTGGTAGTTTCAAACTTGTGTACATTTTGGCAGTGCCAAACTTGGATTCGAAATCTAAGAAAGAAGTAGACAATCGTGAAGAATATGATCAAGCAGTTGTGGCAAGAGTCCTTTCAAACCTTGGATCCATACATGAAAGTAAGCAAGCCAGAAAGAGGGATCATAACCAAGCAAGAAGAAGAGTGTTCAAGGGTTACAGAGACACCGTCTCTGCAACATCTTCCTCAGCCACTAGTAACACCACCGGTTATCAACATTGGAGGCTTCTTGATCTTTTATTAGATACTGGTCTAGATGATCTAACGATCAAGCAAAATTCCTTTGTGTCTCTCCTTCCTCCACCCCCACCAAGGACTGCTTCAAAGATTTTGCCACCAACTTCATTACCTGAAGAAATTTCATCTCCTTCAAAAGCCAAAGTGCAACTGAATATTGTTCCTCACGCAATGAAGGACGTAGAGAAAAGGGTAGGTTCTTTAACAGATGTGGTCAAGAGACCCATTGAAAAGGAGGGTTCAAGCAATTCATCAAATTCAAGTAATGTGCACAGGCCATGTTCCATGTTCAATACTAGAGGATTTGGAGCTCCGTCGTTTGACAACATTACTAAGAATGATTATGCATACATAACGAAGACACAATTTGGTTCCAAAACTCCATCTTCAGTGGCATCAAGGTCTAGCGAGGGACCTTCATCTAGTACGTACACAGCTATGCCAATGAATACTGGAAGATTTAAGCCTCACAGGATTGCCTCAGCAGTCCAAATCAGGTCAGTGATTCCAGTTTGTGCAGCACCACCGCCTCAAATGAGAGCCCCATCAACATCAGCTTCTAGTGCCAGTGCCACTCCTGGTACGACTACTCAAATTTCCACACAAGCCGGAGCAGAGTCACCAACTTTCAACAAGCCAGAATCAAACTAAAATTCTCAACTCAGTACTGGGTTCAACAGCAAGCTACCTTGAAACAATGAGATCCCATTTCAGTGATGACCCATGATTAGCAGAAGTAGGAAGTTTTACTATTGTTATTATTGTTATTATTATTGATGGGTTGTTCTCAACATTAATGCTTTTTAGGCCTCCAAAAACTGATTACGAATTGTTTGTCTTTTGTGTAGGGCAAAAACTAGCTTCAAATTTTGTACATTGATGACACATGTTGTATGATTTAGACATTGACATGTATAACATTAATGAATGAGGAGAGAGAGCATTAAATGGGATATATGGGAGTGGGTTGCAAGAGATAAGAACGAGAGCAGGGAAGGTGCAGATAGCAATGAAGGCAAGGCAGTGTATGAGAGAGAGGACCGAACAGACACAATTGCAGCGATAAACGCAATGCAATTAATTTTTACCCTCCCAGTCTCAGACCAGATTTATGGGTTCTTGTCTTCTCCATTAATGCTCTCTTCATGCTCTTCCACTCTTTTATTTTACTGTTGGCGCATCAGCTTTTCGCCGTTTCTCTTCAATTGTCAACTTACTTTTGTCCTACGTTACCGTGAATTCCATTAAACTAAGCATGGAAATAGCAGGCGTTAAACTAATAACCATTATCCTGGAAAGCAATGTCTCTTTATCACGTGGCCTGTCTTTATGACGTTAAGTCGAGGCCCAAGCGAAGAACGGACCTGGACTTGGGGAACGTGATTTTGTAAATACAATATTTGTTATTTATAAAATATATACATATTAAATTCGTCATTTAAAATTTTATTCAAAAAAACTTATTAATATATGCTTTCAAAAATAGTAATAATTATTTTTTAAAAAACAGGTAGTTTAATTACTTCTAACCTTTTTTAATTTTTGGTTTAGCTGTGAGTTGTAAAATGTTACGTTGGCCAAACAAATTTCTCTATTCTTAAGATTCAAATTTGAGACTTCTAATTAAAGGATGAGAGTGCTGAACCACCCACACCAACCATATTTAATTTGCTACTAACCTTTTTCTGAACATGGAGGACGTACTTCAACAGCATCTGATTTAGGTGCTACTTTTTCGAAACAAAAAGAACAAACGGGGACATAGTTTTCTAATACAACGCTAGGTAGGACCTTGTTGCTGAGGTCTTGGTAGAGAAACGGAAACCGGAATGAGCAGGGCTTTGATTGCTATTCTTCCCCACTGCCATCAACTCCCCTAAGATGTCATCTATTTAGGTTTCTAAATATTAAGATCCAGTGACACTGCTAGGAATATGAAAATAAACCCCACCTTGACTAAGACTTTGATAGATTTGTAGCTTTAGTGGATTGGTAAACTTGGAAAGCCTGATCAGTTTCACTGTTTACCTTCTGCCTCTTTTTTTTTTTTTTTACACGGGAAAGAAAACAAGGAGACCAGCTCCAATTTCTGCCTTTTAATTAGGGAGACAAGCATACTTCCACTGTACGATGTTCTTTTTGTGATTAGTGGGGTCAAGACGGTCATTTTCCTACCTGCCCTCTCCCCAGCTACTTGAGTACAACCACATAGAACGCCAAGTTTCTGGCCCCAAATCCTCTGTCTCCCTTCCCCTGACCCTATCCTGCAAGGGAGACAGAGGATCCCCCCCTCCCCCAAGTTTCCCTAGGGAATTGCTTACAAGTAAGTTGATTGCATTGATCTTGTTATACTCTGGTATGGTATGTTCAGAAATCATCTTCCTTATTTAACAGAGGTAAGTGTAGCTGTCTTTTAAATGCGTTTTGGTACAGCAGCTACCTTCTGAGAGTTTAACTTTCAAAGATAATTTAGACTAAATTTATTATTTGACTTATTAAATGATTTATTGACCATGTTATAGACATCATGGCAATTGTTTTAGAACATAGGCTCCATTAGAATTTTGGGTTTGCAAGTGTATATTTGTTTATAGGATCGAAGGAGAAAATCCAAAATCGTACAACAATCAATGGAAAGGGACGTTTTAAAGTCGTATCAACTCCGGAATTAGCCTCAAAAGAAAAGAAAGCTCTTTGTGAGAGAATTTGGGGTGTATGTCCAACTCCTCCTCATCATCCACCTTGGTTGGCTTGAATATCATATCGGACACTACCTCTGTAATTTCTTTAACAAAATCAACAATTACTCCGTCTATACCCATCAAATGTTGCATGTGCACAGCTTCTGCCACGTTACTGGATAACCAGACCGATGATCAGTACCCTTCTAAGAAAAAACTCAAGTAACTAGTAGTAATCTACCAAATGACACAACGTAAATGCTTACTTCAATTCTCCATATGTTACCAGGCTAAGCTTGGCATCCTTGATCCTGATGACTGAACTAGGATTTGCGAAAACACCCTTCACCTGAGACACTATTCCCTGCAAACCACCCTGTAAGCACACATTTAGGGCCTCTTCTAACGAGTTTCTCCTTACATCATCATACAATCGAGTCCCTGCATCTGTTAAAAAGAAAACCTGTCCCCAACAAAAACAGTTTTCGTTAATATATTATCGACTGCTGAAAAAATTTAAAAATAAAGAAAGTAAGTATCAAAAGTTCAAATATGAGCCTACAGGGTATTTGTTTTGCAGTTTCCCAACAAGCAGAGCAGCATCAGGATGGAACGATGAGAAAATGATGGGTCTGTCATTAGCACACTCAAACACCACCTAATAACACATCAAATTTTAGTATGCATACATCAGAAGGATAACTTTCAAAACACAAGTACTAGATTTATCTTACATTCAACACACTGTGAAGGGATTCGATAAGATGGTCTAGATGGTAGACAGTGTGATCATCGAATTTCAATTCAATATTAAAGCCAAGAGAAGGTTTCACTAGTTGAAATGCATCCTGTAAAGTGCAGAGTGAATCGTCCTCTTCCACATCCCACTTCACTATTTTCCCGTCTTTAGTTTTCCTGAACAGAGCCTTCCCAATAACTGATGTATTTCGTTGGGGACCATAGCTTAGGAATTCAGACAAGGTCAAGTCTGTCACTCTCTTCTCAGCCACAGTACCCTGTTTCACCAACCATTCACCTCATTATCTCATCATTGGACCAACAATAAGAATTTGGCATATTCAAGTAGCCAAAGAGAAGGGAAATAAAAAGTGGAGGAACTCACTTTGTCTACCGAGAGAATGACATCATCGTGGAAAATGACTGGGCACCCATCTTTGGTCACCTATAGAAAATTACATATCTTCAACTTGGTACTTATTTTTCGATTCTTTTATTTTGACAAAATAAATTAGAAAGAAGCAAAATATAACATCATTAGTATAATGTACTTCCAAGAGGGATTGATAATAAAAGAAAAGGTAGGAGCAATGAAGCACCAAACAGGCAAATCTCAAGCCACCATATAAAAAGGGACTAAAAGAAAATAATAAGCCTTTCTTGACGCGGACAGAAACTAACGGCATGCAGCGACTGCGACGGCCAGCCGATTAAACTCTCTCGAAAGAGCTATCAGTTGGAAAAACATGTTCTAAGCAGACGGGAAAGAGGAGCAAAACAAAGAAATAACCAACGAGACATACAACCTGAACATCAAACTCGATGAAATCAAGCGGGTACTTAGCAGCAGCATTGAAGGACATAATGGAGTTCTCTTTAATGGCTTCCATTCTTCGGTCCGTGGTTTGGAACTTGTTCTTGCCATGCCCTCTATGCCCTATCACCAAGAACTTTGGTATGCTATATGCCACCCTGTTGAATTCCACCTCTGCTAGATGATCATACCAGCAAGGGGGGAAAAAAAAAGGGAAACGATCTTTAACATACCCTTCATCAAGAAATACCATAGTAAATCAAAAGATAAGTAAAAAATTCACCTTTGGAGAAATGAGTGGAACAGAGAGCATTCTCTTGGACTTGGTGGAGGTTGGGCACATCAGAGACTTGAACAGCTTTAAGAGCCATTATAGAAAAAAAAGGGAACAAGAAACAGATAAAAACAGGATTTTTATACAAGATTGTGGATGGGTCGATGGATGAGATGGAGCCTTGAGAAGAAGGTTTATATAGCTGGGGATGGCTTAAGGGACTGGAGAAGAAAAGAGGAAGCGGAAAACCAAAATAACATTAAGAACAATATGTTAATGGTTATTACGATAGTTACATTTTCCTAAACCCCCCCCTCTCTCTCTGTTTCTAAGTTAAATTGGCATTAGTATGCCTGTGACCTTTGTTTGGATGGAAGGAAAGCAAGGGAAAAGAAAGGAAGGGAATTACATTTCTCTTGATTTCTATTGTTTGGATAAAATTAAGCAAAAGGAAAGGGAAAGAATGGAGGGGAATAGGAGAGAAATTTGGTCTAAAAATATTTCCCACCAAATTGGTGGGAAAGAAGGGGAAATGGAAGACAAGGTAATCTTATTATAAGTAAATTACCATTATATCCTTATTAAATCTAACAAGTAAAGATAAACAAGGCGAATTGACATTGCGACCAAAATTTCCTATCTTCCAGTATGATACTACAAACCTCCATTCCAGCATTAGACCTTGCATGCTGAGATGTAACCTACTTATCACTTGTAAACATTTGCCTTAACTCCTTCTTCAATGAAACAAAAGACTGAAG
>JAOSBL010000006.1:23360394-23371652 GCA_027568915.1 Erythroxylum roraimae | reverse complement strand
CCATTATATCCTTATTAAATCTAACAAGTAAAGATAAACAAGTTCTATAATCAAGGGCATAAAGGTCTTACAAAATTGTCTTCCATTCAATTCTCTCATTTGATAAATTAAGAAAACAAACAAGAGAAAGGAAATCACATTTCTCTTCCATTCTTTTCTCTTCTTTTTCTTTCAATATTTTCTTTCCTTTCCCTTATGCAATTAAAGATCCAAACAAAGGCTTAGGATGCCTGATCCCATGCTTTGCGGAACTGGATTAGCTGTATTGTATTGTCTACTGAAAACAAACACAATTGTCAGATCTTGGTTGTTTATGAATTTGGAATTGTCGGGTCAGGAAGATTCTCCTTTCATATCTGGGTCTGGGTTCCGGGACATGAAGATTGACGTTTCCAGTCCAATCCGACGGCGTGAAAGGACAATCGATGTGGAGTGGTTGGTTTACGTAAGTAAATACTAAATACTTGTAGAGAATGCAATACAGGCGTGTAAATCATATTATCATACAAAAACTTGCCCACTAATATGTAGCAAACGTAGAGATAGATTTCGTGAGGATTAGGAAGAGCGGTGGTTTGATAATGTGTGATTTGCATAATGATTGCATCTTTTTAATTTGAAAAACAGATAGAAGAGGATAATGCTTGTAGTAACAAGAATAGATCTAAGAATGAGACTATGAGAGTGCCAACAAACAGACAAGAAGATGTGGATAAAGAGGAGTCATTGCTGTGCAAGAGCAAGTAGAGAAAATGGTGTAGTGACGCCAAAGCACATGCTTAGCTGTCTAAGCCTGTGCATCCACTCGAATGGATATAATTAATCTTATCACTTTTAGATCCAAGTCTATGGCATAGCGAATAAAAGATGAACATAAAACGTGATCACGAGGCACCAATCAAATTAAAGAAATCGCGTGACGTGAGTCCTACAGCAGAATAATATTAAGAAACAAAGAGAAACAAGTTGACGAATGAAGAGCAAGCAGTACAGAGAATAAAGTACATAGTCACTAACACATGGTTGAATTTGTGAAAATATTGGCCCTCATGTTCCAGACACCTGGAAATGAGCAATGGTTCTATATTCCTATGAACAATTCAGGTGTCATGTCCACCGGCATTTTGCTCTCTTATAACCATTTGTCTCCTCCACTTTCTATTAATATAGAGAAGATTTTAGTTTGTAAAAAATATAATATAATGGGAGGAAGAGTTCTATGTAATACGTATGACAGACCTTATTCCGTATCCAAAATCATACATGAAAGGATTAAAAATGAAGGCAATTCAGAAAACCTGATTTCGGTTCCATCTCTGATTTTGATGTCGTTTTCGAGCTCCAAACGATTACGAATCTCCCAGGACTTTTACGGAAAGTGTTTCCCGACACGAGGTTTACGTCTTTCTACAGTTTTCTCAAAACGTAAGCCCTCTTAACAGGTCAGAGAATCCTTATGCTTACAATTGATATAAGCAATTACAGGAGACCTTAACCTTTATATATAGCTTCCATATCGGGCTTCCCCATCACAAGGCCGATATGGGTCTACACTAATTAGGATCCAGTTTTCACTGAAACTCCGACCCATTGATTTAGATCATTTATTGGGCCACTTTATTATCTTTATCTGGATCAAATTACGTAACTTAACCATAATTTATTGAAAAACCGAAAAATGCAATTAATAGTTATCCAACTTTATAGGAAATGACAAAATTGTCCAACATTCTCCCCTTTGGACAAGTGCAGTTTTGACTCTAGTTTAAAAATAATTTAAAAACTCGGTTAAGCTACGCTACTGAATTAGTCGACTAGGTTTAAAAACAAAACATTTGATCCAAAAATAATGAAAGTCCATCATTATGTCCTGCAAGGCTTTCGATACTGAAAAGTATCAAATGCATGTGTCATGTGTGACACAAATCCAATACAATTACGTATACCTAATACCTCACTAACATGAATGGGAAAATGGAGTGTGACAAGCTAGGATGATACCTTTATGATCTAAATTATATCATCTTTGTTTATAGGTCTCGATTCCTCCAACTTTATGCTAAACTGCATTAGAGAAATACTGTTTTCTCTCACCGAATGCTAAATAACATTAGAGAAAACTTGTTTCCTCCTAGCAAATGCTAAACCGCATTAGAGAAAACCTTTATGCTCTCCAACTAAACGCTAAACTGCATTAGAGAACACTTTTATGGGATTAAAAGCTTATATCCTCCTATATCATGTCAAATTTATGGATACCCGTACTAAAACTGTATGTGTCTAAATGACATAGGCACAAGGTCAATCTGTATATATGCCCAATGACCTTTAAATGCTTAAGATCGACACAAATCTTAAGACTTTCATACGTGTTATGACAATGTATGATAGCACGTATTATTGAGGATAAACGATAATCATCTTTATTGATGAACCATCAATACATCAAAATGTACATGGAGCAAACACAACAATCCCCTAACTAACAGTGTCTAAGGATGTCAAAACACCCATACTGTATACTTATGTCACAAACACAAGTAGGCGAAGTCCTTTAGTTAAAGGATCTACTTACAGTTCTTCAGTCCTCAAATGCTCCAAACCTTAATGTCATCTTTTTGTATCAACACCTTTATGACCAAATAATTGACCTTTAAATACTAAGATCCTGTTATATTCTTTTTTGTTATTAAACAACACGGTAAGAAGATTAACACAGTACAACCAAATGGGTCTAGCCACTGAATCAACCACAGATAACTCAGAAATCAAGTTTCTGAGCTAAACCGCCTGTGAAGTAGACCCATAGCATGCACTCTGCATGAATAGTCAAGGAAGTTGCCTGTGTCTACTTGACACACTTCTACGACATTGTACTATTTGCAAACTTAAACTTGTAATCTTAAGTGGACTTTCGATCATCCAGACACATAGCTAAAATCTTAATTTGAATTCCCTGCTAGGTTTAGTCTGTTGACTTTTTATATGTTAGTATATAATCCTTAATTCTCTTTAGTATCTCAACACTCACTAGACTGCATTCCAATGGTCTACACCTGGATTAACCAGATATCGACCAAATAGTCAAATGGTGAATGCAATGTCCTGACTAGTACATAGCCGAGCATATATCAGGTTATCAACCGTACTAGAATATGGAACATTTCTCATAACCTCTCTCTTTACTTTATTCTTTGGATACTGTACTAAAGATTATCTCCACTATGAGAGACAGGTGCTACAATATGTTTACTGTTAACCGTATTAAATCTTTGTAACACATACTCAATGTATGCATTCTATGAGAGGTCGGATGAGTGTTGAGATCTGTCCTGGTGAATCTGAATACCTAGGACAGAAGATGCTACAACAAGGTCAGTCATGTCAAAGTTCTTGACCAAAAGTTGCTTATCCTCATACAACATGGTCAAGTAACTTGACATGAGCAATATATCATCCACATGCAGTATTAGGAAGATAACTTTGCTCCCCTTGACCTCATAGTACAAGCATCTTTTTAACTTTATTTTTCATGAAGCTGAAAGAGGCCAAACCTTATCAATTGTAAGGTATCACTTTTATGAGGTTTGATATATAAACTACATATTGATCTTCATAACACGCAAACCATGCCAGTTCCATCTGGATCCTGAAATCCTTCAGGTTGTACCATATAGACCACTTCATAAAGGTCCTTATTTGGGAAAGCGGTTTTGACAGTCATCTTATGTAACTCCATATCATCATAAGCTACAATTACCTTAATAACTCAAAATGTATCCTACAAGGATATGGGAGAAAAGGTAACATAAAGTCAACCTTTCTCTCTGAGTGAACCCTTAGCCAACTGAGCGAGTCCATAAACCGCTGAACTTCATCTTAAAATCCTTTAGGTATTAAAACTTCATTTACAACTGACGAGTTTGCCGTACTGATGCAAATCAACTGGCTCTCAAACCTTACTATACTTCATGCTTGCATCTCGTCATTCATCTCATCCCACCACACATCCACATTGGGTCCATAAATAGCTTCTGTAAAAGTAACTGGATCCGTAACATATCTAATATCATAGTCTTATACACCTGATAGACTATGCAATCAGATGGGATGGCAGGTCGTCTCACTCTAGTGGATTTACTTAACTGTATTAGTTCTTGTAACCTCAGGAACCTCTGTGTGTATAGGTATGAGTTCTTGTTCCTATACAGGCACGACACAAAGACCTAGATCTATTAATCTAACTGTATGAGTAGTGGGTAGATGATGACTGTAGTATCTACCCTGCTATCATCAGAAGGGTCAATGAGCCCACCATCATCATAGACATGGTATTTCAAAAACTTAGCTGTTTGTGATTTCACTTTTCTGGTCCCTCCTTCTCTATAGTAAAAGTCGTAGCCTTAAAGTGGTCGAGATATCTTACTAAATAGTAATGAACGGAACGACCATGCAATCTTTCTTTATAAGAATTATACTACCTTAGTAAGGCAACCCCATACATGAATATGTGCAAGGCTGGGTTTCCCACACTTTTAAATAATTAGGTAGATTAGTCTTGTTCTGTATTGACTTCTTCAAGTCCTTTAGGTTATAGTTATGTCTTTCGGCAATACACCATTTTGCTCAGAACTACTTGGCATAGTGAATTAAGTCACTATTCCAAATGATTTCAAATATATGGCAAACGGACCTTTTAAAGTACTGAAACACCATGTTTTCTATGATATTCTCCTTCACGGTCAAATCTGACTTTCTTGATGAATTTTCCCAATTGGTTCTCAACCTTCAATCTTTAAGCAAGAACACATAACTGTAATGGGAATAATCATCAACAAATGTCAAAATACATTTGGAATTGCACAATATAACTGTATAAGGTCTATAGATATCTTTATGTATCAGACTCAACAAGTCAGAAGCATGAGTTGCTCTCAATATCCTTATTAGTCAACTTACCACTGCAACAGTCAGCACATGTTCCCAGATCATTATAATCTAAAATTGAGAAATGCTTTCTTGATCAATCTCTCAATCCTAGCTCTGGAAATGTGGCTTAAACTTTTATGCCACACCATGTATGACTTCTCATTCATTAGGGTCTTTCATAACTTGTTTGACAATATACAAAGAAGCATATATCTAATTCAGGGTAAGACACATTTTACATAAACCATATGACAAGAAAGTTGTACCATTATGTTTTGCATTAAACAACAAAACATTAACCCTCTTTATCCAAAATTGATCAAAAGATCACATATAAAATTTGTCGTGTAAAACTCAAATGAACCTTACAATAAAGTTTAGTACATACATCCCCTATAAATATTACTTCCACTTCTTTATTACTGTGAACCATTAGTTTCTCCTTCCCTTTATTTGGCTTTATCTTGGATATGAACCTTTGCATTGTGGAAGCACCTTGATTAGATGTTCCACTAAATAGTCACCATGTACTTAATGTGACTATCGCAAGTTAGATTTATAATTGACAAGCCAAAGAGTAACCTGATGGTCTCATTCTTTCCTTTTAAACCTCATACTACTGGTTTCTTTATGTCCTTAGGACTTTTACCAGCACTGGCTTGACCAACATCAACATATGGAGAAGATTTTGACTTTCTATCTTTGAACAAAGCGGGCTTCATCTTTGTCTTCCCTTTAGTTTCTTCGAGGGCTATAGGAGTAGCAAACTTGAGTTTCTCTTTCTCAGCAATGCAATGGGCTATCAAAGCATTGAAGTCCTAACATCTTCAATCTACTGTGAAGATGAATCATTCTCGATATGTACTCCATTACTCCCCTTTTCTCCCATATATACTTCATGGAGAATATTTTTTTTATCAAGGCGCTTGTCTCAACTTTAGGTGAGACTGTGTACCTCTGGGAGACATTATCAAGAAACTCCTTCACTATGTCTGTGTCCGAAAGTCTACTTAGCAGTTGATTAGGAATGGATCTCTTAATGGTCATCAAATATAATCTGTTAGACCGATCGTAGACTTCATAGGTTGCTTTATGAACTCTCGAGTTCATGGATGTAGGTGGAGATGGCCTATCCGTCCGTATGGTCATATCAACCATAGCTATCTCCATAACATTCAATACATCCTCTGTCCACTTCTTTGTATTGAAACCGGTCAGGGTTTTAATGGTGACACTAATTTTGTTGACTGAAAAGGTGACTTCAAGATGATAATTTTTAAATCAACACAAATATAGGATAACATCGATACTAAAAGCCATTAAATAGTATCTTTACTGAAAATCCAACCACACATATTATGAAACACCTTTGGGCTGAATACACAATATATGCAATTAGACCTCTACATAAAACTGATCAGAGTACAAACTATCAACTCTTATGACACTACCACCTTTGGGCGAATAGATCACTCGAGCAACAGCTTTCCTCCATCTAATGCCTTTATGAACATCTCCAAATGTTATGTAAGGCCAACACCTTTGGGCATAATAACCAAACATAAAATCAGAGACATCCCCTAACATGCAAGCAGAATAATTCAAAATACTGACTTGAAAGGTCACTTTGGTGACTAAATTATCATCAGCACTCAAAAAGTCCACAAACACAAGGGATACATCTTTATGTTATCCTCACATTCTTTATGGGCATATAGTATGTAACAATGTCATCATCATCATCATCACCCAGTCTGAAGTTCTGCAATGAAGCGGGGTCTAGGGAGGTTTGATAGTACGCAGCCTTAACCCCTACATAGTAGAGAGACTGTTTCCGGTAGACTCGTATGCAAATGAGACAATATAAAAATAATGCAAGTTTGAGAGAAAAAAGCCAAACTAGCATGAAAAAAATGTGAAAAAGGTGCAAAAAAAAGGTCTGATTCAAGTTAAACCTTAAAAATAAAAATAAAAATATTAATAATAAATAATAAGAATAATAATAATAATACTAAAAATATATGGAACTAAAAATAATCAGAAAATTAAGAAATAATAAAATAGCATTAAAATAAAACTATGATAAAAATACTATAAGTTGCCAACTAAACGGGAAGTAGAAAATACTGAGGTGAGAAGTCCAATCTATATTAAAACACGCCGGGGAAGGAGTGGAAGGCGCAGTGTTAGTGGTATCCCTAAGCGTAGATATAGCAAATTTGCAATGTCAGAAAAGCATTTTTCTACAGAGGGGTAACAAATGCCTTGCTTCCGAAACACACAAAGCCCTCTCACTCTCCCTCACTCTCTCCATCTATAACGACAACGTAATGTTGTCTACAGAAGGAAGGCAACTGCCACTAACACTACCATCTATGAAAACAATCCCCATTTTGTATATCCGAAGCCAAAGGAAGAACATGGATGTAAAGGGAGATTCATGTACAGAAATTGATGCTAAACTAATAAACACAAGCTCAGACCTCCAACAACAATTAATAGATCAAAGAACGAAACTCCCTATGGTCAGCATAGATACTAGATACTGTTAACAATATAAATAGATGCATACATATCCAAAGAGTCTGTAATCCTAAAACGTAGATTAGGAAATCTCACGACTAGACCCAAAAAGCACAAGATGGAGATACAGAGGAAAACACAGAAGTAATTGATAATTTGGAGATAGTAAGTAGAAAGAGAAAAGAAAACTTACTTGTTCCATGACAACATGAAAATGATTATTTGCTCACAATACCTTTGATTGTTCTACAGTATTCGCGTTGACCCCGTGCTCTGCAACAGCTCCCGCGGCCACCGCCCTTCTCATCCAGACGACCCATTGACTAAAAAATAAAAATAAAAAATAAAAATCGAATGCACAGTCTCATTGTCACATACTCGTGCTGAAGACATTCTCTGAAAATTTCATTTGAGACTTTCGTAAGAGAAAAATCTCAGTAGAGTGACTATTGTACGTCACTGGACACTGAACCGACTACCCGAGACACAAGAACCTCATGTATCTCCCTTATGGCAAGTTCGTTGTACGAAAATTCACTTAAAAATGGCTTCAAAATGTCTTAATTCCTTTTCTGATCAACTATCATACATTCCCGAACACTGAACATGAGACCCGAGACATAAGAACTTGAAGTGTCTCCCTCATGTGATATCTGAAGCATAAAAATTCACTTGAAATCGGATTCAGAGTACCTTAATTCCTTTTTTAGAGTAAAACTTTAATTTATTACTAATGTAATAAATCCAGAAAAAATGAAAACTTACTTTATTAATTTCCCGGACCTGAAAACTGACCTAAAACACCCTGGGGCACCCTTACGAGAAATTTGTTTTTTTTATATAAAAAGCACTGTAGCAGTCCGTACGGCTGACGTGGCGCACCACGTCAATGCAGGTGGCGCGGGGCAGAGGGTGTGCTACACTTATATGGTCTGACGAGCGTCAGATGCGTCTGGCATGTGCACGTCAACCGCTCCTACACATGCCTACTGTACACACGTTGCCATGTGTCATCCATCCGTCGTGCCACGTGTATGGACGGATGTGGTGCGTGCATGACACGCGCCCCCCATCTCACGCTCGTGGGAGAGTGGGCTCACACGAGACACGAGTTCGTCGCCCGCTGGAGCGACGTGTCGACACGCGATTGGCGAGTGCATTGCACACACCAGCTGTACGCCACTACCCGCGTCTATTGACTGCACGCTCTCGACGTTTTCTCTCCTACTAATGCCTTATGTATACCACTTTGACGTAATTATATACGTAAAAAAAAAACTGAAAAACGAATCAAAACTTGAGGAAAACCATATGAGATGAAAAATTGAAAAACCTTCATTTCCGACAATCCGATCACGTAACCAATCTAATACCACATGTAATACATAGTACAGACCTTATTACGTACCCAGGATCATACATGAAAGGATTAAAAAAGAAGGTAATGCGGAATGCCTGATTTCGGTTTTATTTCTGATTTCGAGCTCCAAAAGATCACGAATCTCCCAGGACCTTTGTGGAAAGTGTTTTCCGACACAAGGTTTAGGTCTTTCTATAGTTTTCTCAAAACGTAAGCTCTCTTAACAGGTCAGAGAATTCTTATGCTTACGATTGATATGAACAACTGCAGGAGACCTTAACCTTTATATATAGCTTCCATATTGGGCTTCCCCATCATAAGGCCAATATGGGTCTGGTCCACACTAATTGATATCCATTTTACACCCAGAATTCGACTCATTGATTTAGATCATTTATTGAGTCACTTTATTATCTTTATCTGAATCAAATTACGTAACTTAACCGATAATTTATTAAAAAACCAAAAAATGCAATTAATAGTTATCCAACTTTATAGGAAAGGACAAAATTGTCCAACATTCTACTCATTCAACTTTATTATGTCATTTTTGTTCCTTACAGATGACTAAAAGTAAGTTCAATCTTGTGTATTATGTATGAAAAACCTTCCACACTTGCTCCGCAGTCCTTTGTACATCTTCTCTAGAACAAATATGTGGTATTTCCGGTGTTTATTTATATTCACTGATGTTTTATTCGATTTTCAACTGGATATGATCAATCATGGGTTGAAAGCCACGAGAGGTGCTGACGAAAGTCCAAAAGCGACTGTGGCTTCGAATACATCACACGAGAGGTGCTGATGAAAGTCCAAAAATGACGGTGGCTTCGAATACGTCATCTTGATGCTACTACAACCACGGACCTAATAAATGGAGCAACTAGAGAAATTAAGTTGAATTTATGCTTCTCCCTTCATATGGCTCTATTTACATCTCACATATCTTTAAGTTTTCGGAGGGATTATCAATTATTACGACTCCCATAAATTGGATATTTGGTGCAGAAATAATGTTGGCCTTATCAATTATTATTGAAATCTGAAAGTGATACAGTGGATATTAACAGAAGGACTAAATGGATATTCCCACTGAAGCGTTTATATATAGCTTTTGAAATTAAAAAGAGGAAATTCAATTGTGGACCTCTTTCAAAATAATGGTCTTTCAAAAATCAAATTTTCAGTTCCAACTATTAGCAGATGAGCATGATCAAATGTCTATTCCATAAGCTTTCATTTATTAGATGGATGAAAACTTATGGAACAGACTAAATGGAACAGACGATCTGTTCCTCATATGAGCGGCTCAACATCTTTTCTTTTTCTATAGCCTGAACAAGAACAACATAAATCATAAGTGCATTATAATTAAAAGAGATTATTTTTATTTACAGAAAAATTTGAAATTTAATTAAAAATAAGATTGTTAAATAAAAATTAATTAATTTATTTTAGTTTATAAAAACCTATTAGTTTGTAAAAATTGATTTATTAATTAATAAACTAATTAATTTTTAACAATAAAAATTATTAAAATAAATCAAACTAAAAAATAAAAACTAAATTTAAAAATTAACTGATTCAAGGCTTCCCTACTTTGCGAGAGTCAGGAGATAGTCATTAATGTACTCAGTCTTCCTTTTCCATTTTTTTTTACAAAAAGACTATTTCCGTAACTCAAACCTATAATTTTCTAATCACAAAAGAACAATTTTTATAAGTTATTTGACGAGCAATGACTAACTTCCTTGAATGGAATTTCAAGACCATCTCAAGTTTTCAAATTTGAAAAGCCCAACTGGATTAAATCAAACGCCACCTGGACGAATTAGTCCTTCTATTCTTTTTTGTAAACAATTAGTCCTTCTATTCGAGTTCTAAGATGATTAGATAATCTTGTGGCAGAGGTCACCGTAACGGTTATATTGGTCAAAAATAGTATTAAACAATAAAATTTTGTATCAGATTTTTTTTGAAACGTTGTCATTTGCGCTCAGCGCATATTATTCATATCCAAAGATAAAACGTCATAAAAAAAACTTGGAGGGCATACCCCCATTCCAAACCAGACATAGAATCAGCCACCCTAGCTATCTTATGAGCAACCTGATTTGCTGATCTCTTAACAAAAGCAGTAGAAATAAACTGATGCTCTTTAATAAGAGCTTTGCAATCCTGGATAAGCATCGAAAAATAAGAAGGACAATTTTGTGTGGATGTCAGAGATTTGGTAATGGTTTGACAATTCGTTTCCACACAAATCGGGGAGGAGAGGCTTTTAATCCAGCTTAGGGCTTCTCGAAAACACAACGCTTCACCAATTAGAGGATCCCTCCAACCTGGCATAAGCATCACCTTGCCCGCATAGTTGAAACCTTTACAATCTCGAATCACCATTCCTAAGCCATAGAATCCAGAAGATAAAAGTGCCACATCGACATTG
>JAOSBL010000006.1:23332795-23347258 GCA_027568915.1 Erythroxylum roraimae | reverse complement strand
GGCCATGTCCTTTTCTTTCCACAATAAAGCCAAACCTCCTCTGGTTCCAATAGGGTCAACCGCAAACATACCACTAAAACCTAACTTTACTTTAATTGATAAAATTTTTTCTCTGGTGATTTTAGTTTCCATCAGGAAAATAAAATTGGGTCTCTTCTCGAACACCATGTCCTTTAAAGCTCGGACTATTCGGGGGTTCCTAAGCCCCCGACAGTTCCAGCTTAATGTACTCATAGATGGCGGTGGGCTTCGGAAACAAAGCCCACCAAAGTCAAGTTTTTTGGCCTAGCCTCAAGGGTACTTGGGATAAATTCCTTCTCCATGTCAGCATGTGCAGATGCCGTTGCTTCTTGGAGACGTCTGCGCTTAGGATCCAGAACCGTGATTGTGTCTGTTGTAATGTAAGGCAAGATGGCAACATTTTCGTGATTCCCCTCTATCACGCCATTTGATTGATACTAGTCATTAAGAGTCTGTGATCCACTACTGATTTGCTGGTGAGGGGATATTCGAATCCCCTGATTTTCTGCCGCAATATTAGGCTTTTCCATGTCCGTAGATATCGCCGGATTTGCTACAGATATCGCCGGAGCATCAGCGGTAGTGTCATTGAAAGCTGCCGGAATATCATTTTCCGACCTTAGCCATCGAGCTCCGACCTGGGTTGTTTTTCTAGATTCCGCTTTTAACCATGGGCCATACGCAAACCGTTCTCTGGGAATTTGTGGGTGGTCATATAGAAGAGGACAAAACCGATCGGTGTGTCCTACAATGCCACAGAAGTACAGAAAGTATTCAGTCTTTCATATTTAAAGTCCAGACAAACTTTGTCCCCTTGTGGTCGCTTCACAAAAAGTTTCTGCTTTAGAGGTTTTCTAATATCAATTGTCACTCTAATTCGCATGAAGTGTCTCCAAATATTCAAGAAGTTTCGTGAGTCTGATTCCACATGTTTTCCAATATAGTTGCCAGCGTCCACTGCAATTCTTTCCGACATAAAGCCATTAGGAATATTATGAATTTGAACCCATAATTCTCGATTTACCAGTTCGATTTGGCGAGGGTTCTCATGAGGTTGTAGTCGATGTAGTAGAATGGGAATCTGCTGATAATTCCATGGACCATCCCGCAGGACTCTATCCACATCGAGGGAATGGAAAAATTGGAAAATGAAGGTATTATTTCCCAGTTCTTTGATCAATATCCCTTTGCCAGGATGCCATACACTTGCCATAATCTGTTTGAATATCGGAAAGTTAATCATCTTCTCAGTTACCAATCTCCCTATGACACAGTGTTGCCATTCAGTCCCTGTTACCCCCTGTTCTCCATTAGCTGTATCCTCAGTATATTCCAGTATACCTTCATCCTCCTCGATGTTCAGGCGGTGATATATCTCATGCACCAGTCGATCCTCGTCAGATGCCATAGCCACAAAACGTATTGGTAATGTGTTGTGTGAAGGAAGAATAGCAGTAAAAAAAAATCAGAAAAGCGATACGAGCGTAGAGTTGTGAAGAAAAGGGAAAAGCTTGTTATCTAGAAATAAGAGGAAAAAGGTCTTGACATAGCAAGACAGAGAGAATGGAGCTTGACATTTAGTGGCTGATGGAGCACTAATGGGAGAGCAAAAAACCAAAAGCATTCACGCACATTAAGGGGGGCTCCAGCACTCACTGATTATTGGGGGGGGAGGGTGGAACTCTCCACTCACGCTACATAGAGGGACACACAAAACTCTTTCCGAGGATTTTTACAAGCATCGTTTGGCAACAAAAAAATTAAGGAGCTGCAGGTGGTTTTAGAATAACGTGACAGCAAAAAGAAAAGGCAGAGGGGGGGCTCCATTTACTAACCAACTCTCCACTCACTCGATATTCAGCTCTTCAACGTTACTCTACATTGGGCTCTCAGCATTACACCAGCCAACAAAGCTACCAACGTTACAACAAAAAGAGGGGAAGACACATTGAAGTTGGACAACAACATAGACACGCTGACCCACGCAAAAAGCAAAGAGGAGAGAGCTAACGAGGCAGACCAGGGATGAAGGAAAAGGCGTGACCCACCAGGAGGAAGAGAGAGGAACGTTTCTTGCTATGAAAAACGTTAGCTGAAGGAGAGCAAAGCAAACCAAGCAGGGCTTTTTGTATCAGAATTTAATATCGGTTGATACTAGATATTTCAACTAGCATCAGTTGATAACAAAAATTCTAGTTAAATATTAGTCAAATATTATATTTTTTATATAATTAAACTTATACAAACTTATTGGACATTGCATAATTAAATATATTAATTTAATATAATTTAAATATATTGACAATATATATACTTTTTAATACATAAACGTACAAAATTAGTATAATAAATTTTGAAATATATAAAGATGATATTTGAAATTAAATTAACTTATTATAAATGTATATTTTTTAAACTTTGTATTATTTTTAGTTTTGTCTATAAGAGTTAAACAAAATTTTTTCTTATCTTAATTGTTGTGGTTATTATTTATATGAGAAACAAGTGTAAAATAATCTTAATAAAAATAAAGAGATGTTATATCAAATTTATATTATTACGATTTCTTAAGATATGGTTGAAGTAAATTAAAAAATTATATAATATAATATATTAAGAGACCATCTTATAATTTTTTATAAAACTTATCATTTTGGATATTCATTGGTATAGTGTCCTTCTTCTTTACATAACCAACATTCACAAGTTTTCTTTCCTTGAGGATGATAATTTTTCTGAGGTTTTGTTTGTCTATAAGCTTTTCTTCTAAATTTTTTTATATGGTTTATATGGATATTTAGGAAATTTTCTTTTAAGATATTTTCTCCATTTATATTTATTATTAACATAAAAAGCTGGTGCTGAATGTTTACTTGTTCTAGGTGAGATTAATTGTTTTTCTAATAATTCAGAACATTCAATAATTAATTCTTTTATATCTTGTTGTGTGTATGGTATATTATTTTTATATTTATTTCTTTTAAAGGATCTTTTAATTTTATTTCAATTAATTGATTATTAGTATTTTGTAAAGGATCTAGTGGATTTTCGCTACATACTTTATCAATTAGTGTTTCAATTTCATTTTGTAAAGTTAGATTATTCTGAAGAAAAAACTGTAATTGATTAAGTTTTTCAGTTATAAGTTGTAATGTTTTATAATAAGTTGTATGATATATTGAGATTTTAAGAATAATAGATTTTTTATTTATTGAATTGATTATTGGAGTTTTTAGAGTTATATAATGTAGATATTGACAAAAAGGATTATATAATTTAAGAAAGTTATTCCTAGAATTAATGGTAATCCTAACTCTTGTTTATATATTGATGGTATCATAAATGTATAATTCTCTATAATGATATTATTATAATAACTTACATACCAAATAGACCTAATACTGTCATCTGCTATTCTTATTTGTAATGGTTTATTTAATTTTTTTAGAAATGGTTGGTTGTTTTTCAAGGGCTTGTTTATACTGGGGTTTTAAAAAGGGTTCTCTAAATTCGACTAAGGCTTTTCAGCTTCAAATCGATTTTGATAACTTCGGTGAATTATGGATGGCTTGTTTGTGATGTGAGTGGCGGCTTTATGTCATTCGTCGTATATACCTGCCATGAGTTCATTGAATATGACATATACCTTTTCTTCTTTGTGGTCTTGTTTCTTTTGAGATAAAGGTGTAGTGTTTAAAGGAATGGTTAGGGAGGTCCTGATGTTTGGGTTATTTGTTGGGGAGTTATTGGTTGAATATTTGGGACTGGTTCAACAGAAAACTGTTGTTTTTCCAAAAGGGTGACAATTGATCTTAATTGATTTATATCTTTAATTACAATACTTACTTGTTGTTGTAAATTCAACAGTTCTGCTTTCTTTTTTTCGAGTGAATCCGTGAGACTTAATATGGCTGCTTCCATTATCTTGTTAGGATGTCTGCGAGACTATTAGTAGAAGACATTATATAATTAATTTGAAAAGTATATCGACTTAATTCAAGCTGCCATCTAATCAATCTTCCTTAATTATGTTCGCTAATTTCGTATTTATTTGGGTGGTTTTATAATATAAGATATGCAGTTAAAAATAGAATAGTATCTACACCAGAAACTTTATACAATTCCAACCGAAGCTAATGTACTGAACCAAATTTTTTAATCTTGTTTATTCTACTACATATCTTTGATACTTACAAACAACCTACAAAATATAAAATGTCATGGCTGAATTTTTCGTTAGTGATTCTCTTGATTTGAATTTCGTTTAAGATCAGACATGTTTTGTTTTAAATGCTTATGTGTTTCATCTTCATGATAGTTTACCACATTCAAATTTTATCTAAATATGATTTATTTTTTAAAATGATAAGAAAGATTTTAAAAATATCTTAACACTTTAAAAAGGGAATCAAACTCGTAAATATAGAATTCAAATCTCTAGAAAATTATTAACAAAAGTGCCAGAAGTGGGGGTTGAGTACAAATGGTAGAGGTTTAACTCGAGTTATAATCCTTTTAGAAAATATTAAATATTTCGAAGCCTAATTGAAGTAAGTATAAAAGTCCAATCCTTTGAGAGTTTTGTGATTAGGAGAAAGACATAAATAATTTATTTATAAAATCACTTTTCTCCTTCTTGTCCTTTTACTTCCAATATGGAAAGAGGGAAGACAATAAGCAGGAAACTAATTTTACAAATAAAGCGTTTGAATCTTTGCCTCATTCACAAAATTTTCAAAGGATTAGGTTTTTGGACTCAATTTTGCACAATTAGACTTTGGACTCCTTATCGTAAATTTCCTTTATTATTAAACAAACATAGCTTTTATTTAAAATAAAATAATAATATTTTTTAATATCATTAGACTTTAGGCTATGGGTCAGGTTAAGCTCGAGCCAAAAAAATTTATAAATAGAAGCTCAAACTCAACCCAGAGTATGGTCAACTTAGGCTGAGTCTGTTCAATTCTGGGTGAATCAGACCGAATCAGGCTAAGGCTATTTTGCCACCATTGGGGTTGAGAATGAGAAGCAATATATGATCATATCTACCTGTTGACCCAAAGTTGAATATGTCCTTACTTAGGTCTTATTACTATATGAAATGCTTTGTAGCTAATTATTGGTGGTCATCTATAGCCATTTATACCAATTAGAATAAAAACAAGATAACAAATATTGAAATATGCAAGAGCAAATATATTAATTATGATAAAAAGAAAGAAGGTATTTCCTCCATCTTCTCTATCTTTGTTTTCTTACTTTCATCTCTACCAAAGATCTTCATATAATTTTTAAAGCTTGAAGGTGGGAACTACTACCCTTTTCTTTCTATAACTTAAATGTAGAACAGTTTGTTTAGTTTTGTTGTTCCTTCCATCTTTTCTATTGACAATTTTTTGGTTCTTCCCTCCATCTCCAAAGATGACGTTCATATCATTGTTGAAGCTTGAACATGGGAACTACCACTTCATATCATGCTCCATTGCATTCTCAACTACAAAGACATAGAAATACCATTAGATGTTTATTTGAAATAAATAAAATCTTTACTTTTATAAGGGAATACCATTACTAAATGCAAACTTCATGATTTAATAGAAATTATACCAAGACTTACTGTATATAATACTATCCTAAGATACAAAAATATCACCAATGATTAAAAGTAAGTACTATGTACACTTTACAGTATTAATACAATCACTGATACAAACCATACCTGGCCTCAATACAAAATGTACTACTACTTTATTTTCCAATATCACTTCTATGTATAAAAGATACCATCGTTCACTAGAAATAAGCAAGTCATACACTTTTAAATAGGAAAATATTGACTAAATAGAAAAAAGTACTATAGGTTAATACAAACTATACTAGTAGTTGACGCATTCAACACCACCACTATAAACAAAAGTTACCACTATGCATTTTAGATAAGTAAAAGCTTCAACGAAAAATGGAAATATCATCTCTAAACACAAACCATACCATGCTGCAATATAAAATATTCTAGTACTATATCTATGTAGAGAAAAAAAAATACCACCATTCATTATAGATAAGGAAGACATACACTTTTAAATGGGAATACATTGATTGAGTAGAAAGAATAGCATGTCTCAACACAAACTATATTAAATCTCGGTATATTCACTATCACAATTATAAACAAAGTTACAACCTTGCAATTTAACAGTTTTAGTGAAAAACGAAAACACCATCTCAAAGTACAAATCATACCTTACCTTAATACAAATTATATAAGTAGTCTATTTATCCTATACCACACTTATGCATAAAAAATACCATCACCCATTACAAATAATTAAGATATAAACTTCTAAATGGATTAATTTTTTTTGAAAATATTATATCAATAACTATTCAGAAGTATACAAGGAGGAGTATTTATATACACTTTACACATTTGGACTAAGTCTAGAGGCTTTATGATGAGTTCCCTAATCTTCCTATAACAAATGTCTCTCTTCTTATATTGACTTTTCTGTTGAACATTTCAAATCTCCATATTTATGCCAAGTTTATATTGTAGTTCCTTGCTTTATCATTTAATAAGACTTGTTCCCTTGTCCAGTTCATAACCTCATATATCATCATTTGCGTGCTCTTCTCTTTTCCTCTGAATATACAGTTGCATCTTTCTTTCCATAGTGAAAATAAACAAGTCCCAAAAGTTACAAGTAATACATATTTTTCCATACCATTATTTTGTTTCCTATCCACCAAGTTGTAAAAGCCTTCCAGTTTAACTCATTTATCTACACTAGGCTAGCACTTAAGATGTATTGTCATACCTCTTTGGAGCAGTTGCATACTTTATATAACATGCATATGCTTTTAGTGTTTAGGTAAGTTAGGTGATCCATAGTCGGTACTCTATTGCATAACATCAACCAAGTATATAATGAAACCTTAAGGGGAAGGTGTTTATCCCAAACCATTTTGTTCTATTACACTGTTTATACTTCCCTGGTTAAGCTATCCTTGAAAGATGCTTCTGAAAATATCCTTAAAGGATGAGCTCCTAGTTGTATGTGTCCTTGCGTTCATTATTCAAACTATAGTCAAAAATCGAATGCACTAATTCTTGAGGGACATTCCTCCACTAGTTTCCTTATATCCATGTACTTATTCTTTGCCTCCCTTGAAATGTGTTGAACCATATGTTAAGGGATCTGTGCATTGTTCAACATTCCCACTTTATTCCAGTTATCATGAAACAATGAAGCTATTCTCCCATTTCATTTCTTACATAGTATGCATTTTGGTATTAAGCTTCTTGCCTTTAGGAGTTAGAAAAGGAAATGTGATTTATCTTTGTTCGTCTGCATTTCCTAAAAATTATTCCCCTTTCATTAACCATCATATCTATAATGATTCTTTTTAGGTTATTAGTCACCAAATTCTTTTACTCATGGATACTTTGTTACAAAGGTTAAATGAAAAAAAAATTGACTGAATAGAGAGAATATCATGGCTTAATACAAACTATACCAATATTCAGTACATTCAATAACACCACTATAAACAAAAGTTACGATCATACATTGTAAATAAGTAATATCTTTAGTAAAACACGAGAATACCATATTTGAGTACAAACTATACATTGCCTCAATACAAAATATACCAGTACTCTATCTAATCAATACCATGCATATGTACAAAAACTACCATCATTCATTATAGATAAGTAATACCCACACTTTTCAATGGGAATATAATGATTGAGTGGAAAGGATACCACGTCTTAATATAAAATATACTAGTATTGAATACATTCAGTATAATTGCTATAAATAAAAGTTACTAAAACACATTTTAAAAAAGTAATAGCTTTAGTGTAAAATAGGAATACTATGACTAAGTAGAAATAATACCAAGTATCAATGTGATAGAAATGAATTGATAGACGCATATGCAACAAACTGTGTCATTTAAATGTTTTGTCTAATAGATTAAATACGCTATTGTGTGGTCAAAATTGTAACAAATTTGTGTCCATTAAGGCTTATGTTGAATACAAATAAATACACAACCATATGGAAAAGCATGTTCTTATTGGAAATTTTGACAAGAAATTGTGAATACAATTTTGTTTAACATGGTTTAGTGCAAGATCATGTGGTCAACTGTATTCTTCTTTAAAACTTAAAATAGAAATGTGAAGTACATGGATTTGTACATGGAGTGCAAAAAATATGTTTATTAAAAAAATTTAACATAGTTAACTATATGATCATATGGTTAACTGTGTTCTAGTTTTATTTTGGTAGGCATTTACACATGAGTCTTGTTTGATGTCATTTTAAGTCATGTTATGATATTAGGTGGTTGTGATAATACATGAGCCCTTTTTACTTGAAAAGGAGAAGGGATTTCATAATAATTGTCTTTAAACCATGTTTATGAATGGCAATATAAGACAAGATCTACACATGGGTCAACTTTATTGAATCTCATAAAAAACATGATATGTATTTCACCTTCTATTGTTATTCATGAGTTTTGTAATTGAAGAAATAATCCCAGTTCTTCTCTCATGAAAAACTACTATATAACTATTTATCCCATATATACGAGTAAGGTAAAAACTTATTGAGGCCCTCAAAAGCTCTTTTAACTATTACTCTAATTACGTATTAATCCTTTATATAAAATGCACAAGACCTTGCACATATCATTCTTTATATTCTTCCCATGAAACATTTTTTTTACCTATTTTTATTCAAAAATTCATAATTTTAGTAGTGTATAATAGCAAGCAAAATAAAGAAAACAAAATAATGAGATAACAAAAAAGAAACTTTGGCTATATAAATTTATGATCAAAACTATGATTACAACAAGGAATATATATATGCCAAAGTTTCATTTCAAGTTCCTCAATGTTTTTGTCTATCCTCAGCATGTCACCTGAAGATTAATATTATGATATATGAGTATATTTGTATAGAAGCGAGCAAAAGGCAAACATGAAAATATTGAGATCATAAAGAAATGTTCTTTGTCTATGTATATTCATAATCAAAACTATGATTATGATCAAAATATATACCCACCTAAGTTTGTTCCTTTATAAGTCAATATTTTTATTTGTCGATGGTGTCCCTTTTTAAACAGAGAAATATTGAGATAACAAAGAATGAAATTTGGTAATATAAATTTCTAATCAAAACTAAAGGAACATATACCTACCAAAGTCACTTTTGTTGTTACTCAATATTTTTGTGTGTTCATGGCCTCTCCTTTGAAGATTGATATATGCAATTTTTTTTATACTGCCATTCTTGTGGAACTATTTTTAATTTCACATTATATAATTACACAAGGATGCCTAAATATTAAAATTTTTCTTTATGATGAAGCAGTGATTGTTAAACCTACTAGTGAAAGTGAGGTGCACAATATTGAATATGATATGGAAAGTCAGTCTATAATGGTAGGTATAGGCTGATATTTTTATGTCACTTAATTTATGAATGTCATCGTATTACCTTCCATCAATAAAAATAAAATGATGCAGCTAAATAATTATAATTAGTTGTATTAGAGGGACAAGCAAAGATAAGCATATATACGGAACATAAGAAAAAGGAAATGGTGGTAGTTGAAGAATTCTATAACATACCCTTTAAATGGTGGATAAGAAAAAAATAAAATTTTTAGGTGTTAGTAATGCATAAGATTCTTTGTACCTTGAATTTGGAATTGCTATTTGTTTTTGATTTTTGTTCTTTCGTAAAATATCATATATCAGAACATGAAAAACTTTGTTTATTTCATCTCTTTAATTATTTGTGAAAACATCCCTAAAAAATAAGAAGGGTAAGAGTAAGACAATTCTCTAAATGACAATAATGCATCATGAGCCTTTTGGAACAGCTACATGATCTTCGTATGCAACTAGGACAGCACTTGGCAACTCATCTATTGACCTTCTATAATATGATTAGATAATTATACAGATGGTTGAGCTACACGAACTATGAAAGTAAAGAATAGTTTCTTTAGTCATTACATAGGACGTGGTTGCATGTAGATGCAAAATTATTGTTGAAGGTATGGAATGCTCATGCTTAAGAATCATTTATGGATTTTTTAATACTATATAGAAGGAGGGAATTGTTTAGGAGTATGTGTGTTACCGTTGAATGTTATTAGGTTGACTGCAACTTAATTATAGTATCAAAGATAAATCCAGTATATGGAATTTTCATTGATTTTTAGCATATGTGTTCATAAATATCAACATATGATTTCATAAATGATTGGATTTATTTATTTAATTTTGTAAGTAATAATATAGACAATTGGAACCGGACCCAAATTAGATGATGGTACGTAAAGTTCAACCTTATAATAAAGGATGGTGCATTTCTTTTATTAAATGCAGCAATGCAACAACTAAACTCAATGTATATATTGTTATAAAACAATAGATAAGTTCTTTGAAAAATTAATTGAAATTTATAAACTAATAGCCTAGACATACACTTTTAAATGAGAATATGTTGACTGCATCAAAAAAAATATCATGGCTCAACTCAAAATATACCTAGACTTAGTTTATTCAATATTACAATTAAAAAAAAATTTACCACCCTGCATTTTAAATAAATTGTATCTGGAGTGAATAATGGGAATATCATCTCTAAGTACAAACTATACTATAACTTAATACAAAGTATACTTGTCCTCTTTGTGTTCAATACCAAATTTATATGCCAAAATTACCATAATTCATTACAAATAACTAAGAACACACTTTGAAATGGGAATATGTTGACTAAAAACTCAGAAGCATTACAAATGGCTAATTAGAAGCATATAGGACCTTACATGAGCATGTACCCAATAGTGTAGGTTACAGTTATTATATATGAAACCATATGCATATAAGCTATTGTGGGACATGTTTAAATGCACACTCATATTGTCAATTGTGGTTTATGTTTGGATTGTTGCATATAAGCTATTATGGGACATGTTTAAATGCACACTCATATTGTCAATTGTGGTTTATGTTTGGATTGTTGAATAAACTACACATGTTTAACTACACACTCGTATAATTGATTGAGAAATCTACACAATCGTCTTAGTATTGTAGACTAAATATGTTATATTCACTATTTCATTTTCAAGAAAGATAATACCTAGGAGCAATATCTATCTTGAATATTGAACTATTAAAATTGAAAAATATAAAGTAACTTATCACATTTAAGCGTTATTTTTCTAAAAAAAGAAAGCTAAGTGATAACAAGATAATAAAACATTAAAGATATCTTGAATAATTAAATTTCTTTAATATGTTTAGAAGCTAAAAGTCTAGTTTATAAGCATGATTCTTTTTATTATTAGTAATGGAAGTTTTTTTTGTGCTATTATTTTATTTGCATTTGAATAAAATATTAGTATCAGAATTATTAATATTCTATAATTTTATTGAGATTAAAATCATTGTTCTTTAACAATTTAGGAAATGATAAAATGTTATATTTTAATAATGTTGAGAAATGTAGGGTTATGATTTTAAATTTTGTTCTGTAAGAAAATAAAGAAAGTTGAATATAATCAAAACCAACAAATGATGATTAAATTTTTTTATCTCAAATATTATATGAACCAATTTTGGTTATGTCCAAAGTTATTGAGGAAGAGTGAAAATGTTATTGTTTTCTTCATATTCAATGTATTCATGTGGACTTGGAAAGAGACACATATCATTGAAGAAATAAATAAATTTGTTATTATGTTTTTATAAAAATCAATATCTAAAACCATTTTATTGTTTTTCAGTTTTGTGATTTATTGACCTACATAATCTACCATATATGAACTTAAACAAAATTTAATTTTTTTCATCTCTTTAATTGATTTCTAGAAATAATCCTAGGAGATGTTCCAATTTAACTTGCCAATATTGCCCGAAGAACAATGACACCTTTTGAGGTTATTGGTAAAGCTAGATGATCTTCATATGCAAGCTACACAACACTTGAGGACTCATCTAATGACTTACTTTGGACGGGGGAATGAAATATTTGAGCTTTACATAGGGCGTTGTTGCTTAGATGATTTGTATTACAAAAGGATGCTACAATGGTTGAATCTAAACCTATGATTTTCTAAATATGTCGATTCATTTGTTTAATTTTGTAAGCAATATTGTAGATAACTAGAACATTACCAAATATGACGTTGGCACATAAAGTTCAACCTTATAACAAATGACTGTATATTTATTTGATTAAATGTAACTATGAAAGAACTGAATTTAATGTAAATATTCATAAAGCAGTGCATAATTTTTTTAAAAAATGTCTAAAATTTCTAAGTTAATAAGTAATACACTTTTAAATGAGAATAAATTGTATATTGACCGAAGCATACGAACTACACTTAGACTTCTTTCAATCAATATTTCAACTATAAACAAAAATTATGACCCTCCATTGTAAATAAGTAACATCTTAAGTGGAAAACTGAAATTCTATCTTTGAGTACAAAGATAACTAAAGGCTTATCTAGTCATAAATAAATATTAACCATGTTCATGAATGGGATTATTGGAGCTTCCTAAGTGGGTGTTAGGTTTATTTACAAATGACACGATTGTACCTTCCCTCTACTTAATCATTACACCTTCTTTTATTGGGTGTCATAATGACATGACATTTATATTTTTCTCTCCAATTTCATTCTTGCATCTTTCAATATTCATGGCTATAATAGAGGAAAAAAATAGTCAAATATGGGAAAGACAAAAGAAAAGGAAACGAAGGCAACTGGAGAATTCTGCAATATATCCTTTTATAGGTGGATAAGGAAAACTAAGAGTCATATGTGTCAATGATCCACACGATTCTGTGTACTTTGAATTTTGAATTTTTGTTACTTTTGAATTTTCTTATTTTCTAAAATCTAAAATTTCATAATATGAATTTTTTTGGATATTTATTCTTTTCAATTGATTTATGGAAACATCCTTTTAAATGAGAACGTCGAAAGTAATACAATTATCTAAATGACAACAACACATAAACAACTTGGTCAAATAGGTGGAAAATTGTCAAATAGAACCTAGACAACAATTGAGAGCTAATCTCAGAAAATTGTTAGAGATGTTAAATGAACTCCTATTATTAGGATATAAAAGAAACCTTCATAATGAATAGTTCATTTTCACATTTCACAAGACGTTAAGGCTTAAAGATATGGAATTATCAACGACAATATATAATGCTCATCAGGAAGAAGTTTTTGTATGTATGTATTTTCTTATTGTAGTATAAAAGGAGGGAGGTGAGGAGCACATTTTACTAGGGGTTACCATTGCATGTTGTCAGGATGATAGAAATAGTAGTTATGATGATTATTATATTGATCTTTTTCCTTTATAGATAAGTTGATTATGTTTATTTTGTTACATGAAGGCGTATAATTATGAATTTCAACCTATTATTTTATACATATGTGGATTCAATTTTTTGATTTTATAATTAACACCATATTTAAGTTGAAGCATCCCTAAATTAGATGATGGTATATAAATTTCAATATATGAACTAAGTGCAGGTTATCAACTACAAAGATTAATGATATTGGGTACATGCATTCATAAACAACCTTGTCATATAAGGCAAATTAGAGAAAGGATTAAAGATATCTTAACTACTAATTCAATCTTATAAGATTTAAAATATAATAGGAGCGAATTATATTATGACAATGCAACGACGAATATATTGACATACATGTCAAACTACACCCAGTCAGATAATCTTACATAGCAACAATTCCTTTGTGAACACATAGTTAAGATGATTTACCACACAAGTGTGTTACTTGCTATATACTCGTGTGGACGTGTACCAAGCATCAATAACTAATAAGAACCTCTTATTAAAACCCTTTTCATTTGAGTTGCATGTTTCAAATTATATACTATTCAAATGAAATAAACAAATCAATTATGTACTATTATGATTATGAATGTTTGTTGAATTAGGGTACATGCATTTAGAAATTCCCATACATATAAAGAAAACTAGACAGGAGATTGAAGATATCTTAATTTCCAAGTCAATCTTATAAGATTTAAAGCATCATGGGTGTCAATTATGTTTTAATAATGCATTGATGAATATAATAACGTAGATGCCAAAAATATGCCTACTCACATGAACTTACATAATAATAGTTCCTTTGTGAACATGAGGTCCAGATGGTTTAACACACGAGTAGGGATGGCAATGGGTAGGGTTCGGTTTGGGTTTTACTCTACCCATATCCATATCCATTTTTTATGACTCAACCCATATTCATATCTATATCCATCGATTTTTACGATTTACTACCCATATCCAAATCCATTGGGTTGTTCGGGTTTTTGGATATCCATCGGGT
>JAOSBL010000006.1:23293198-23315007 GCA_027568915.1 Erythroxylum roraimae | reverse complement strand
TTCTTCTTGCAGAAGAAGCATCTCATCTTCTTAAAGTCATGTGGGCCCTTCGCAATGCCGGACTGCCCACTCTGATTCTGAGGAGAGGTTTTGAATTTTTTACCCTTATCCTTACCTTTAGACTGCTGGGGTTTAGCCTTCCCCTTTCCCTTCGGAGCTACATACATAGCTGAATGAGAAGAACTCCTGATCTTCTCTTTTGTTGTAGCACACCAGGAGATTAAAGCATTAACGTCCCGATGCTCATCCTGAGAGACGTAGGAGGTGGCCAATGTCTCAAACTCCTTAGGAAGAGTATTTAGTGCCAGATGCACTATCAGCGAGTCCTGAATAATTATATCTAGTGCCTTCAGCCTACTCTGAAGGTGCACCATCAGGATGATATACTCTCGGACGCCTCCCTCTCTAGTGTACCTCATGGAGAAAAGTTCCTTGATCAAAGCACTCTGCTCTGCATGAGAAGAGACCTTATACCTCTGGGATATACTTTCCATTAACTCACGACCTACTGTCGCGTCTGGTAATCGTCTCAAAAAATGATCCGATATTGTCCTCTTAATAGTCAAATAGCACAGTCTATTTGACCTTTCCCAGGTCGCCATTGCTGCTTTGTCAACTTCTGAGCTGACATCTGTAAGTGGTGAAGGCCTCTCTACATGCATGGCCATACTGATGTCCGCTATCTCCAATGATAAATCAATGTCCTTCTTCCACTTCTTGAAGTTGAAACCGTTCAAGGTTTCAATGGTGACAACATTATTGTTAACTGAGAAGGTGACTGAAGAATAAAAAAGACAATGTTAAAATAGTATACATGCAGGATAACAATGATACTCAAAGCATTAAAGTATCTCATCTGAGAATATAATCACACATATTATGAAATACCTTTGGGCTGAATACATAATATATGCAATCAGATTCCCACATAAAATCGATCAAAGTACAAACCATCAACTCTCATGATACTACCACCTTTGGGTGAATAGACCATTTAAGCAACGGCTTCCTCTATCAAATGCCTTTATGAACATCCTAAAACATTATGTAAGGTCAACACCTTTGGGCAGAATAACCAAACATAAGGTCAAAGACATCCCTAAATATGTTAGCAGATCAATCTAAAATACTGACTTGAAGGGCCACTTTGGTGACTACATTTTCATCAGTACCCTAGAAAGTCCACACACACAAGGGATACAATTTTATGTCATCCTCACATTCTACATGGGCATAGTGTATGTGAAAAACAATCATAAATGAAGAAACCATATTCACAATCAATTAATCACATATTTACTGAAAACATTGTCTTTGAACTTTATTTGAGAATTTGGAAAAACAAAATATCTCAATAGAAGTGTTTATCGTACTTTTCAATACCGAACGTACTGCACGAGACATTAAATCGTAAGTGTCTCCCTCATGTGCTATTCGAAGTCCGAATACACTCAAAAATGGCTTTGATAAGTTTTAAAACTTTTCCGGAATGGAATTACCAACGTAATAAATCCAGAAAAATTTAAAAGCTACTTAAAAAATTTTCTCGAACTCGAAAATTGGCCCAAAAGGACCCGGGGAACCTTTAAGGGGATTTTGAAAATTTTACTTTTTTTTTCTACTATAGAAATTTTGACGTCAGCCGCTGACGCGACCGCCCGCGTCAGCGCTAGTGGGCACGGATCGCGAGCGCGCACTAGCGATCTGGTGCGTGCGACGTTTCACACGTCGACACGTGTCCCAAATCCAACAGGCCACGTGTCGCGCTGGATGCGGCGCGTGTCACGCAAGCGCCAGCAGACTAAAGCCCGTGAGAGCGTGAGCCACGTGGGACACATGCGTTGCACGCAAGCGTTCTCCTCTTAGTGGTGCCACTCGGTGGGATGAACGCACGCGCCTCACGTACCGCCGCTCCCTCGCCATTGTAGCAACTTGCATCACCCTCCAACGGGGAGGGCAATTTCTGGCGACCCCGAAGTCGAATTTTTCCCCGTTTGGCCCGTTTTTGACCCATTTTTCGTAGCTAACCATATGTACACTACTTTTACGCAATTATTCATGCAAAAAAGCTAAAAAACAAATCAAAAAATGAAGAAAACTGTAAAGAATGGAAACCGAAAAACCTTTATTTTCCGTCATCCCGATCACGTAACCACTCTGATATCATGTGTAACACATAGCACAGGCCCTATTACGTACCCAGGATCATACATGAAAGGATAAAAATGAGGGAATTGCGGAATACCTGTTTTCAAGTCCATTCTGACTTCCAAACAGTTTTCATCATCCAAACGAGCTCCAATTCTTCCGGGCCAGTTGAGGAAGTTGTTCACCGTCGTTCGGTCTAGACCTTTCTACAGTTTGCTCAATCACGAGCTCTCTTAACAGGTCAGAGAACTTTAGGCTCGTGAATAGCTGAGTAACTGTAGGAAACCTTGAACTTTATATAGCTTCCATATCAGGCCGATATGGACCACATCCACACTGAAAGGGATCTATTTTTCTCCTGAACTTTGACCCATTAATTTAGATCCTTTATTGAGCCACTTTATTACCCTTATCTAGATTGAATTACATAACTTAACCAGTAATTTATTGAAAACCAAAATTACAATTAATAACTGGCCACTTAAAAGGAGAAAGACAAAATTGCCCTTAACCTCAAGGGTAAAAATGTCTAACAGAAACACCGCAGTGACAAAAGCAAGAGGACAACAACACTTAAGGAGGCTAGGGTTTCATCTAGGATTTCCGAAAATGGAAGAAAGGTGGTGTTTGGATATAGAAATCGAGTGTTACAAGACTAAAATAAAGCTTGTTTGGTCCAGAGCTGAGTTTGTTTTGTTTGGGGATAAGGATTATTGTAATCTAAGTCTAGAATTTAAAAGATTTTAAAATTCAAAATCAATTCTAAAATTATATTAATTATTTTTCTTAATTTGATTAAATTTAATAATTATATCAAATTAATTTTTAAAAGTGCTTTTCCAAATTAGAATTAATTATATTTCAATTAGATTGAAATCAATTAATTAGACTCCTTAAAATTAAGAAAAGTATATTCTTGAGTAATTAAGAAATGCAATTTTGTGTTTGATGAGATGAGTAAAATTAAATCCTTCATTAAAATATTAAGCGTACATTGAGAACGTGATTATTGTCTTCCATTATTTAAGAACAAAACCAGAGTTCTATTTATTATAGGCTTGTTAAGGGACTTAATGCCCTTTTAACCTAAATATGTTTTAACTTAAATTAATGGGTCCTACTTAACTAATTTGTATAATTTAAATGAATGACTTATGATCATATGAATTTAGAGGGAACGTTAGGCATAATATATAAGATATGTTTCGGAAAGATCTATCACCTAACAAATTTAGGAGTCATATGAGATGTAATGATAAGGATGTTGTGTACCTAATTTAAGTTTAGTTAGTTTGATGAGTAACACAAGGTCAACTAAATTTAAATGGGAAACTAGCCCACTAAAGAGATTGAAGTAATCTTTCTGAATAATAGTAAGGGTTATTATTTCAAATAAAATAATGAGAGTAATCAAAATTCTGATTAAAGTCTTGATCTTATTTAATTGTCATGGTATATAACCATTTATGCTTTTCTTACATTTATATTTTCTTTTGAGTAGAAATTACCTTTGCTTAGTATAGTTGATACTAAGATTAAATAAACTAAATATCTTAGATATAGATTAGATTTGAGAAGAGTTCTTAAAGTTAGAAAGAATATTTATGTGTCTTTTGGGTAGAAATTACCTTTGCTTCGTATAGTTAATACTAAGATTAAATAGACCAAATATCTTAGATATAGATTAGATTTGAGAAGAGTTCTTAAAGTTAGAAAGAATATTATGCATCTATTATGCAAATTTTCAATTAATCACCATTGACGATTTGGTGACAAAGTTTTAGATATATATCAATATCATATAGATGAAAAAATGAGATGAAATTTTGGGTTAACAAACATCTTACAAACTTTGATGACAACATATAAGATTATGTTAACACCAACATAGCACATTGCAAGAAGTTGCATAAAGTAGAACCAAAAGGTATAGTATCTTGATAAAATTGTTCCACTCAATTTAGCCTACTAAAAGCATAATTATATATTACAATTGAAGGAATTTTCTATAAAATGATAATAGTTGTTGTTAGAAGAAAAATGATTGCCTAACCTTTCTTGCCTGTGCAAGATATGATAGATATTATATGTATTTCTAGTTCATTCTTAAGAGTATTTGATATTGAATTTAGATTTAACATTACTACAATATTCAAGGCATGGTAAGAAATAGATTTGTCGAGTAAAAGTAGGTGATCTAAGTTTATACATATAATTTGTATGTATTGGATCAAAGGAGATTTATGCTTAACATAAGTGACAAGAATATAAAGTTGGATAACAAAAACTATCCCTTCATGCCATATTGGTCAAATAAACATAATGAGAATCATATGATACATAACGATAGATGTATCCTTTTGATCATGAATGGTATGAAACTTATGAAATTTGCTAAGTTGAAGAAAAATCAAATCAATCTTTAGTGAAATAATGATGATGGAATTGAACTGTTAAAAAATTATACATGTGATGATTCTTATAACAATTTATAAAACATGATGATTCTTATATTTTATTAGAAGTACGAATGACTTTCTGTGATATATTCATATGTATTAAATGAAATATTGATTTAAAATTTTGAAATGTTTAAAATGTTTAAATCTAATTAGAAATTAAGTATTAAGAATGCTAAAGCACTTTGATGAGATCAATGTAGCGACATTAAAATCTTTTGGTTATTTATAGGGAATGATATTCTTTGGCGAATACCTTCATAACAAAATTCCATAAGAGTATGTATTTACTTAAGCAGGAAAATAAAATATAAGATATTCTATAATACAGTAATTATTTATTTTATAGTTATGTCTTATACTATAGCTTACCTTTGATATTTCAATCATGTCAGTTAGCAAGATTCCATATTAAATATGAATTAGTAAGACTTTGAAAGAGTCAAAGTTAATAATTTTAGGATGTGATGTTATTGAATTATATATTATACAATAAGTTTAGAACTAAATTGGAAAATAAAAGGTTATGAGATATCTATATGGCTGGATATAAACGTACAAACCTATTGAACAATTTTTTGTTTCAACGTATACTTATAGGAGAAAGATTATGAGATATCTATATGGCTGGATATAAACTTACAAACCTATTGAACAAATTTTTTTGTTTCAACATATACTTGTAAGAGAATGGTTTTCAAGATAAGTAGTAGGAGCATAATGAAATTTGAAAAGTTCAAATCTCTTGACAATGCTTCCAATTGGAACTAGTACCTTTATTGATACATTTGATGTATAGTTAAAAGGCTATAAGACGTTGAAAGATTCATTTTCTTGATAAATTCAAAGAGTTTATTTTGAAGATAATTGTGAATTTATCTTGTCTACTATAAGGTTAATGGAAGTATAGTTATCCTTTTTAGTAGGTGTATGTAAAGACATGTTACTCATAGAGAGAAAAATAATTTATATTTTCAATTGATGAAAATATAATTATCTAAGATCAATTCTTGTTAGATATGAAAGGATAACAACTTAATTCTAGGAATTAGATTTATAGAGATTGATTGTAAGTTCTTTAACTATTCTACTTCAAATATGTAGATAATTTACTTAAGGTATTTAGTATTTGAGATATCTAATACTTATGAAGTAATAAAGATATCTGTTAATCTATGTATGAGTTGATATTTGAGTTCAAGTTTATATGGATATTAACTTTAGAAGTATGTAATAATTAAGGTATATTTTACTTTGAATAATATTATTTTGAGATTAGAAAGGTTCCAATGTAGCATTGCTTGCTAATCAAGCCATAATACATTTCTAAATTACTGAAAATGATTATTTGGATTAAAAAGTTCTTTAATGAACTTGATAAAGTTCCTTGCATTATTTAGATAATAATGTACTATCCAATATTAGAGCTATTGAACATGTAAAAGAAGCTAAAGTGTCATCAAATATGTAAGTATATATTTTGGTAGTTTCTCTTAATTACGATGATAATAATTAAGATAAAAGTTGTAAGATTTAAGCTAATACTCACTATAGAGAATCTAGTAGAATTCTCTCACTAAACCACTATCCTAGTAGGAGCATGATTGTCAGATAGACATATGGTATAAGATACTTAAATGATTGACTTAGTGCAAGTAGGAGATTGTTGGTCTACGTGCTACAACCAATCGGTGTTTTGTTTTATACATCTGAAGATATATATAATAAAGTCAATGGGATAAATCTAAATTGCAAATGAAATTATAATGAGATCATAAATGAGATTTATATTACATTTATGTATTATCTCTAAATTATTCCTAGCCATTGTTCTATTAAGACTAGACATTAATATAGTATAAAAAGACTAGAACACATTACGTTTCTTTCTTATAAAAGAAGTATTCAATTTCATATACTGAATTATAAAAATACTTAAACAAACGCGTAGGTTCTTGTTAAAGAACATGTTCACTAAATTAACCCCATATGAGAATTCCATCTAGAACATTACTTGTATATTTATGGAAATTCTCATTGTGAAGATTGTATAAGTAGTCCATTAACTTGAAATCTCCAAAATTATCTTATATGGAGATTATTATGTTTTGATACTATTTATGATTTATTCTAGTTAAGAGTATCATAACCCTAAAGCAATTAGGGAGAATGTTCCATTGTTCTCGATTAGTATTAATTTTGAAAATCCTTAGCCAATGTCGAATAACACTTTAAAAATGTTTTTCAAATGTCATCAATTGAATAAATTACTAATGGTGGAGAACTAATATCATTAAAGAGTAGACATTAATTCTACGCTCTTTATATAATCAAAACATTGTATGATGAAAAATAGAATTATACAAAAAATCATGCATAGAAAGGTTATTCAAAATCACTTTGACATTCCTAAATATTTTGGTGGAATTGATGCTTTGCTAGGCACCATTCTTAATATTATGGATATAAATTGTTTAATTAGATAATTAAAGATAAATTAAAGGAGTTTAATTTATTTAATCCTAAATATAACTCAAGGTTATAATTTATATCAATTACCAACATATTTAGGAATCTAAAGGGTCACACACAAAGAACAAGTTGAAGAGAGAAAAATATTTTAATCAAGTTGGACTTAATTATAAAGTTTGAAAAACTTTATGAATAAACATGATATTAGGTCTTATTTGAGCTTAATTAGTATTTAACTAGAATTAATTATACTTCTAACTAAAGTTTAATTAAAATTTAATTTTAATTTTAATTAAATTATTAAAATGTCCATAATCTATTATAAATAGACTTAAATTTCAATGGAGCTAACACTTCTTGCCTAACTCTATCTGCAATCGTTACAGAGTTCCCTTAGCATGTTCTATGGATATTATTAAAGGTCAGATACTTGTGCGACTATGGTGGTTGAGATAAGTAAATTTCAAAAATAATTGAAAGGAAACGAGAAGAAAATGATCAAGCTTTAGAATAAGGTAGAAACTAAGATTCATGCTTTATTATGATTTATGTGTTAATTATTTTATAGAATTTAAGTGATTTTAACTTTCAAGAAATAAAAACAAAAGTTTTGTGTTTATTCCATTGCATCTAGGATCAAATCCGCCTCCCCCGATTTCCCAATACAATTTAATAGGGTATTTAATCTTTGTTATTATAAATTAATTTGAATATAAAAATTTGAGAATAAACATACCTTATAAATGAGATTATAATGTGATTATAATTACGAGAAAAATAGTACTATTAAAAAAGCATTATTCACTAAGAGGAGGTTTTCTTATTATAAATTTTGGGTGATTTAATTTAAGAGCTAGCTTATCCTAAAATTTCATAGTCAAACCAACATTGTGTAAACTCCCAAAATAAATCGATTTCTATTTTGAAAAGGTTATGTTAAATTCTACTTATTTTATTAAATTGAGAAATAAACTGTTGAAACATAAAATGCATTTATGTCATTTTTCATAATGCAATCAATATCAAGATGAATAATATATAGTTGTATTATTGACTCAGAAGTTGATAATTATTTAGTTAAGAAAATAAGTAAATCTAACATTTGGTAAATTTTTGCCTTTGTCAAATTCAAATATTCACAATTAAAGTTCATATTTGAACTTATTTATGAAGAATTCTAAGTAGTATCTAACATACATACTTTAGATTTTGAAAAAAAAAAAAGAACTCAAGATAATAACAACATTATATTATGAGCCCTTGAAGCCTATAATATAATGCATTTCGCACGCACTTACAAGTTACATATCACTATCTAATTAGAAGAAAAGAAGAAAAGAAGAAAAAAAAGAGAGTAGGGCAAATACATAGATAAGTTAATCGTTTGACAGAAGGAAACAAACTACGTACTGAATGTTTTCCTTCTCTTTTCTTTTGTTTGGTTTCCAAAATAAAATGACTTAACGAACTACTGGTAGTATAAGGAATTGATTAATTGTGCTTGGGCAGCTGACTCTGGGAAACTTTTGTTTTTGGTGGACCACCCCTGAGAAGGACACTCTTAAATACTCTCGATCTTTTCCCTTTCTTCACCGGTTCAATCTCCAATTCCTGGTCAGTTATCCACATAAATCTTATTACACTGCCTCACATAACCTATCTGCACTCATATCATGAGAATGTATTTAATATGTGTTGATCACAAAATGATAAGTATCGATCATCTACCTTCTCTCCTCTCTTGGGTTGTTTGTCCTCTTTCTCGTCATCAATATTGCTACCTGTTTGTATGGAAATGAGTTATTAGAAAGCAGAAAGGACCCTGGATTATGCTGGAAGTTTTGAATCTGCCACGACTCTATTAAGTCAATGCAGGTTGTTCTATCTCGAATACAGTTTTGTACGTATAAAGATGCTGAAAATTGAAGAAAATATTCCAAATATATGTTTCATGCATGCATATCAAGTGAACAAAAGACTAAACTCACTTGGATCCAGTTACATTGTTATATTTAATGGCAGGAAGAAACATGAACCTCACCTGCATCATGGCTACTTCTCATTGAGGTATTGGGAACACAATATACCCTGAAGCTAGGAGATCCAGGAGATGCTAATAAGCTATCTTGTCTTACATTTCCTTTTCCTTCCCTATTTTGCAATTCATCCTCGTTGTCTCCAACCCCATCATTAAATAATTGCTGATCTTCTTGGGGTCTTATTTCCCTTTGCATATGCAACTCTTTTTCCGAATCATTAGAAACAAAAACCCTTGGGAATGCTTTTTCAGCTATTGGTGAAGAAACACTTTTTCGACCATTATGGGTAGAATAATCAATGTCTTCCTCTATCCCATCTTTATCGAGCGTAATGTGTCTCCGATAGAAGGGCTTAGCTTCCACGGTTGGCCCTGTCTCCTCCAACACCATTCTAGAACTGCCGCAGCCCATGAAGGTGGTGGAGGACGACAAAAGGCCTGGAAAAAGGAAAAAGAGAAAATTAGGAATGAGAGCCTGAAGAAATCACATGCGATGGAGGAGGAATATTTCAGTACTCGGATGTCCCCTGGTTTTGAGAGCCATGTAATGTAATTATCAAAAAATAAAATTGAAGGAGGGGCCTAACGAGTATTACGGGATTTGCTAAAAACAAATTAGTTAGTATACATTCAATAACATAGATTCATGTTGAGGCGGTCATATATAGAACAATCCCTCTCTTTTATCATTATATTCGTATCTAAGTTTGGTTATTACAATTAGAGCCATACATAAATAATAATATAATATTTGAAAGTTGGTAGATTGGCTGAGATATATAAACATAGGACAACATCAAAAGGGATCTTTTACCCTTTGAATCTTTATTCATTGTCAACAAAATTTATATTCAATTACTGTTAGAAATTCACAAGTAGAATAATACCACAACAGAAAGAGATATAAAGATGATGTGGGTTATATTCAAAGATAAGATTCATAACATATTGCCTTAAAGTTTTAAGTTGAGATATAATGTCATAGTTATATATAAGCTTACTTAGATTTGGTCTAATTTCTCCCCAAGCATCCTCAAAACCCTTCAACTATAATAATAATACCTTACTAAAGAAAGAGATGAAATGAGTGAACATAAACTTCATCACGAATTTTGGTTAAAACTCACAAATGAAATCATTTTCTTGCTATTTAGTTTCCTTCTTTATCTCCCAAAGTTATGTTGCCAAATCTAACCAATAAAGATTATATATTTGAATTTAATAAATAATTCATAAAGTAACTCAATAAATTTGGATTATTTTTAATCCATATGAATGAAGTTTTTTGTGAGAGAAATTATTTTATACTAACAAAGAGTACAAAATATAATATCTTTAATTCTTCATAATCTCATTTGAATTTTGTAATAATTTTTCTTTGAACTTCTTCAACACAATTTACATATAGACATATAAAAGAGAAAATATCAATGATCACTTTTTAGAAAATAAGAACACAAATTTATAGAATTGCATTACAAATAATGGAATAATATAAAATATAAAATAGCATGATAGAACAAAAATAATTTAGTTGAGCATTTCAAATAAAAGGGAAAGGCTTAGTCTCCATTAACAATCAATCAACTTTAATGTTAAGTATTTTATGAAAATTTGAATTTAAGAAACCTCTCTTTAATTATTTTTAGATGCTAGGCTTATAATATTTAATTACTTTGATATTTTTCATTTCAATTATCATGTTTTGAAAAATATAATTTTCTCTCTTATGATATTATTTAGCGATGATATAACTCTCAATTATATTCCATTTATTTTTATCTATTTTTAGTTAAAATGACATAGTATTAAAATTTTTATATTTCATTATGACATTATTTTAGAGTTATGTATAGATGATATAATATTATCTATACAAAAATATTTGAAAAGAAATATTAAAAATTAAACATAGTTTAAGTAGTTTAATTTTAAGTTGCACCCTTTCTTATTGCAAAAAAGTTGGGACATACAGACAAAAGTTATAGAAAAGTGAGAAACCAATAAAGAGGAAATCTTACATAGCAACCAATGATTTGAGTTAAACAAGAATTTTGCATCAACTCCATCTTTACTAAAAATCTTACTTTTCACAATTGCTAACATAGTCATAGTTAAGGTGAACATGCCAACTATAACACTTTTTAGTGATATTTCTATGTGTTGTCTTTCTTAACTCTTATTTTAAGTAAAGTAATAATAATAATGTCAAATTTCTTACTGGACCTCTTTCTATTTTAGGGACTCACACTCCTTAACATTCTAAGTTGCTAGTTTCATCATTTAAGTGGTTTAACACAGAGCACCTTGATCTTTCAACTATAGGGAGTGTAAATAATTCTGCAAACCTATTTAAAGACAATCAATCAACTTTCGAAGGGACTGTAGATGGTGGTGGTGGTGATGATGAAGTTACATCCAAACCTATAGAATGATATTAGATTTTTTTGTAGCCTTTTAATTTTTTTTACAAGGCTTAATTATTGTGTCCTTTTACTTTTTAGTAAGGCCATATGCATTTGGATGTCTTGTTTATTCATCTATATGGTTTACTGTGACTAAATTTTATAGATTTATCAATTGATTTTAACCTAAGTTTTTGTGCAAAACGAACTTTTAAGGACTAATTTTTGCATAATTTTAGGAATTTTTTAGACTACTCAAATCTTGTGTTTTTTGAAATCTTCGATTCTAGCCTTTAAAAATCTTTGAATTTAACTTTTTGTAATATTACCTTCTGAGATTTTACATTTCATGAATGTAATGTTATATAATATGACTTTTTGAAGCTCCCTGAGTGATGTGTTTGAATCTTGTGAATATGAAGTTTTAAGACTCCTTGAGTCTATCATTTTATGCTTTCTAAGTAATATTTAGAGACCTTATAAGTCTTATATTTTGAGAGTCCATGAATCTATCATCATTTTATAGATTTTAAATATGATGTTTTACGACTTATTTAGTTAGATTTTTTGAGACTTTATAAGTTTGTCGTTTGGTAAATTTTATGAGCCTAACATTTTGTGAATCCTTCGGTATAACATTTTGAAACTGTCTAAACTTGTCATTTTGAAATTTTTATGAGCTAGTACGGCGTTTTTATCCTATATAAATATGACATCTTGAAAGTTTTGTGACCCCTTTAGTTTGACATTTTGAGACTTTATGAGTATATTATTTTGTAAATTTTAAGTTTGATTTGTTATAACTTCAAATATTTTGAAATATATATTGCGTATATTTAAAATCAAACTTTATTGGCAGAAAAAAAATGATTTACAATTTTAAGAATAGTAAGGTATAAAATGTTGACCATTTCAAGTCCTAAGAATTTCTAAGTTGTCCAATCTTTCGAGTTTTTATGTATCAAGTTTGATGATATCTTATAATTTATATGTGCCTGTCTAGTTTAAAGCTTATTTTCCATTAGCTTCCAATGTGTCAATGGTGTCAGTTATTCTGAATACAACTTGATCATTCTCTATGATATGTTATCTAACTCTTTTATTGTTTAATAGTTTTTCCTATTATTAGTATGTTGAATTCTTCATATCTGTTTGTTTGCTTCTTTCATTAATTAAGTCAAGTTTAGCTTGCAATACTGTTTCATTTGTCTGTAGGTCTAAGGTTTTTGACACAGTTAAAAGCATTTTAAAGATCTGTTAAGATTAGTACTTATACTTCTTATATCAAGTTGGATATAGTTTCTTTTATTAATATCATTAGAGAAGCCTGATAACCCTAAAGAATTTTAGATAACATGTATGCACACATACCTTTAACTATATTATTTTTTATTTTAAACTCTATAAATGGTTTTATTAGTGACCTTTGTGAGACATTAATTTGTGGGTTCACGATATATGTAAAGTTTTCTTTGATGCTTTGGGCCTTAAAAAACATTTTTAAGTTTGCGTGAATGGATTGTGGATCATTGTTTGTTACTATGCATAAGGAACATGTGAAGTGGCTCGTCAAAAATTGCTCTATGATCTTTCTTGATATGAATGGGTAAAATTGTACTTCTGCCCACCATGTGAATAGTATTGGAGATAATATTAGGTAATATTCAGTTATAGGATGGTAGGGTCTTATAGCACATATCATATATTTTGACATATTCTGGCACTTCACACCTAAGTGATGTCCAAAAATATCCTTGTCACTATATTTTAAATGCTAAAGTTGAACATCTCTAGCACGATCTGCAAGAACCTTCATGAAATTCCTTTGAGATTTCTGCTATTTAAGATGACACGACACATTTTAAGTAGTGTTGAATATAGGATCATTTTTAAAGTTGCTTGTTTATGGTAGATGGTAATGTAAGCATATAAGTATTATTATCCATTATGCTTACTTTATCTCATATAGGCCTTGAACAACAATGCTAACCATGCTTCCATCCTTATTTGATGCATTGTTAATATTTATGGTCTAAGCAAGCGAAGCTTCCAAAGCAACTTAATTTGAATCTATTACACCAATGGATATAGTGCATTCAACCACAAAGTATGCTAGTATCTAGGATTTAGTTGATGTTTGAAGCACGAATCTAAACCTTAAATTCTCCAAGCTCTACTGATCATTTCACCTTCCTTCCTAACATTTTTAGCTTATATAAAATTTTTTGCAACGATTGATCTTCTTTAATGATAATAGGATGAGCTTAAAAGTATGGTTGTAATTTTCCAGCCAGTTTGAGGACAACTAGAACTGCTTTTCCCATTCAATCTATATGGTTTATGGTTTTTAGATGATTCTGGCATAATATATCGACCTTTGATTTCCTTCTTTTAAACTAGCATATAATTGATTTATGCTGCCACCAAGGCATACAAATATAGAATTTCTCCATTGTGTTTGTATGTGTGAGGATGGGATTAAAAGGAAAGGCAGGTTTTGAAAATAACTCTTCAAATCTTTAAATGCTTGTTCAAACTCCCTATTGCATTTGAATATTGTATTTTGTTTAAGTACTTTAAAGATCATGAGATATCTTTTTGTCTATTTTTATTATTAATTTTATTATTTTAATATGTATCTTTATTATTCTTTATTTGTATTTGTATTTGTATATTATATATGATTTATGTTTTTTCATTTTTCATTTTTTTATTTTTTTTAGTCTTGATATTTTCTTTTATTTTTCCTATAGGTCTATCAAAAATAACTCTCTACCAATTAGGGGTAAGGCTACATACTTCTAAACCTCTCCAGACCCCACGTCTCAGTAGGACTTCTACTGGGATATTGTTGTTGTCGATGATGAAGATGATGATGTTATTGTTGTTGTTGAGATTTTTTATGTGGATATAGAAAGAAAACAAGACAAATTTATAAGTTTACCTATTAAGTTAAGTGCCTCCTTTAGGGTTTGTGTTGACTTCATATAGATAATTGCCTTCATCTTTTGGGGTTTTGTTTCAATACCCCTTTGACTCAGCATAAAGCCTAAGAACTTTTGTTATAAGCTCCAAATATACACTTCTTAAATTTTAACTTCATGTTATAATTTTTTAGTGTGGTGAAACATTCTCACAGATCTGTTAAGTGATTCAATCTTTGCTTTTATCTTGACAATCATATCGTCAAGGTAAACCTCCATACTTCAGTTGATTTGCTTGTAAAACATTAAATTGACAAGCCTATGATAGGTCTCTTTTGTATTCTTAATTTGAAATGGATCATCTTGTAATAGTATTTTTTTCATAACGAATGTTGATTTTTTTTCTTATCTCCTTTACACATTCAAATTCAGTTATATATCGAGTACATATCTATGAGACTTAACTAATTGTGACCTATTGTTACATGTACAAGTAGATTTATCTTTATAATTAAGGGAATAACTATCCTTAGGATAGACTTTGTTTAGGTTTGTAAAGTCACCAAGCATGCATCATTTTTCATTGCACTTATTTACCATTACTATGCTGGTAATTTGGATAAATCTCTTATTTAATAAAACTTACACTTAAGAGTTTGTTTGCCTTTTCTTGCACTACTTATTGTCCCTCTTTTCAACGGATTCTTTTCTTTTATTTTATAAGTTTGACATTTGGTCTCCTATTCATCCTATCAATTATTATTTATGTCTATATTTCTTCCATGTTTAAGGGGGACCACATGAAGAAATCTAGCTACTCTCTCAAGAATTGTTCCATCTTAGTATGTTGCACTTCATCTATGTCAATTTTGACTTGCAATACTTTGTTGTGTTTTGCATCCCTAATTTGGATTTCTTGAATTTCTTTGAGTATTTCAACCATATTTTGATTCTCTATGGGCTTTAGGTCCATTTATTCAACACAAACCTCTAGTGGTAGATTCTTCTTTTTCAACAGGCACTGTCTCGGTATTTGATAATCACTTGAGACTTTTCTCATGCCTCTCTTAGTTTAGAAAATTCTGATAAGTTGATATGGTGATAAGATGACCCCTATTTTGTAAATCAAAGGTCTAATGTTATATATTACTCCCCTATGTATGATGTGGAGCTTAAATATTTAGGTGTTCTACTTGATACACTCACATATTGTAATAGGCATAATTAATATTTTTTCCTTTAAAGAAGACTTCACCCTCTTTAAAATAAGTTAAAGGAAAACATGTCAAGTGAATCTACAGTGAATCAAGTCCCATTTCCTTAGACTTTGTAAAGAAGAATGTCAACAGAACTTTCATTATCTATCATGATTTCTTCGTAAAAAAGATTGTCAACAAAGCTTCCATTATCGATCATGATTTCTTCTTAAAGAAGAAGGTCAATATAGCTTCCATTACCAATAATGATTTATTTTTCCTCAAAATTCATAATGATTATTATGATGACCATTAAGTCTTTATGAGGGTTACATTGGCTAGACATTTATTCTTCCTTAAATATGATATGTCTTCTTATTTGATATCTTTTGATTTTGCATATTAGATATAGTGTTCACCTAGTTATATAAGTGGACCTTTTTAGCTAAGATATATTGTATTTACTATCCTTTTATTATAGTCTTATAGACCTGTTCTTTAATGCTACTTATTCTCAACCTTGTAATTGAAAAAATTTATCTTCATTTCTTCTAAGACATTGCTCTGACTGTCCCCTATTGTAGGGGCTCACCAATGTTTCTCTTAAGGTTTTTATGAAATTTGTTATCGTGTCCATAGTCTTGGTGGAATATGTGGTAGTTCTCCGTTGATCGCTTCCCTTGTGTCATAGGTTAAGGAAATCTACTAGATATCACTCTTTTATGAAATTTAGAATGTCATTCATGTACAAGTATGATGCAAAGTAGTTTAAATTCTTCTCATTCTCCAACCTTGTTTTTCTTTTTAGTTATCTTATATGATCTCGCTTCCCCTGACAAGAAAACTTTTTTAAGCTAAGACCTACTACAATATTATCATGTATAGTAATCATGTCATATATAATGTAAAATAGTTTCACTTCTTCTCATCCTCTTGATTTTGTTTTCATGATACATCGAGTGAATCGTGTCTATGCTGATGTGCTGTGAGTGTGGTTGTGACATTATTTTGATTTGTACACCTTTTTCTACTTAAGTTGTAATATGTCTCATGTGCTATCAGTTTTTCTATTGGGTACCATGAGGAGGTTCAAACTTGATCTCTTATGTTTATGCAAGTGTGGGCTTAGACTGAAGAGTTATAATTATGACCGATACTTATTATTGAATATTCTTGATTGTTGCTAGAAGGCTTGCATAGTCAAAAAGGGAAGGCATCTGTACTAGGGAAGATGGTGGGGACTAAGGATAGTTATGAAAAAGGAAGTATTGTTGATAAAATTTGTTGTTAAGATAATGAGATATGAGTCTATGATTCCTAATAATACTCTTATCAAAATTAACATAATGTGGATCTACAATAAGCGTCAAATGATAAGAAAAATTTTCAAAGTATTTGAATTATCTAGTTATAAGTTTAGGCTCATGCGTTTGATAACAAACTTGACTTATTCTTTTAATATACCTTCAAAACTAAATGTCAAGAGATTTTTTTTGTTTGGCCTCTAGTAATCAAGTAAGAGTTAGATCGATGAAATATAATATTTTAATGAGATAAGTGAGTAAGTTGAAAGTGGTTTTATTTTAAAGAATAGTGATCACTTTTATAACAATATATAAGTACATGAAATTGTAATATTTATTTTCATTTTATATAATCTTTTAAAAATCTTAATTTAATAAGCCTATTTTTTTACTTTGAACTTTTGAGATATTTTCGTATGTATTATATTGCATCATGTTAAAAACATTATTTAATACCTCAAAACACATAACTTAGAATCAAGATATGATCAGTGTTAAAAATTTCGTAGGTACCGACCAAAAGGTACCGTACTGGCCAAAAAACGGCACGAAACTTAACTTTTTGATATTAACCGATATTGTAAAGTTAAAAAAATTAAAGGATTTTTTTGCGCGCAAAATTACCTCCCTCTCCTCTAGCCCAGTGTTTGTAACCTGTCTCTCTCACTCTCACTTTGTTTCTCTCTCTCTCCCCCTCTCTTTCTCTGATGTCTCATAGCTCCCAACCACCACTGTCTCTCCCTCACCGCTTCACATTGTTGCTAGCCACTACTTCACAATCATCTCTTCCTCACATCGCCTACGTGGCCAATGCACAATCCAATCGCACAAGCCTCCACAACCACCACTTGTTCCTGTTGCTGTAATCTAAACTTCATACCCAAAATCAACCTTCTTCTTTGAAATTGACCTTGAACTAAAAGAATGAAGACTGAGACACAAAAACACAACAAAGAAAAAAAGCTAGAGAAAAAGGTGAATAGAAGAAACTAGAAAGTTGGTGCAAGGCAAGAGAGAGAACAAAAGCTAAAGCAATATCCTCTCTTTCTAACAGCTATGTTATTGTTGTTTACTAAAAAAGTGAGACATCTAGTTATTTATTTAATTATTTTAATTATGCAAATGTAGTCCATTTATATGGTAATTTATGTCAACAACGTTATGGATATTTTTTATACTTCTAATTAATATTATAAAATTAGACAAAATTTAAAATGTAATATATTCGAAAATTATCCTCCTCTGATAAGGTTAATAAAGCCTTTTGCATTTTTAAATGAACAAAAAAGAAAATAAAACAAATTTTAGTAAGTATTAATGTTATAATTGAAATTCTATTAACAACAAAAATATAGTTTCTTTAAGGGTAAAAGTACTATAAGTATATTGAAGACAAAATGGCTAGGTATTGGAAAGTGTTGCACTCATTGGAATGATTTAAAATATGGATAAATTACATTCATAATGATATCTAAATTGGTTTAGGGAATACTTGTAGCATAATTTTTAGTCAAAATTCGTGTTATGATAGTAAAATTATTAACGTTGAGAGTTTATGATATTGAAACGAAATGACTGTTATAAATTAAACTTATTTGAGAAAAGTATTAGCATAACTAATTTGATATTTTCCTTATATAATGGACAATTTTATTAGGACATTAATAATGATAAAAGAATAAATACTTTTGCAATAAATTGAAACTTTAAATATTTGATTGATATAGTTTATAATTATATCTAGTATTATAAAATTAGCTAAAGCTCTAATTTTAAATTATAATTTACCCAGTAATATATAATGACTTAATCCAAAATTATTTTAAATAAATACTAATCCAAAATTATTTTGAATAAGTAGTAAGTATTTCCCAAATTTTTATCACCAGTTTAAATGTATCAAAGATAGAATACCTACAATTAGAGTTGTTCAAAATTATATTAGGTAATATCGAATGTTAAACTTGTTATCCCAACAGTAAAGGATTATCATACAACATGTAAACATAAAGCGATCAATTATGATTGATGTTACCAACCAATTAGATTAATAAAGTTTATACACAAAAGTTAAGGTAATTTATTTTTGAAATTATATTGACTAATAAATTAACAAACATATATAAATTAACCAACTTATTTATTCTGTAAATTAAGTCACAAAATTAAATAATTTGGATTTTAATAAATAAGTTGAATAATTAGTGTTAGATCTTAAGTCCAATTTCACCTATCGAGTATGTGATAAACTTTTATCCAATAATGAAACTCAAATCATTAAACTCCAATATCGAGCTATTTTTAATAATATATCTGTCACAAATTTTTTTCTATTTGATGTTTTGATGTAATTATTATTTATTATATGATTACATTTTAATATTTTAAATAATTTGTATTGTTTTTAATTTTATATTTGCATGATGATTAAATGATCTTTTTCATATTAATTATGGATATTATTTATATGTGAAAATAATATTAATAAAAATAAATAAATTGTTATTTTAAATTTCTATCATTATGACTTTTGAGAAAAGGTTGATATAAAATTATAAATTATACAGTACAATATATTTAACGACTATTTTGTAATTTAAAAAAATTAGGGATTATTTTATAAATTTTAAAAATTAAACAGTACCCGTTATTGACTGATAATGATATAGTACCATACCATAACCAAATTCGATACCAGTATTAATACGGTATTCATAACATTGGATAAGATAACCTCTCATAATTTGTAAATCTATAAACAAAGAATTATACTCCCATGGATATTTTCACAAACTTAGTCACCATGAATTAGTTAGAATTTAGATGGACTTATTAGTTACGAATTTTTCATATTAGAGTTACTAAGTAGCTAGCCTTTGATTTGGTTAAATGCTTATAAGCTTGATATTTATAATGTCTTTAGAGAGTCATTATTTATTGTCTATTCTTGGTTCGTTTAATTTGAACTATTAATGTATTAAATATTCTTTCGAAATATATAATTGATAACTTATTATATGTACTAAAGATTTTATTGAATGCCAATGATATCAGCAATGGTTCCAATTTATTTATATAGGCTTATGAATATGTTTATTTAGGATGGAGATTTTGTCTTTATAATTAGTATACCAAACATAGAATAAAGTAAAAAAGAAAAAGTAGGGGGAATTAATACGGAACAACAAATTAAAGAAGCAAATTAAAATTATGTAACTATCGTCCCATCTAATATCCATGATGCACCAATTAAGGGGAGTATGATCAATAGACTATGGTCATGTTTGGCAATCAGTAAATTGCATTAGTTGTTAGTTGATTCTATTAGCAGTTAGCTGACAGCAGATTATATCAGCTGATTTGACTACCTGATGATATCAGCTGTTTATTAAAGATGTTTGGTAAAATTAGCTGATTAGTATTAATTGTTTATGTGTAAAATGTCTTATAAAGACATGAATTAAAAAAAATCTTATTTCATTATGACAGATAGGAAAAAGGGATATAAAGTAAGTTAATATATTTGCATATGTATATGTTTAAGAAGTGAAAATATCAAGATATATTTAATTTTTAATATACTATTATCTAAAATGTACATGTACAAAATATTATAGTGAAGAAAATACTATTCTTGCCGGTTAATATATGTTATAAATGTTGCAAAATTAGTTTGTTATTTAAAAAATCAATCTAGTTTAAATAAATTTACGTGTAACTTATTCTTTATTCTAAGTTTAGTTTATATTTATTAAAAAAGCGTACGTTTAGAGTTGATTCAAATTCGTTATAAATTTATATTTTATCTTTTTAATGTTAGTGTCCAAATTTAGTGAAATTGTGGATATTTTATTTTTATTTTCATATTATTATCTGCTTATTCTTATGTAAATAAATAAATATTGTATTATTTTAAATATATGAGTTTTATTTTGTACTAATACTTTTTTTGTTTGAAAATTAAACTCTATTATTGTCCTGCTTTCTTTAATAAAAAAAGCTTGTGAAGAAGAATAAAATAATTTACTCTTCAAATTACTTTTCAAATTAACTTTGCAAAGTACTTAAATTAAAGAGAAATATATTCTTTAAAAGTTGAAGTTGGACTAGTATTTCAGGACTTCTCATAATGAAAAAGCAAATTTAATAAAGCAAAATTAGCTTCTTAAAGTTAGAAAAAGATTGCACCGGTTATGAAACCTAATTAGTAAGATCAATTACCAAAAAATGTTATTAACAATTAATTAATGTGTCGGTCCAAAATGCGTTTGGTATTTTCAATACTGGTGATTAGAACGAAAAATTCATAAACAATAAACAATAAAAGACTGAAAAAAAATTGTAACATCAATAGTGCGGTCAAAGTATACTAATTTGAATATCTTTTTTCTTCTCAGCTATCTCTGACTTTGACCAAAGTTACTGCTGACGTGTAGTCACTTGACGCATCACCACCGGTATCTGCCACATCAACCATCCAAATTATCATTCATTTAACACGTGTCAGATCTCAATAGACCGTAGTCGCACTTTTCGCACGTAGGAAGGAAGGATAGAAACTATTAGTTCAAAATTATTCTAACATCTTCGTCTTCCTCCGATCGCCCCTTGCTTCAATAGACCGCAGTTTCACTTGCCCCTTCCCTTGTCAGAGTTGGTGAGAGAAATCAAGGTTTTAAAAACCGGACCGGACATCGAACCTATCGAAGGAAAGGTTTAAAGGTTCAACCGGTAGTGAACCGCTATCAAACCGAAATATCAAAAATTTATGATGGCCAAGTGATTGTCTCCATCTATATCAAAAATTTAGAAACAAATATTAAGAGGAGAATGGTGTTGATTAATGTTATGCTCTAGTTCCCT
>JAOSBL010000006.1:23246665-23261417 GCA_027568915.1 Erythroxylum roraimae | reverse complement strand
ATACTCAGTGAACATTTTCCAGATCCACTACCAATTTGTTTCAAAATCTTTCCTTAACACAACTCATACCAAGGTCACCCTTTTTACTTCATTTCAAACCAATATCATCCATAAGAAAATATAGTCCATGATACATGCAATGACAATAAATTCATCAGTTTATTTCAAAAAAAAATTAACTCTAACAAATTTATCCACTACTTACTCGTTGAAAACTCCTAAAAGCTCCAACTATCTTCAAGCCCTACTCCATGCAAAACTCACGTACCACTATGAACATTTACCATCTTCTGGTTTTTCTTAAGGCAAAAGAAACAACTTACAAGATGGGATTGGTTTAGGAGAAGGGAGAAACACTGAAATCTCTTAGAAGGTGTTTAAGGAAAAACTCTGTGTATTGGGAGGAATTTCGAAGAAGGTGATTATGAAGAAGTCATCTGGACAAAACTTAACCTTTCAATTCTCAGAGAACAGTGTCCTACTTCTAGCAAAAGTAGAACAAGCAACTTGACACTTGTCACTTTCCTATGGTGCTTATCCATTTAGAAAGAATGTATTTTTTACTTTAGAAAATTGACCTATAATTCTTCTACCTTCTCTATTGGATTTGCTTTCTTTAACCCATATTAATAGTTTTTAGTACTAACAATTTGTTAGGACATACAAGATTATGGAATTCTTTACATTCAAATGTTTATAGCTTATGTCATAAGTTCTTTTTTATATCAATTATGTCAAAAGTTTGTATCTCATTCTAATTTTTAATTATTATCTTGTTTATAATTGTTCTCAATGGATAAGCATAATCTTTCAACAACATAACATAACATAATAGAGTTCCAATCTGATACCTGGTAATATATTAGGTGAAGAAACATTTCAAGCTAAAGTAATTAGTCCTTTGAAGATAAGAAGTGATTTTTGAATGCATTTCATCAAGTGTAGATCAAGTGATGGAGTTGATAAGGTCAAATGCAAGGAACTGTAATAAGATGTTGGTTGAAGACTCTAAAGTTAGAACATCTTATTTAAAGAGGCATATAGACTCATATAATAGAAGGAAGATAGTATCAGGAGGTCAAACTTTTTTTACTCCTAACCTAATGAAAGGAAACAATGAAATAGCTACCACAAGTTATGATTTTCATAGATTCAAACATTTGCTAGCGATGATAATCATATATAATGAATATCTACTTTCCATTATTAATAATGAAAACTTTAAAATGTTTACTACCTTAGTTTAATTGACCTTTAAGATGCTAACTCGTAATATCATAACAAAATACATCTCTAATAATTATGAAGAATAAAAGAATTTGACATTGAAGACATCGTCAATAAATCAAGGACGAGTTTCCATTATATCAATTATGTAAATCGACAAACAAAAGAAAGGTTATATAGTGGTAAGACACATTATTTTGACAATGACTGAACTTTATGCAATAGAATCCTAACGTAAATCATATTCTTTAATTTTATTATCATTTGTTCATACATTATGTTATAATTGATAATAATTCACATTTTTAAATGATAATTTTATTTATGTCTTAATGTTGTATGCAAGTGAATGGTTTACAATTGTATTGGTCAAGTGCTTAATGGATTGAAACATTGGTACGAATCTCTCATCAATAAATTTGGATTATTATAGCACAAACGATGCCACAATCAAAAAGTGAAGACCAAGTTGAGGGTTAGGAGCTTGCCGATGGATAAGAGATTATTTCATATGTGTTGTTTTTTGAATATTGTCAATATGAAAATAAAGGAAAAGTCAGAGATAATAAAGGCTTAGCAATTGCAATTTAGAATAGTGTAGTATATTGGAGTGCAACACTTGAATCAGTTAAAAATTTTAAAGAAATTGCATGAAGAGTATGGATTCCATGTATAAAAAATTTTAGTTTTAGATTATCCAATAAAATGGAATTCAACATTGGAGTGTTAAAGTAAGCATCTAAATATATTGAGGTGTTTATCAAGTTAAGGTAATGAAATTTCCATTATACTTGTTTGTCAATATAAGAGTAATGATAGTTAGCCAAAGTAATTTTTGAAAAGTTGGTGATATTTTATATTAATATTGAGTTATTCTTTAGAACAAAATATTCAACTTCACGCATTTTCTTTGTTAATATGTGTGAGATTAAACTAGCATTATCTTAATGATTTTTTTTAATTCTAATAAGGTGATTTAGGTGGAAAAGCAAATGATAGAGAAATTTAATACTTATTGATCTATGATTGGTAATGCTGTGATAATTATTTCTTTCTTGGACTCGAGGTATAAGATAAAGGGAATTTAATTTTTTATTGACAATTTTATAGTAATCAAATTCAAGGAAAGATTAATATTATTAATCACTTTTAGTATGATTTATTTAATGATTATTAATTAAGAACAGATAAAGAGATAGATCACAATAGTTCAGTATTAGTTTCATCTTTTGTTAATACATCATCTTCAAACATAATTAAAAGTTTGAGTTTTTGTTTTAAGGAGTTTAACAAGGAAAAGGGACCTAAGATTTCTTCCAACATGATGGAGTCGGATAAATACTTGGAAGCAGATATTGTGACCACAACTAATGAGAACTTTGATATATAATAGTGGTAGAAATTAAATGGAGCTCGATATCCAATTATGCAAGCAATTTCACAAGACTTGTTAGCAATTCTAGTATCTACAGCTGCTTTCAAGTCTGCTTTTAGTTAACGCTTAAATAGTGAGTCTTCATCGTAATCAGCTTCATCCTAAAACTATAAAAGCTCTAATATATGCTCAAAGTTGGTTAGATGCTAAAAATGTTCAAAGTGAGCTCTACATTTTATGACAACTTAGTTTTTAGTTTCATATAATACATTTTATGACAACTTAGATTTTAGTTTAATATAATTTTAGTAATTACTTTTTTATATTGTGACATGTATGAAGACCATTCATCCAACTGCAAGTTTTTCTAAAGAAATATTCGATAAGGATGGTATATTTATTTGTTAATTATCACTCATTTATTTAATAAAATTATTGTATAATTGGGTATAGTTTATATAATAATTTGTCTATATGTATATGAAATGGTATGAACTATTGCCTATCCCGACTATAAAGATTAGTTAGCCCTTTTTATTATTGGTTTATTTTCTTTAACATTTATTTTTTAATTTAAAATTTCCCATGTAATTAATTTTTTTAAATGAAAATGTACATAGTTTAACTTATATACACTTAGCCTAAATGAAAATGTACATAGTTTAAATGAAAATGTACATAGTTAGACAACGACACTAAGCCTAATTGAGCAAGGAACTCCAAACACAATCAAGTCTTGAATCGTGTTCTAGCCAATAAATTTTTTTTGAGTCTATAATCCAAACTTAGTCTAAACTGCTGTCAATCCTATTGTAGTTTGGTCGACCATGTTAACGTTAATTTGCTCAAGAAAAGGTAAAAGTTAAGTTAAATTTAATGTTTAATGATGTGCAAGATTTTAAATTGCAATGACATTAGTATAATATTGAGTCGCGAGTGCCAGAATTTGAGGAATGGTTACTATAATTTCAAATCTTCAACGGTTTTGATGTTGCTTTGTGATTCGGTTTGCGATCGGACATAAGCCTATGAAGGTCTTGTTGTTCTATTGGGCTTATTCTAATAACTCCATCAAACCTTTTTGGTCTTACTTGATTTAACAGTCCAATTTCCTTTAATTCTTGCACTAAGAGAAGGTCATCGTCTCCAGTAAGAATCGTCTTTTAAAGATGGTAAACAAAATGTGGATGAAGTTGATTAATACTATGGTGAGTTTGATTCTTAGTAAAGAATAGGAGACGAATCCTCTGTCCCTACCCTATCCCCTATCCTGTCTAAATAAATAAATGGCTAAAATTTAATGAAACAAGGTAGGGACAGAAAATTCTATCATTAAAAAGAATAGGTGAAGTATAGTTGCTATAACCTGATGTTTTTGTCACATATTTCTCAAACTCTATTAGATAAAGTCGAGATGAAGTTAGTGTATCTAATCAACCTCCTAATAAGCTTAGGCACTATTTCAATATATATAAAAACAAAATTACAGATAAGGAGAAGTAGCAGTTCGTCTTATAAGTTTATAGAGTAAAGCCTTTTCCCATTTTCCAAAAACTTCTTTAATATTTCATCTGGGTTCAAAGCAGAGGAGGAAGTGTATGCGTGTATAAAATTAGCTTGTTAATCTGGAAATTCTATGCCCTCTGGTATCACTGAACCGACTTCAACTGTTAGAAAAAAGTTTGAAGAGATGGAGAATGCCTTTCACACATCGCTGTGATTATATTTGTCATCAAACAAACAGCGAAGGTGGGCATTATTGTCCAAAAGTTGACATCTAATCGAACCACCAAATAAAACATTCTGGTTTTTCCATAATGGACAAATTCGCATTCGCCCAAAAAAGAACCAAACCTTTCCACAGAAGCAGATTGATTCTTTCCAATCACTACGAGACTAACCATGGACGTGAAGTGGATGGATGTAAAGCTCAGTACCAGCAGGCCGAGACATTTTGATGATCAACCATCAACAATTACAATTACTCGCCATGTCCTTTTGTATTGGGAAGTACTATCCCTCCCTGTCTTTTGCAACATTTCTTGATGCCTCGCAATTTTTATTCCAGCAGTTCTATCCATGGGGATGAATATGGACCGTCCATCCGTTAGCAGATAGCCGTCCATCCGCTAGCAGGTAGAAATTAATTCAAAGTTCAAAACTTGGAACTTCGGATGTTACGCCATGCACAGCTTGGTAAGTTAATCGAGCGACTATATTTCTGTAAGGGTCGTGTTCTCTTTTCTCCTTCAAGAAAGCAAGACATCTCTCTACCTCTGACTTTACTTCCATGTACAATTCGTGCGCTTTTTCCCTGTCTCTTAGCTCTTTCTTCCTCCCTTCACAGCACAACAAATCAGCCAGTAATGTAAGTTAACAATGCACCAAACCCTCTGAGATTTTGTAACTGTGTAAGAGCCCATAAGATTAAGTCTTGACACTGTCTAATTTCAAGTTCTCTTTCAGGTCCCAGCACCAACAAGGTGCAAAACATGGTCCCTAAATACATCAACAATTTGCAAATCCATACGAGTTGATTGTCTTAAATGCAAAAGCATCCATCATTTTAAGTATACAGCATGCAGGCTATACTTATATACATGTTGGTTCAGGCTGTACAAGGGAATGTTCTTTGTTTTCCCCTTTATTTTATTGGTGAATTTCTTCATTTATATTAATTTCATTTCAAATAACAAGTGGCAAATCATCATACCTTCTGTCTGAAACGGTTTCCCAAAATAATAATAAAACCTTCCCGGAAACTTTGGTAACATTCCAGGTAAGTGCATATCTTGGTTTCCCACTTCACCATTGAATTGAGTCCTGTCATCGCCGAAGTATGTTATGTTCCAAAAGGAAAATGACATTGTATTATAATATGATGCTGAATATTCGGCAATATCTGAGTTTATACCATGTAATCCTCGACCCAAATTATATTTTTCATATTTACTTGTTTACAAATTTTCGTACATATTGCTAAACCTCTGCGGCATCTCTACCTACTTCTTACCAAAGTAACTATATCATGAGAATAGTATCTTATAATTTGGGGCTGATAAAGATTATGATGTTTAGTTTCACCAATTTTTTCTTCTAACCAAATTTTGACGACTTCCTAAACATTCGACTTTACACTCAGAAGAAAATTTTGAAACTAATAAATTTTTTTATTTAGTTAATCTCATATAATTGAATTAGTATTTTAGTCTCATATGTTCTTATTAAATTATCTATGGTAATATATCTACACATTTAAATATAACCCTTTTTGTTTTATATTGAAAGGTGATTTAATTTGATGGTACATATAATTTTAGTGGTTCAACTTGATAAAGAAATCATTCAAGTAAGTTTTTCTCTAATTAAAAAGTGTAACTTTCAAAAAATATAACATTATGTTGGCAGTAAGTAAAATTTGTATTCCACAAAAGTTCTCATTGAATCAAATAATTAAAAAAGCAAATTTCAAGTCAAATGATAAATTACCTGACGTTTATAGCCTCCTCAGCTATTTCTTTTATATAATCCCTAAGGAAGGGAATTTTCATCTGATCATCATAATCGACGACTACCTGAGACATTAAATTTGCAGTTAACCAAATAGCTCCAAAACGATGTCCAAGAATGTAAATGTGAAATCGTGAAGACAAAACAGTACCATGCACAGACATTCTGCATTTGACATGCAAATCTAAGAATAAGAAGCAACGGGAAATCTACCAGTAATTTGAGAGTCTCCGATGTGTTCAAGAACTAAAGACACAAGCTTTATTCCACATGCACGTGAACGAGTCACTTTAGGTTACTTTTTCCATTCATAACATGATAGGATTTATGCTATTTTCTTATGTCACTAATGAGTTATGCTAAGGTATTCAATTTGTGTTAATTCTGCTTGTGTTTACTTGATATCACATCTCAACAAGCACATTAAAGTCTTATCGCTCATTAGGAGATCATAATCAAAATTATTCTGTAATATTCGTACATCATTTCTTGTGCTAAAAAGACCCGCAATCTCACAACCACACACAAGGGTAAAAGTTTCGTAGAGCCAAGAGTAACGGTATCGATACTCATCTAATATGGTCGTCCTAACTCAAGTAAACATAAAGATATATTGCAGTAAACTGATGATGTCCTGAACATAGAAATGAGCAGGGGACTTACTTGAGCGAAGTCATCTTCCCCAACAACACCAAATGGCACTATTTTGGCCCCAAACCTGGCTGCCATCCTCACAAACTCGGACCGTTCGGGCCAAAATAACTTATATTCTTCACCCTGAAAGGTGCAATTAATAGCGCGCCATCATCAAAATTTCAATGTAAATTTGATGTTTTCTGACGTATAAATTACAAACCTGTCAGAAACATCAAACATCCATCTATAACCAACATACATTATAAAAAGAAGACGAGTTTTGTTGAATTCTTGAAGGTTCGCTAGTCAGGGTTGTTTTAAATTTTCCGTATTTTCTTTTCTTCAGTTCAATGAAATGTAATTTGGACTATTTGATAGATAGTAGGGCTCTATTATCGCAAACCCTATCCCATCTAAGTGGAAATCGAATCAAAGGCCTTTTGGCTATTGTAAGAGAGGGTCAAGCACTAACTACTCCAACCAAAAGTTTTCTCTACTACAATTGAATCACAAAATATATTACATTCAAAAGCTCCAATGTTGGTATACGTTACTCAGAAACAAGACCTTAACTAGATAGTTGAAGTTATTTTTCTTCTTCACACTAGCAATTGCCGTTTTGGATTAAGATACTACTTTGATAAATCAAGCATTAGTATTTGCTTTCTACATAGATGTATTGCGTCATAATCATAAAAGGTCATAATCCAAGCAACAGCTAGACGAAAGGCGTTAGTACTAATAACTAAAGATATTTAAAGAGCTAACAGAAGTTTATGCGATATATTTACTTAGCATTAGCCCATTCCAATAAATATTCCTGTACTGGGATAGAGAAAATGCAACAATTCAACCTCTATTGCCTTACCATTCTTCTAGAAAATTTCCTTTGCAAGGAAAAATGGGAAGTAGAAAAAATTATGTCATGTTTTAGACATGCAACCATTATTCAAATAAAGAACATAAGAAGCATATGAGGCTAAAATAAGACTAGCAAAGCGATTACCTTCCGATGACAGGCCTCTCGCACGCCTCCCGGATACAGAAGTACATGAGCCTTTTTGTCCAGAAGTTTGTAGAAGTTAGATCCCGAGACTGGAACTGCGCCCATCAGTCTGAACTGGTCAAAATTATCTAATTCAGGAAATCTCCCATCCCTCAACTTGATAAACATCGCTGGATGTGCTATTCCTCTCAAAAGAATATTTTTTTCCATCAAAATTCTGAACACCATTGGTGGTAGTTCGAATCCCAGCAACATGTGATACCCAACAAACAAGACTGGCCCCTCTAGAGGAATTCCTGCTAGGCCTTTAACAATCTTCCCATCTTCAAGTGTTGAGAGCATCACAGGGCTTGACAAAAGCAGAGTCAACCTGAAATTTCATACTGATTTGTTCTTCAGACAACTCAGGCATTGTAGAAAACTGAATGGCGAGATGATAATATGAAGGATGGTAATACGCTAATGTGACTACCAGTTTTGCTGCAATTCTGCCTACCCACGAGATTTGGAAAATCCTACCCACCAAATTATCTAAAGCAAAATGCACAACTATCATATTGTTCGAGTTATATATGATCCATTATATGCCTCTTCACTATTAAAGTATTCGTCAAAACGGCAAATCCATCTAACATATGCTAGTTCAAAATGAGTGTCTACAGACTGTATAAAAATTCATTATAACATTATTTCACTGCCCAACTTAGGTCACTAACTGGCAAGCCAAGTTATCTGAAGTTTGTCTTTGTCCAGATACCTGTTTGCGTCATATATGGATTTGAATTCTGAAGGGGAAGGTAGGATGTAATCTGCAACGTAGTCTTGGAATTTTCCACGGCGGTAGAAGCTAGCTCCCTTGATTCTAGTTACTAAATCAACATTATCTCCCTGCCAAGTACGGCCATCACATATAAAATACATTAGCAAAATGAAGTTTGAAACTCGACTGAGTTGATGCATATGAGAGCGACAGGAATGAAGTCCCACCAAAAGTACAAAATGATCACTCTCATCAAAGCTCCGGATCTGACTTTTAAGCAGCAAACGACGAAGTCTTTCACCTTCTTCTCGGCTAGGCAGAAACTGATCCTTTCCACTGAAACACACAAATTAGCAAAGTTAAACCCATGGTTTACTAAAGGATTAGATATAAAGCAGCATTGACACTAGCAATTCACAGGTACTCGGCCTTGGCATCAATCAAATAATAAACCGGTTGACCTTTTCATTAATGAAAACAATTTGAACAATTGGAATGAAACTACAATTGCAAAAAAGAGATAGACATGGGGTTTGCCTTATTTAGGTTCAGGTGGGAATAAACAGTATTCATCCGTTTCAGAAATTGAGTCTCTGATTTGATAGTCAACTGGGGAAAATGCCATAGACCTAGAACTGGTTACGTCGGGGGGAAGAACAATGTAGTAGAAATCTATAATATTTCGAGCAAACTACCGTGCACCAGATTGTCAGGTAGATGTACCTAGTCAATATCAGGGCTTGAGCTCTTATGGCATGAAGGCGTGAGTTGGCGTATGCTGAAGCTGATTTGATCATCTGCAGCTTCCACAGAAGTGTTTCTCTGGGTAAAATATCATTCAGAACCTGAGACGTAAAACATTAAGTAGTTGTTACAATGTTGACAGCATAATATAAGAGTTAACAATAACGCAGAAGGGAAAAAGTATGCGGCTACTTTTTAACAACATTATACTAAACCCATCCAACATCTATAGCGAAGGGACGCCTGTGACCATAGTTACAATCTTGGAAAGAATAAAAAAAATTCCATCGTTCTATGGTGATCCCATTTATAGATATAGCATTGATGTTTACCTAAGCTAGCATCTGAAACAGAATCTTACAGAGAGATAAGATGGAACTGCCACAATATTTTGAGCTATTCCTCCAACAATATGTTCCGCGGGTAGTCCTTTCATCACATTTTCCATTGTCATCTTCAGAGGATCACCTAAATACAAGCAGAATGGTCACAGTTATCAATTGGAAATTTGACATAGCTATACCTTATAGCATAATTTATCCTGCGGCCAAGTTTCACCAATGTGAGAATAGGGGACGGGGGACTGTTGAACTTTATGATTGAATAAAATCTAGATAATCGGAAGTAAAGTTTGAAAGAGAACTTGGTATAACTTCTTAAGGTGAGCTAGAATTTGAAGTGTTTTATTACAGGACCTGCGGATGTACACTTGTGCTGTGAGGCTTGAAATATTTTCCAGGCAATAGATTCAAACTTCTGAAGTTTTTGATTTCTGTTTGGCTCCCAGACAAGTGTTTGTAAATGTTATAACCGAAAATATGAAACATGTACGACATTTGAGGAATAGACTCGAATATAATATTGTGCTAATAGTTTATTTATTTAAATATTCCTATCCTTGTCCAGACGGAAAACAAGTCGATGTCCTACTATTTATAGACCAACAATGCTAGCATGATTGTTGAAAGCAAGTTTGAGAAAAGCAATGTGACTCGGAGGCCAAGCAAAGCAAACCTGTCATCAAGCTGAGCATGTAAGGTAGGAAAAGCTGTGTCTGGTCAGGCATGAACTCCAAAATGATTGATAGAGAGTTTAGTTGCGATTTCTCAAAAGATGTAGCTGCAATGAAATACAAAAGGACGGTAAAAGAATCACGATTGTCAGCTAAATTCCCGAGGAAATTAGTACAAGGAAATCTAAGCTTTTATTCTCCTTTAACAAGCTAGTAATCACAATATACCCTCTTCTTACAGTTCACTAAGTAGTTTACTGCCGCTCAATGAGCAGTATTTCACTGTTTCTAGAGCAGTACTGCGAATTGTATAACACCGTCTTAATGATCGGATAGATTCACCTAACAGTGAGTCCTGTTATTAATACATACTTTTGCGTTAGATCCTTTATTAGTCTATTTTTATATGCTTGCAATTTCATTTATGTCTAAACCATTAGAAACGTTAATCGTTCAAAACCTGTAAAGCCTACAAGAAATCTTTGATAAGGGATCTACGTTTTACCTGGATTAACCAAAATAAGAGCAAGATCGATATCAGGATTACGAGCTGCAACAGCTAGTGCGAGGCATGCTCCAAGTGATTCACCAAGAATGTATATGGGCCTATTTGGAGATCGGTTACTCTCGGATTTAACTGTTCTTTCTACCAGCTGCACTAGGCCTGTATCATGAATGTTAACAAAATGCCTACATTAATACGTGTTTGCAACGGATTAGTTTCATGTTAACTCTCTCCGTGACTCATACCAGTTGAATATGCATGAAAGAATTATTGCAAGGGAAGGTTAAGATCAAATTGGCCTTAAATATGTGTACATATATTAGTGAAAAATGGCTTCGGTTCCAGTTCTCTAGTGGGGGAAAAAAAAGAATAATCAAGAACTAAGACATAATTACCATTCATCTTAATTAGCCGTTAAATAAATTTAAAGAGAGAGAAAAAAGAACCTGCGAACGATGTTCTATCCTTAACTGGAATATGCAAGCACCAGATGTCGTAAATCCTATTTGAAAAGGAAAAACCATCATACATAAATACGTACTTCCATAAAATAAGCCAAATCTAACATAAAAGAGAACATTTTGGCCTCTGAGTTTCTGCCGCAGGTATAAATTAATCATGTCACTAACAGCAATTGCTTAGAGCAGACTTACTTCCCAAGGTTATGGTGTTGCCTAATAAGTCCTAGCCCCACACCATCAATTCCTGTAAAAGTTTCAAGCAATAAATTATATGAACTGAAAATTAAGGTTCAAATTTTTAATGAAGACACAATTAGTAATTCGTTCTATAGCCATTTAAGGGGGAAAAAAAACAGAGAAGGATCAAATTAGTAATGTGAAGTGGGTAGTAGTGGGTTTGTAAAAATAGAATTCATCTGTCAATATTGAATGATGTAATTCAACAAAACTTTCAATAAAACTGGCATTGAATCCATATAAATATTAGCTTACAAATTTATTCATTGTTGGAAGAAAATGAAGCATAAAGCTCAATCAAAGTTTTGAAATTTTAGATAGACAGAATTTTATCATCCTTCCTAATTGATTTACTGAGTTAAAGTATGATTCTATCTACTAGATGTGGATTGTTATCCAAATATCCTCCCTTATAGTAATTAATCATAATCTGTAAATGAGACATATTCAGAACGTTTAAAAAACAAAAAGAAATATAATGGTTTATTTCTAAATTAATGGCAGACATATGTTGAACTCTTTTTTATATGGTAAGAGGTACAAAGAGTAGGAGGGTTTTATAAATACTTCAACTTTCCAATATATCAAAAAAGGAAAAAAATTAACTTTTTTACTTTATAAAAGATTGATAATATTGTATTTATGCTATAAAAGTTGAAAAAGAAGTAAATTGAACTATGTTACGTGTAATTTTAATAGACCGGCAAATAACGTCGATAACAAGAAATTTCCAAAATAGAAGGAACAAGCAAAAGGAATTATGTAAACCTTTATTAAGGCAATTTTATTGAGTTACACAAATTAGATAAGAAGTGCGATGTTATGCTTTTGTAGATGACATTATAGTTTTGTTTTGTGTCACGTTGATTATTTTATGGCATGAAAACAATTACATGAAAATTATTAGGTAATGTTTTCTTCATAAAAGAATCCACATGGTCATTAATGCTTCTATAAGAAATCATTAGCTAAAAGAGTAATTGACTTAGTATTCTGCAATTGCATAATCTTGCTTGTGGGGATATAATCACAAAGACAGATGAGAGGTATATTGGGTTACATAAATTAGATTTAAAGCACATCAAAATGTAACAATAAACTTTTTATATTTACATATACATGCATATACAATCCTCTTTTTGTGGTAAATTTAAATTATACGAATGAGATTATAATTCATAAAAAATATTAAACTGAAAGTACTGGTTCACATAATTTTAGAATATATTTCTTAAATGTTATTTTCAGCATTAACTTCTAAAAATAGATTCATAATACTAACAATTTTGGGTCATTAGCCTTTTGAATGGAATGCTTAATTAGTTTTTGCATAAAAATTATAAAATTCTGAATGTTTCAATTGACTCATTAGAATAAATTCAAAGACGTAATTGAATTTTTCATAAAAAAATTACAAATGTCATGCAGAAGTGATTGCGGATTGTTAGTTGTCATTCATGAATTCCTAGAGTCCATACTGGGATAAGATAATGAAATAAGGTTAGAAGAGAGTAAGTAGAAGATAGGGTTTGACGTGGTACATTCTATCCTATTTAATCATGTTATACCAGTCATGCATCGGGACTTGCTAACTCTATAATAATTTTTCTAATTATCTACCATGGTTACTCCAGATGTATTCTATCCGCTTACATTATTAAGTTTATTATGATTGTCATTAATTATTAAACTACTCCCTTCATAATAAGTGTCGTTTTACAGGAATGCACACTTATTAAGAAAGTTAATGAAATATCTGATATACCCTTATTAATTACATGTTAAAGTGCCTTAAAAATATAATCTGTGTAATTAAGATGTGACAGAAATTAAAGGGTAATTTTGGAAGTAAAATTATAAATAAGCATAAAAAGTCACAAACGACACTTATTTTGAATAATTAAAATTTCTCTAAAACGACACTTATTATGAATCGGAGGGAGTAATAAACTGGAACAGCTAAGAGCGGGTAATTAGAACAATATCATCATTAGTAGTTTATTTCTGATAATACACGTACAAATAAAGTTAAAACAGAGAACGTAAAAAAGCATCGAGAGAAGATTCATGGATCATTATTCAAAACTTTCCAACTCCAATCATTTAAGTTTGATTTCATTCACTTTTCTTTTCTTGTCATGATGTGAAATGGTCATCCAATCAAATTCCAAAAAGGAGGTATCTAAAAGATGAGCATAAAAACTTTAAAAAGAATTATGTAAGTTAACTGTGGTTAAGAAAGTCAAAGAAAATGCAAGACACGGTGAGTAGGAAAAATTAGTAAATTACCAGGTAAAAAGAGAAGGAGGGGAGAATTGTCCAGGCGGGACCCACATTCCATCGGAGAGAACCAGCGCGGCGGACCTCCATCGGATCTGATCAGTTCCGACGACGCCTCGAAATAATCCTTCAAACTCTTCTTCGCGTCCGTCACTGCTTCTGGATTCTCCACCACCAAACGATATGGATTAGAATTTTTCGTTACCGTTGCTCGTGATTGCTCGTCCTCCTCAGATGCTGTTGTTTTTGCTTCTTTTTCTTCAGCTTCTCTATTTTTCTCCTCCGTTGCTGTTGTGGTTGCTGTTTCGGATTCTAGTAGTGCTATATGTTGTTTCTCGTGAATCTTGAGGAAGCTTCCGTTCTCTTGGAAGCTCGTTAGAACTGTTTCACTCGTTGACGATGGCGTCTGTTCGGTAAGGAGCGCGAACCGCCGAGTTGGATATGAATTGGGATTCGGATTTCGCTTCATTTTAGCAGAGGACGACGAAGACGAAGACGAAGAAGATGGCGACGGGGGCACACAGCAGCGGATCACTGGAGAAACAGTGGGCGCGAAAAAGCAAGCGCCAGAAGTGGCCATGACTTGCGGAGGTTGTTCTCTGAGATTGGAGTGTCTTTGTTTGATATAAAAGCTGTTTAGTGAATCGTGATAGACACGAAGATATGCGAAGGTAGCAATTGTAGCAATACTTATACAATGAAGAATAAAAATACTAATAATAAGAGTAAAAACAATCTTATGGACATGTACGGATTTGGTATTTGATTGGATTTTAATACGGTATTATATCGGTATTGGTTAATACTGAATATTGTTTTAAATAATTTTTTAAATTTATAAAATATTCCTTAAATTTTTTTAAAATTACAAAATATTTATTGTCATATTATAAAATTGTAGTTTATTTAATTTAGTTTTTTTATTTATACCTTATCCATTTTAGTTTATATATATATATCATCTTATTTTTGCATCGTCTCACTTTCTATCGTCTCATT
>JAOSBL010000006.1:23233893-23246565 GCA_027568915.1 Erythroxylum roraimae | reverse complement strand
ATATATATTTAGTTAATAGAAAATTAAATTATTAAAAATGCAACAGAAAATAAAATATCTTTTATGTTTTCGTACGAGAAAAGCTCAAATAAGTAAATTTTTTATTAAAATTAAAAATAAAAAGTAAACTGTTTGAGATATGTCTCCATTAATGCACGATTGCCCACCTCAACTGTCCCTCCTTGACTGTCTTTGGCTCATAAAAGTCTTATGCAGCGTCCGGCAAAAATCTTACACTTAAGTTTTGGGTCCTAATCCCCTTCTCAAATTCTTCGCACGATTACATTTGATTTGATTACTGATTATTTAATTTGAAGAATTTAAATTATTAATTAGTTTATTAATTTATATTAATTATAAAATTGGCATACAATTATAGGAGTTTACCAATTTATATCATGATCAAATTACCCCTCAATTTAATTTTTCTTACTACAAAGGATTAATTGTTTTTCTTTGACAATTTAATTGAGTTGGGGAGCAATCATTTTTGTTTAAACTTTAGCCATTTAGAGAAATGATAAAAAAAAAAACAGGTGTCTTCAGTGACGGAGCTACACACATACTTGGGGGGTCATTGGGCCCCCCAAGTTTTTTCAAAAAAAATATATATATATATATAAAGATAGAGTTATTTAGGGGTCAGTGGTGTACTGGGCCCCCTAAAATTTAAAAAAATTAATTCTTGGGCCCCCCTGTCTTAAATTCCTGGCTCCGTCACTGGGTGTCTTTCGTGGAGGGATTGAGTTTGCTATATTAGTCATACTTTCAGGGAGGAGAGTCAGTGACTTCTTGGCAAAATAGGGTTTTTTCCTTTACATCGGTGGCTTGGGTGGGGGATGTGATCCTCTGGCCTCCCTATTCTGACCATAGCCTGTCTCATTTTGATCCAAGTCATTCATTTATATTTGGATAGGGGATGTGATCCTCTGGCCCCCCTATTCTGGCCCTAATCTATCTGACCCACATAAATAAATGGCTTGGATCAAAATGAGACAGATTAGGGCCAGAATAGGGGGGCCAGAGGATTTGAGGGCCTTGGGTGGGAGAGTCCTGTGTCAGGGATTCACCAGCTTTTACAAAATGATGCCTGTTCTGTTTCTTTTATGATGCCTTAGGTTTGTTTTTTGTTCTGTTTCGAATTCACAAAAAAAAAAGAGAAATGTTTTAAAACTAAATCAGAAGTTAAATTGATGAAGACAAAAGGTTTAAGATTTAAAAAGTTCAATCGGTTTAAAATGTTGTATTTATCATTAACTGAAAATTAAATATTGTCTTCACCTATCAACTGAAAATTAAATAAAATTAAAAATTTTAAAATATTTTTGAAATATATCTTTACCTATCGAAAAATAAAATTAAAAATTTTGAAATATTATTAAAATATATCTTTACCTATCGAAGAATTTCAAGTTTAATTAAAAAAGAGATAATTAAATAAAAATTAATTAATTAGTTTTAAATTATAAGAATTTATTAATTTTGAATGATTAATTAATACATTATTCGGTTTTTAACAATAAAAATTGTAAAGTAAATTAAACTGTTAAAAATTAAACTGAAAAATTATTCAAAATTTTCAAAAATAAACCTACTAAAATGATTAAGTATTTTAATTATTGTTTTAGAATTCTTTGACTGAGTGCGATTATTTGAACAATAATTGAGTAACAGAAATTACGTTATTTCATATGAAGTCAAGTGCAATCAACCAAACTGCTTAGAATCCCCACATTTTCTGACACAGTCTTTTAAATCTTTTTATCCGATATCTCAATCTATAATTTTATAATATCTAGATCTTATCATTTTACTACATAATTAATAGTCACAATGTCTCCAAAGTCCAAACTCTGCCGACACATAGTGTTGAACTTACAACGTCACAAGGTCACGGGGAGAAACAATCTATTACAACCAAAGTTATGAATACCGTATTGGGCTCAGTATCATATTGAGTCTTGGAACGGAATTGTATCGATACCAGTCTATACCGGGTACCGTTTTGGATAATTTTTTAAATTTATAAAATAGTACCTAAAATTTTTAAAATTTACAAAATAGTCCATTAGTATATTACTATTGTACTGTATACTTTACTAGTTTATTGTTTACGTCAACCATGTTTTCAAAAATTTTAATAATAAATAATAATGACAATTAAACATTATATATATCTTTATTATATTCTAATTATTTCTATATATAATAATTATCTATATATAATATATATCTAAATATAATAATTTATTGTAAAATAATGAAAAAATCTAATTTTTTTATTTTATCAAAATTTTGAATTATTTTTTAGAATTGTCATTTTTTTCACATTCTATTTTATTTTACATTTAATTAGACATAATCATAATTTTAATTTAATATATAAAATTAATTTAATAATTATTAATAAATATAATAAAATTTAAAACATATTTTTAAAACATATAAATTTCAAAAAATTTTGATTTAATAATTAAAAATATATATAATAAATATTAGTCTATAAATAATAAATTTTAAATTATTTATTTAAAAAATAAAATATTTTATTAATACTTTATTAATAAATATTATATAAAATATTAAAATAAATTTAAATAAAATAATTTATTAGTATTAAAAATAAAAATATTTTATTTTAAGTTTTATTTAATTTATAATTACTATTCGTAATAAAATATTTATTATTATTTTAAAAACTTTGAAGGGGGGGAGGAGAGGTAGGAAGAAAGGAGAGAGATTTTAAAATTTTGCAGAAAAGTCCTTCAATTTTTTTTTAAATTTTCGGTATCAGCTGATATTTTGAATACCAGTTAGTACCGCCGAAATGGACTGGTACCGATCAGTAATCAAACTCGGTACCAAACTCAAAATATCAGTACTAATTTTAAGTTGATACGGTACATATTAACTGGTACTAATTAGTACAATACGGTAGTCATAACACTGAGTAAAAAGGTTCAGTGAAGGGGAAGGAATTATTTATAAACAAAATAGCAAATAATTGTTTAGAATAGAGTGTGGATCTCGTGACTAGAATTTATTAATTCCAAGTATTTCTAATATCATTTGCAAAGTTATTAGGAGGAGGAGGAGTGTGTTTTTAATGATAAGATCACATGGTATGGAATGGATACCTTTTTTATATGTATTTTGTACATGAGTAGACACCAAAAAAAAAAAAAAAGTGTCAATGGCGGTTAGTGAACAACTACTGGGGTGATGGAGGGAGGGTGACAGCCAGTTGGTGGCTATTACAGGAAGCGTGGAATGGGGGGTGTGTTACGTTACTTTGATGATGCAGAGCCTGACTGAGTATTTGGGACAGTTGGCACAGATCTCGGTGACCTCGCCATCTCACCCACGTTCTATTAGCTATGATTCCTCTTTTGTCTATACTTCATGTCCGTGACAACTTTCATCCTCCGTCTGTTTTAATAGAAGCATAAAAATGGTTCTCTTCAACTGCTTCATTTCCCTCTTGTTATACGAAATACAGTCCAATGTTAAATTAAGATAAAAAAGAAATCATCAAATCTTAGAAGATTCAGATGATGGATATTTTGATAAGAGAGTTCTCTACTCACCGCTAATTATTTATCCTCACCGGACGCCCATCAACGCCGTTACGTATGTGATGTGATCAATTCAACTTCATTTTGGTCAACAATATAAACGATTCGTTCGCATTCGACTGAAAAGGATGTATCATGGAGACGTTAGAAGCACGTATATATATATATATATATTTATACACAAACAGAGCCAGTACCCAGTAATTTATTTTCCACACGCATCGGGACTAGACCAGAAACACCGATTGGTGTGATGCATCGAGACTAGACCAGAAGCAGGGATTGGTGTGGTGTCAGGTGTGACGTACTTCACTAACGTCCAGAATAAACACTAAATTAATACTAGGTGACATAGACTGATAAGACATCCAACTGCCTAGCTTTATGCCCTTGCTCAATTATGTACAGATGGGGTTTTTAGGGGGGAAAAAAAAAGTTAGAGATTAGAGAATTCATGGCGTTTTAGTGATCAGACGAGACAAACACTGCACAAATGTACAGTGATAATTCATATGAGTATAACGCCAAAATTAAGGAGTATTTATATATGTATACGTTGAGTACAAATGAATGTTATGTAATTTAAAATTTTGTGGGAAAAAATATAATTGTATAATTGTGTATAAAATTTTGTCAAGGAGAAGAGGTCAAAATATAATAGTTGGAATATTTAGAATGAATTAATAAAATAAGTATGTTAAAATTAATAATTTAAAAATAAAAGAATTTGAAAATGTGTAACAACGAAGAAATTAAAAAGATAAATTGATGAAATATCTAAGTGAATGTTGTGAAATTTATATAGAAGAAAAGATAAAATAGTTTAATAATTATGACATATGGAAAAAAATTAAAAATATTTAAGGGAATTGGAGAGTATTTATGAATATATTATGTTATTAATGGTTAAAGAATATTGTTAAATATTAAAATATGTGGAAAAAATAAAATTTGTGAATATAGGAAAAAAATTATTGTGCAGAAAATAAGTTAAAATATAAAAGTTAGAATATTTAAAATGAATTAATAAAAATAGTTAGTAAAAATAAGGAATAAAAATCACAGTATGAGTTACGGGTGTGACTTTGAGTGAAACTAATAAATTTAAAATGAATTAATAAAAATAGTTAATAAAAATAAGGAATAAAAAATAAGATTAAAAATCAAGTCACACTATGAGTCACGGGTGTGACCGAAACTAATAAGTTTAAAACGAATTAATAAACATAGTTAATAGGTAGTTAAATAAGGAAAAAAAATGTCACGAATATGACTTAATAAGTTACACATGTGACTGAAATTCAAATCCCTAAAACTAACCTAATCGTTCACTATTTCTAATTGAGTCGCACAACCAAATATCACGCTCGTTCACTGCAGCTTCTTCTTCTTCGACCTGAAAATTCTTCTCCGATGATTTCTGTGACTTCCTCTCGTCTACCACCAACTTCTATGGTCGCTTCAGCTTCCTCAACATCTGCTCTAACACGTCGTTTATTATCAGCAGTCGGTGAGATGCCTGGTAACTTCCATTAAAACGAAAAAATTTGTAATTATTCAGTTTGTTTCTGGCATTTGTAGAGGGACAAACTTCATTACTGTTGTGATGTTAGTATAACATGTTAAATTATACAAGATATCATCTTGGTTTACTAGGGGGAGTCTTTTTTTTTTAAATTATCTTCTTTGTTTTAATCCTTTGCTTTATAATTATTTATTAAACAGTTGATTGATAAGAAACATTTTAGGTGTTTGAGACGTTGTATCGTAGAAAAACAAACTTATGTTTTAACAACTCACACGTATATTTACACCGTGACCTTGATTGCTACTTAGGTCATGCCTCGTGTGACATTCTCGGCATCTTCATATTCTCAACCGAATGATATGCCTAATTTAGGTAATCCTTGTCTTCAATTTCTTTTTGAAATCGATCGTTTAATTCCACGATGACATCCAGATTCACCACAAGGAAATAAAAGATGATATTGAAGGGCATCATAACATGTATAGTAAGATTGGATTCTATAACTTGTGCTCGAGTGAGTATAAACTTAGATGTGAGGACATTTATCAATCTTTTCATCATCGATCTCAGTCTATATAACAGTCACTTGTGATCCAGTAGGAAGATTGTAAACACATTGATCAAGGCTAGGATAACACGTCAGAACTATTGTATGATTCTTACGCGTTAGAATGTCCCTAAGACTTCGGAAGAACTTGGCATAGGGATTATCTTATAGAATTGTCATAATCAGTTTTAATGTATCCTCACGAAGTTTAACACCACTTTTAGTCCTTTTCAGTTCCTCATCAATATCACAGAAATAGAGTTGGATACTAGATACCTTTTTAGTTGTTGAAACTAAACTATTAAGGAAATGATAAACTTGACCTTGAATACAAAATGTATAAACTCCTTTCTTATTTTGTGTTATTTCTCGATCATACTTAGCTATATATGAAGTAAAAACCACATTGTTATTATATGTACGAACGTTCTTCTTCAAGTGTTCAGATTCTTCATCATTACCAATAAATAATCGTTTCAGAGCATATGGCATTTGAGGAGCAACAATGCAAATTTCTCTTGATGAACAATAGAATGACGGGGGTTCTAGATAAAATCTCTTTGCATCACAATGTTCACAATTTGGAACAAGACAAAGCTGTAGGGGTTGAACATATAAATTCTACAGGGATGCTAACTTTGACGAAGAACGATGACAATTTATCCATTGAAAGATTTACAAAAAGGTTGATCACTTTATGCAGTAATAATATAAAAATGGAAAAATAATACAAGTAAAAAGATTTATACCTTGATCTTCAACAGATATCATTGAGCTAGGTTGAATTGAAGAGGCAGATACAGTTGGACAATCTAAATTATGACATGTGATATTAGATGCTTCAACTGTTGATGTTGTATGAAGAATTTCTTCTAGTTGGAAAGAGGAATAAGTTGCATCGACATGATCTACATTAAAATCGATATATCGATTTTGTGGTAGTTGACTACTAGATTGATGAATAAAAAGTTAACCGACAGAAGGTTCGCTATCAATGGTTGAATAGATAGGTTGATCACCAACCATTTGATAAAAAGAAGGCAAAATGTAAAAAATAAACTATTTTCCAATTAATAATATTCCCACGTCTTTAAGGCTGTTAAAATAACATAAAATCCTTTTATCATATGTAGTCCATTTTTGCTTAACATCAAATAACTTTTCACTAAAGAAGATTATTAGCTTTTTCTTGTGAGATGGCATAGCTCTAATCCCAACTACATTAGCATCACATTCTAGTTTCTCCCTCAAGATCTAATTCTTCTTAGGACTCTTATGGTAGTGAGGTAAGTTAGGTAAACTAGCCTTAAGAAACAAATCAATATGGTGTTAAATATCTCTCATGGGAGGTAATCCATTGGGTAGCTTATTGGGTATTACATTCCCATATTATTCTAACATTGTTTACACTTTTAAATGAATCTCATCTTCTCTCTTTTCACTCTCTTCTTCCCCTTTCGCTATCAATAAATTTACCACCCTCATTTCCTTCATTTCACTAAAGAAACTTTCCTTATTTATTTTAAATTCTAACAATGGCTTTTTTGTCCCATTAAGTTTCATTACTCTCTTTTCACCTATAGGTACCAACTTATTTACACCATTCTTCACAAATCTATAAATATTCTCCCTATCCAAATGATATGCATCAACATCATATTGCCATTATCTACCTAACAAAATTTGACATACATTCATATTAATAATATCACAATAACTTTCATGAGTATTTACTAATAAAAAATGACAACTTACACCTTTCTAAGATACAGATATCACCAATGGCTATAATCTATGTGATACTATTGGATTTTGGGTAAGGCTTGGTTGGCAACTTCAACTTTTTGACCACTAATTTACTAATGATATTCTCTTGGCTACCACCATCAATGATCAACATACAAGGATTTTCTGGTATCATTCTTCTAGTATGAAACAATTAGTACTGTTGTTAAACTTTATGCTCCTTTTTAGAAATCATTAAGCTCCTAATAACTCTAACAAAGCTATCTTCTTTTCCCTTGGGGTATTTATGATCTTCTCTGTTCATTCTATGAAGATCTCTTAAGATGGTTTTCTCATCATCGTTGCATTCATTAATTCTCATGAAAGATGTTAGACTTTGAGAATGAGCGCGGGTAACTTCCCTGTCAGTTATTTTCACAAATCTTCGGTTATTGTCACCTCACATTAATGTCTGCAACTGTCTCATAATTGTAACCAACAACTATTTAATATTGTGAATAGTTATCCTGTGTTCTTTGATTCTTCTCTAAATATTGGGTAATCCTTAAACTTTTTTATTAAGACTATTTGTCATTGTTAAAAAGAAAAACTTTGTGAGATTCAAAACTCTATTATCACCTAACGTAGCGGAAAAGATAAATAAACACAATTCCAATCTAAGAATTATAGTATAAAAATTATCAAAGAGAAAATAAACTTTATTGATAGAGAGATGTTAATGTCTCTCAAAAGTTACTTAAATAGGTTTACATAGACCTTAATTCATCTAGAAGAGTTCTAGACAAAATAGGAAACTCTACTTCATCTTAGGAAGAGTTCTAGATAAAATATAAAACTTCTAATAAATCTTAGGAAGAGTTGTTAACAAAATAGTAAAGGAATCAAAGAGATTGAGTAAAATAAGAAATAAGAAATAAATAAAACAAAATAGGAAATTGTTCAAAATATAGCACAAGGATGTTAGGTAAGGTGAGATCATGTGTTAGTCAATATCTCATTCTAAAGAAAAAGAAATACCGATAGGAAAGTTAGATAAGACGAGATCATGTGCTAGTTAATATCCTAATCTGTCCAGCAATTCAAATGCCTTATCAAGAACTGATACTAATTCCGAGAAAAAAAAGGTTGCAGTTAATTTGAATGGTACCCTAGATGTTGATGCCACAATTTTGATAAACCTTGAGCATTTGTTGCTGAAGTAGTAGTAAATGTCATCAACTTAGTAATATACCTGCTACATAACTCACCCACTCCAATCGGCCTCCTCGAGATGCATTCATATAAGACAGTCAAGTGATTAAAGAATGTTACAATGTAATTGGAATCAAATACAAGGCAACGCACAAAGTTTAAATTGAAATAAAGATTTGGGATATAAAAAACATTGTCAAAGTAAGGCTCAAAGAGAAAACAATAGTTCCTTCCTTAATGGCATGAGTTTGAGCCCCATCTGGGAGACCAATAGGTGAAGGGTTGATATCATGGATATGACTGAGAAAAGATAAAACTCTTCTCTTATGATGGGATGTGCCACTTTCTATGAGTCAAAGACTATTATTAACTTGCTTAGCAGAGAGTTTCTCATAGTTGGATGGAGGATGCAACATGTTAATCAATATCTAGATATCCTCATCTGATAAGCAAAGAATGACAGGAGCTGAAGTAGGCATTAGAGGACTCGAGTGCAGAAGAGATGCCACAAACCATTGTTGCCATCATTTCTGATTACTGAGTAGGTTACTTATTACATCCTGTTTGAGAACTATCACGACCCCGTCTATGATCACGAACCCTCCAACCTAGAGGATAATCACCATTTCACTCAAAGCAGGTCTCATAAATGTGTCCATATCAATTATAATAATTGCAATAGGACCGCTGGTTGCCATTAGAGCTGTGGTTAGATGAGTTTGACTAGTTTTGTGATTAAGAATTTAAACCCACTCCCCTGCCTCGAGGAACTCCTTGGGTAATAAATCCTACAGCTTCATTATAAGAACTAAATGCAAGGTGACATTCTTCCTGGAAGATCAAAGTAAATGCGGGAGAGAGGGGGAAGCGGATCCATATTAAGTATTTCAGAACGAGTAGTGTCATAGGTTGTATTATCGAGCCTCGTGAGAAACTAACAGGTTTTAAGTTGCTCAAACCAAGTGTTGAACTTTGGTTCATCAGTAGGAGCATGAATTGAAGTTTCTTCCCATATAGCTAAAAGCTTTATATAATATGTCATGATCGACATACCTTGTTGCCTAGCGGATGAAAGATTAGACAATAAATGGTACTGTTTAGTCACCTTAAAAATCGTGATTTTAGATTATCCCAAAAGGTCTCTGCATTATCAATCCGAACAACACTAACATATACAACAGAATCTAGAGTATTTTTAATCCAATCAACTAACATAGAGTTCATTACTTCCCAAGCTAAATAATGATTTGATTCCTTGTCAAGTTTAGAAAATTTTCCATTAATAAAATTCAATTTATTTTTGGCCTTCAAATCATTGCATATATCAAGTTGCCAAATGTCATAATTTTCACCAGTTAAAACAAATTTGGGTAAGCATCAAACTTGTAACATCTAATGGTGCAGAAAATACAGCGACACAGGACCACTGATGAGGAAGTGGGATTTGGGAGAATCTCCTAACATGGTGTGAATTTGACAATCTTCACCTTGGTGTAAGGAAAAAAAAAAGAGTAAGGTTGTGACTTAATGATCATAGATTAACTTCTCATAACTTTTCTTTCACCACAGAGATGGTGATGTTTTCAACTTTGATTTTTGGCAATAGACAAATGAAAAATATAATAGATCAATCCGACGAGATGAGGTTGGATGAAGAAAAGGAGAGAATAAAAGTTAAAGTTTGTTTGTGGTGGGCTCTCAAACCATGACAAATTATATTTGTGGGTGAAATTTTCGTTGTTTATTGTATTAGCTAATAGGTTTTTATATACAAGTGCACAAGTCTTGGCCTCTAAGATTATGTACATATTGTTTCCTAAATTTACAAGGATACTCTCATAATTTATACAAGGATTCCTAAATATACAAGAATAATATATTCCTAGTAGATCCCGATGAGTTATCCAACATATACAGCCTGCATATTTTCACATACAAAGAGTTTAAGTTAGTATTTTTTTTGTGACTGCAATTTGAGGTAAACTTTATGGTTATTATTTTTGTGAATCGGAATGTTTAGAGATTAAGAACTTAAGTTGGAAAAGTCTAATGTTCATGCTCAATTCAAACAATAATGTCAACATCTTCATTAGGCCCAGTGAGAAGGATGCTTATTTCCATCCTAATTCAAGATTTTGTACTTTTCAAATTTGATATTAAAAATGTTTACACCCACTATTATTCTACATATTAGAAATAAATTTGTTAGGAGTGGGCCTAAAGGGCTTCAAAGTTGATAATCCTAAAAGAAATGGCATGCAACCATGTTTTGCTCGTGTGATATTCAATTCGCTGTGGTAATTCAGCACACCCTTCATAGACTAATTGTAACATAACACTTGAGCTTAGAAGTTATAATCATGCAAAACTAGTTTATAGCATGTTACGTGCCAACGTAATTGATCAGGTAACTGGCGTTTGAACTAGAGGATGATTGGTTTCTGGGAAGAGTTGAGAATGTTTCTTCTTCCTACCTATTGTTGGCTTCACAAATAATGTTATCTGACAACTAAAATTTGAGACATAGTAGTTTCATTTGAGGGAAACTAGACCTCCATAATTCATTAAACTAATTGAAAATAATCCCTCCCACCATCGGCATACAAGACTCTTAAATACAAATTTTAACTACCTATTCCTAAATATAATGAAAGTGCTAACGTGCTTCCTGAAGAAGTCATAACAACTTCTACCCAAAGATTAGGACCCCACAAACTTAACAACTGATTATTGAAAAGATAATTGCAAAATACATAACCACGTAACATTCCCCCCTCCTATGCACCACCATTGCCCTCAATGGTGAATTCTGGATACCTGACTTTTATTATCTCCAGGTCTTTCCAAGTTGCATCAGCTGGCGAGTGCCCTTGCCAATGTATGAGAGCTGGTTTGCGACGCTTTCGCATTCGCTGATCCAGCACAACTTGTGGCAAAGCTAAAACAACATCTTCCTTTTCCAATAACGTTGGGAGTTCAGCTGCACTCGTACATTGGATCCAACCTTCTCTTTCAAACAAGATACATGAAAGACAGGGTGAATCCTTGCTCTATCATGTAACTTGAGTTTATAAGCTACTGGTCCTACCTTTTCAATGATCTCAAATGGCCCGTAGTACCTTGGTGATAGCTTCAGATTTTTTTGAAGTGAAACTGAGATTTGCCTGTAAGGTTGCAAACGTAGATAAACAAATTCACCCACTTCAAAACTCTTATCAATGTGGCGTGCATCATAATGTTTTTTCATACGGTTTTGAGCTAACTGTAGTTGGATTTTCAATTATTTGAGAACTTGATCACGATTGTAAAGCTCCTTATCAACTGATTCTACCTGAGTTTGTTGGCCCTTGAATTTTTTTTTGTATTTAACTAAGCATGATTAGATGATTTTTGGGGTCTTGATAGATTAATTTGTGTTGGAACTAATTGACATGTTAATGTTAATTAGACTTTGTGACATAAGTGACTAAATTGAAGTGTTAGAACTTAGAAGTGATAAGTTTCATTAAAGGCATTTTGGGCATGTCACTTAAGCATTTAAGTTCCTAGGCTTATAAGTAAGGGTAGAATAGACTTTGTGCAATTAATGAGGCTATAAAAAGGGAAGAAATAAAGCTTGTCATGTATGAGAAGAGAGGGAGACGAAAATTGAAAGAAAAGAAGAGAGAGAGAGTCGTAGGGAGGAGAAGGAGAGAAGGAAAAAGAAGAAAAGCTAGGGCTTTCATTTTCTTGGAGTTCAAGAGAGTTTTTGAAGTAAATTCAAGAAGGAAAAAGCTAGAGGAATGTTCAAGCTTTCTTTTGAGCCAAGAAAATCCTTTGTTGGGTGAAGGTTTAAGGTAAGTGAGTTTTAATGTTTTGGATTTATGGAAGGGTTTTGGTTCAAAAAGCTTAGGAAATGGATGGGTTTAGAGATTATAAGATTAATTTCATGTATTAGGTTCTTTAGGTTTTCCAATTTTTGAATCCTATTAATTTGAGATTTTTGTGTTATTGTTGAAGAAGAGCAAAGGAGGCAAGAGGAACAAGAAGAGGGACATCCTTGAACAAGCTTTCAAGCAAGGAAACTAAGGTGGGTTACATTTTTA
>JAOSBL010000006.1:23191708-23205731 GCA_027568915.1 Erythroxylum roraimae | reverse complement strand
CTTGGAGCTTGTAGACTGTACTACGAGGATAAGCTAATATTAATAAAAATACCTGAATTCTCATCCATTGTCTATCAAAATAACAACATAGGAATCAAGGGAGGGCATCGTGTAATGTCAATTGTGTGTGAGCCATAGGTTGGAGGTGCTGGACCTCGAAACCAGTTTAGCAATTGTATTTTTTAAAAAAACAATCAATACCAAAACTCCATATTTCCTTACCTGGACTTTGGATCCTATCATTATCTTGCAAGAGGCTCTTCTATAGTCCATCATTCACCAAATGTTTTAAGTCCCTTGCTTTTAAAAGACACTACTTACTTTGTTCTGCTTCATTATTTTGTGCAGTTCAGATTAGCTTATATAGCTCCCGAGTCAACAGTTATGGGTGCTGGAGAGTTGGTTGACCACCCTACAAAAATTGCTTGGCACTACTTCCGTGGATACTTTTGGGTTGATATACTTGTTGTATTACCACTGCCTCAGGTTTGTTTACTTCATTTTTCCATATTTCTTGATGACTTCTTTAATGAAGTTCACTATCGTCCATAATATGTTGCCCCTACTTGTTAACATTACATGTACAGAATGTCCTCTCAAATATCTTACGAAGTTTCTGGCCTTATCCAGTATTCATTTTCATGCCAAATTATTCAGGTCATCATCTTGGTAGTCCTGCGTAAGCATTTGGGATCATCTGGAGCAAATAATGCAAAAAATCTCTTAAGGGCAGCAGTTCTTGTCCAGTATGTTCCAAGGTTGTATAGGTTTTTACCTGTTCTTGTTGGCCAGTCTCCAAGTGGTTTCATATTTGAGACAGCATGGGCTAATTTCTTCATAAATCTTCTCACCTTTGTGTTGGCTGGCCATGTTGTTGGTTCGTGCTGGTACCTTTTTGGCTTACAGGTGTGCAGAAGTCATTAACTCAATTGTTACTGTGCTTGTTGAACTCTCTCCTTCAACATTTTTGCCATCCTTGTAATACATGACTATTTTTCTGTTATGATCTCTAAATTGATAACTAATCAAACAAACTATTTCAGGAAAACGTTTCAATCACTCTCCTCTAGTTCATTTTTAGAGTACTGTGGTTTTGTCAGGTCATTTCTGGTTGACCACTTCGTACTGCATAATATGTCAGTTGTTCTATATTTACTGGTAATTTTAATTTATGTACGAATATTTTTCACTAATATTAATGCTGGGATTGAATTATTATTAGATCCATGAAAGTGACAAAATACATTTTTCTTCATCTTCATACTTCCCCTTTAATTATTCCATTCTTCTAACTCAAATATCCCAATTTTGTCAATCCATTTTACTGTCTGTTAGATTGTTGTCAATGCATTTTATTCTTAGGTTGGTATTTCTTCATTTTCTCTGTTTTGTTGAAGCATCATGTCCATGTTATATATTTTCTTTTTCTCAAGTATTTTGCTCGGTATGTTTGTTGCAATTCTCCTGTTAATTGGAAAGTAGTGAAAAAAAAAACTCGACACATATGAGGATTGCATAAAATGTTCAAGTGAGTTCCTTTCTCACCTTCAATTTTTTTCTCGTAGCAGAGGGTTAATCAGTGTCTTCGCGATGCCTGCGGTAATTCAACTATGAGGGATATCTGTAAGAATTTCATAGATTGTGGACATGGTTATAATGACGCAGCAGATGATTCCACCGGAAAAAGGAAAGCTTGGAGACAAAATGAGAATGCTAGTGCTTGTTTTACAATCGACGGCTTTTCATATGGAATCTATAACCTAGCTGTAGGCCTCACATCCGAGCCCTTCTTGACTAGATACATATACTCATTGTTTTGGGGATTTCAGGTAATCAGAATTTACGCCATTTCTTTGTTTATAATGTATGTGAACTCTTTTTTTCTAGGCAGGTGAAACATTATAGTATTTGATGGAAGCTTGCTGTTTAAGTTTGTTTCTATAAGAAAATGCTGCATGTTATACCCACATTGCCGGAGTCATTCAGGATCATACCCACATCAACGCCCTTTAACAATAGAATTTTCATTGTAGTATAGATGGAAATATTTACTTCCACAATAAGGATGCATTTTTTCAACATTGTTTCTTTCCTACCTAGTGGAGTAGTTGGTTGATGCCTAGTGAGTACTTTCAACATACCCAAGTTTTACTTTCTGATTTAGATGCTTCTGTGTTAGAGTGTCACTCTCTGCCATATGCTTGATGCGAAAGATGCTTTTCTTTCCAACTTTTCATTCTAAAGAGAGGTGTTCATTAAATATACCTGTGTATGTTTTACATCTTTCTCTTTTTATCTCCTGTTGAAATCAGCTTATATGTTCCATTTGTGTAGCAAATAAGTACACTCGCAGGAAACCAACAACCAAGCTATTTTATATGGGAAGTCCTCTTCACTATGGGTGTCATTGGTCTAGGGCTGCTGCTTTTTGCTTTTCTCATAGGAAATATGCAGAACTTTCTCCAGGCTCTTGGTCGGAGGTAAAGTCATAAACTTTGTTTCTCTCAATGCTTATGGACAGGCCACTTACTTGACATGTGAGACACCCAATTGGTTTAATTTGGGTTGTTGAAAATACAGGTTTATGTATCGGATTCTCCTTAAAATTCTTTGTATTTATGTTATGAAGTCATGGTTGGTAATATTACTGCTTCCCCATAAATCTTTGTCCAAAATGACTATTTAAAGAATATTTTTCATTCAATCTCAGGGCTTTCTAGTTAATTTGCAAAATGAACACTTCAATTGCTCCACCATGTCTGAATGCTTGGCCTAAAGATTGGAAAAATGATTCAATAGCTGACATTTTTAGAATAAGGTTCCTCTAGCAATGTGCCTCATGCATAGTTGTGTGCTTAAATTTGGTGGGAAAGCATTTTTCAGCTGTCCTATTACTACTGGAAGGACGACTACTGGATGAATAAATTGAGCTTGGTAACTCGTTAGTTTTAGTTTGTATCAGAATATACTGAATGATTTCCTACCCAATAGCGATTATAGATAGATTGCTTATAAGTACTGCTAAATTTTTATGTAATCAAAGTGTATGAATCACCTTCTTTTGACATAAGAATCTATACTTCATTACAGATTGAATTTAAATTTGGGAAAAACATTGAACTCTGCTTCTACAACTAAAAACTTTGATATGCAACAAATTGAACCCAAGTTAAGACCATGTGGATTATGTTTATTTAAGGGAAAAAGCTTGAAAGCACACTTGAAATGTCCTGACTATCTTTATATAAATTTTATCTCCACATTCTATACAGCCACAAGTCTTAGACATATATGGAGGGGAAATGTGATCTTATATCAGAAACATCTCTCTGTGTTTGACATGTAAAGTGCAGTTGTTGGAATTATTCAGGATTCATCTTTGCTTACTCAAATAGTTTGTCTGGACCTGATGTTAGAGCATTATCTTTTGCCATAAACTGATGTAATTTGCATATTAGTTATGAGGCTATTACAAATGCATCTTGGAAGAAATTATATAATGTCATGTTCTGCTTCCTACACAACTGGACCAGAGTGCCTTCTCATGGATCAACCTTTTCTGAGTTATTTTTAATCAAATTCAAATAGAATATAAAAGAACGATCTTTTGACGTTAGCCTTTCTTTTGTTCTCCTCCCAGGAGAATGGAAATGTCATTAAGGCGGCGGGATGTGGAGCAGTGGATGCGTCTTCGACGCTTGCCACCAATACTTAGAAGGTGCACCATTTTATTTTCTCATGATGTGTTACGGAATATTTTTCCCTGCCTTTTATCATCTGATTAACTGGGATCCTTTTATTAATCATAAATTTATATTTAGTGACAATCTTAGGAAGACCATGTAACTTGCGCTAGGAGTCCTTTGAAGTCCTAGGTGTCCAAACTTATTGGGCTGCTCTAATTTCAATACATAGTAAGTTGCTTAGATACAAATTCACAAACTTTATCACCTTCTCCATGAAAAAAATTCCTCCAAGAATTTATTGGGGCCCATGTCAACTGCTTCTTGTATTGATGGATAGTACTTGATTCATAAGAAATTTTGGTTTCTCTAGGCCTTTGTTCTGTTCCTATCTATGAATCATATGTAGCCCTTGAAGTATGTGACACTAATGTTATGGCATGGAACTTATGGAAATTGTTTTACTTAACCAACAAGGATTATCTGCCTACAGTTTCCAAAATTTTGCTCTTGCTAATACAAGTTCCTGATCCATTCTCTGTGAGTTAACTTGTGAAAGTAATCAGACAGTACCCAAAAAATCGATCATCGTTGTTGCACATTTTGGAAATATAATTGTTTATTTGTAGAGGGGATAAGGTTGGATCTGAACCACATCTCAAGGGTACCTATGAAAGAATGTTATGAGATGATGTAGAAAAGCAACAGAGACAACCTAATGCATTCTGAGAACTAAAGGGTCAACTATCTACTTATATTAGTAGGGCAATTCAAGCAATAAATAATATCCAATATATGATACATAAGAAACATTCATATGTAGATAACATAACAACAATAGATCTCTAAGGAATACTACTAAGAAAATATTGAAGGAATTAAAAAAGTTATTAATTGCTTCTCCTTTTGTGAAATTCATATGTGCTCACATTTCACGGTCAATCAATATTTCTACCACCTATGAGATTTTGAAACCATAAACTGCCAGTTTCTGAGTCATTGTGTTGTTGCTGCAATATAGTAAGAGGTGTTGTAGATACTTACTTTGTATGCATTAATGGTGGACATCGTATTATAGATGGTCATAAGTAATTGACACCTCTCTCATGTTTCTCACAAGGATATCTGTAATTTAGTAGAAGAAATGTGCATCATCACAAAAACTTCCATAAATTTTGTACTGGGTTATAGTTGTTTGCTTCATGATCAATCAATGCTGTTATGTAGGAAAGTGATTGAAGCTGAACGGTATGCTTGGGCTGCAACAAGAGGAGTAAATGAGGAGCAACTGTTGGAGAATCTACCTGAGGATTTGCGAAGGGAAATAAAAAGACACCTTTTCAAATTCGTGAAGAAAGTGAGTTTGTTAGTATAGTCGGTAGCATGACAGAATATTGTCTATCATCTATATCACAACTTTAATTTGCACGGTGCACAGTGCACAGTGCACAGTGCACAGTTCCAATCTTTTGAAATGATGACTTACGAAGCCAAAATTCACTTTGGCATCTCAGCACGTGCAAGAAAATTCTATTGGGTATTTAGTTATCTAATGTTTGTACATCGTGTATGTTTTACCCTACCAAGCATTGGTCTGGCACAATTAGAGAGAAGAAAAGAATAAGTGAATGTGGAAAGCTGATTCAAAACTGGAAAGATATTCTTGTTGCTGGATGGGGTTGTCCTGAAACAATATAGGTATGGGCCTCCATGTTACTGGGTCATGTGGCAATCCTTAAATTTTTGTTGAGGTAGCCCTTCAGCTTATTACAGGGAAGAAAAAGAGGTACTTGAGCTTACTGCAATGTCAAGTTGATAGCTGGACTTTGTCATTCTATAAGTCAGTTATGCCCATGGCTCCAATTTGTTTCCTTTCTTCTTGGTGATTTAGTCGAGTGATGGCTTTATCTATAGAAATTGATGCAACGGCAGTATTAAACTTAACAGGGGCCCTGGAGTGATATAATGTTTCAATCCCCGTGTAATGATTTCATAATAAACTCTGGATCAAGCTACGCATTTTGTGAATACTCAATTCATACTTTTGTAGGTTTGGATATTTGCCCTGATGGGTGATCAAGTTGTAGATGCCATTTGTGAGAGGATACGACCAGTAAGATACATTGAAGGAGGTGAAATTTTATACGACGGAGGTCCAGTTGAGAAGATGGTTTTTATTGTGCGTGGAAAGTTGGAAAGTATTGACCATGACGGAACTGTATCCCCTTTATTTGAAGGGAGTTGCTGCGGCGAGGAACTTCTCACTTGGTGCCTTGAAAAGTATCCTGCATCCAGAGGTCTATTATTATTTCCTGAATCAAAACTTTCTTTTCTCTCCATTTCATAAAACAAGTTCTCACAAGAACTTTAATTAATCTCCACTGAAACTAACATGGTAGTTTTAATGGCTTGCCATAGGAAGCCTTGGTATTATTAATTCTAGTTACCATTGCAGGTTCAAGGAAAATCGAGAGTTCCAGATACCGATTGCTTAGCAGTAGAACTGTAAGATGCTTATCAAATATTGAAGCTTTTTCACTTCGAGCAGATGACCTTGAAGAAGTCACTAGCCTTTTTGCTAAAAACTTGCGAGAGCCACACATTCAAGGAGCCATAAGGTTAGATATATGCCAAATTCTACATCTTACATACTGATATTTACTATTATGTTGCATCCATAAGTTTGCATTGCAATGAAGGATAACATTCTTCACACCATCTATGGTGTGAGAAAAGCCTACAGATGTAGATATATCTTGGAGTTTAGTTTCCTATCAATAATATTCAATCATAGAGAAGGACTAAAATAATTATTCTATCTGGCTTCAAACCAATACGTAAGCATGTGCTGTGCTCCCCTGAATCTTTAATCTCTGCATTTGATGGATGAGTGAACTTGAATCCATATTTCTTTTCTAGCCACACCACCTCGTGATTTTAAGGATGAGGACATTTATTTATCTTCTATTAGCTGTCGCCGTTTGTTGCATTAGAAACAAAATATATGCGACTATTCATATTTGACAGGCATAAACTACTAGTACGTTTTGCAACTTTTGGCATGTCCTTAGTGTACTTCATATAAAGAACATTATAGTGCATCATCTATTTCTTTATCAAACTTTCCACATAACTTGTAATATGATGTTCATGACATCCAGTACAATTTATCATTTCCCCAGCGACGCGATTGCCACACATTGCTTTAATGTAATTGTCATTTTACCGTATTATCTATTGCATGGTATCTTTAATTTCACTTTTTCATATCTGATGTCACCAAACTCCACATCAGTTGTTTTACTTTAGAGGTTTTCTAAGCAAAAGCACTTTTGCTACCTTAGAGGTTTTCTAAGCAGAAGCACTTTTGCTCCATTAACAGGTATCAATCTCCCCACTGGAGAACTATTGCGGCTACACGAATTCAGATAGCATGGAGATATAGGAAGAATCGTCAGAAGTGGGTCAACAGTCGTCAATCAAGTCGCTGTTCAGACTAAAAGGTTCATGTTTTATACGATATTTTAATACTTCCATATCAAGTTTTCATGTAAATACTGTGTAAGAAATATCTGAGAAACTTCGGATCACTTGGTAAAACTTTCAGTCAGATCACTTCGTAAAACTGTCAGTCAAACTCCTGTTAGACATATAATCATTGTATTATCAACCATTCAAGAAGTTATTTATTTATATTCATGTCGCTTCCTACAGACAACATAACATATATATTTGTTAACATAACATGTACGTTTGTTGTCATAAACAATACATGGCATGCATCTCATACAAACAACATTTACGTGAGGCAAGATACATGCATATTAACCATGCATATATTGCAACGGAAGCACAACCGGAATCCAGCCATTGCTCTATTGGTGATCCTCTTGCGTCTCTGTGTTTGAATCTTCTAGCCTCTCCCTTTAGCAAGATTGATGGTGTACTGCTTGTGCTTAGTGAGGATAGTAACCCAAACAACTTTTTAAACCATTTTTAACACCTTTGCCCATCACAGAGGAGGTAAGTCGGTAAAACATGGGCTTTAAAGTGTGTGTGTATAAGGGTTAATGCATTAAATGGACCACAATATCAAGAGTAGGAAGGTTAGGTAGATTTTAAAAATTTTACATTCTCTCACTTGATCCATTTAACCTAACACCAAACATAACAAGAAATCAAATATATGAATCATGACGATAGGTTCTCTTATAGTGAGTAGTATCTTTCATGTATTACATATATAAAATTTCTCATTACTAGCCCTTAAACTTAATGAATAAATCATATGTTTATTCTAGGTCCAAATTAAATGATATTTCTCAAAACGAATCAAATGTATGTGTTCACAAAATATATGAGAAAATATCAAATTAAATAAGAGTTCCATTGAAGCAATAAATGCACAACAAAAATCATATTATAGAACCAAGTCCCATTTGCACTACATGATCCTTAAATTGCTTAGGTGGCATGCCTTTGGTTAAAGGATCTGCAATCATCAAATCAGTGTTAATGTGCTCTATGATAACTTTCCTTTGCTTAACATGTTCTCTTATGGCTAAATACTTAATGTCGATAAGTTTACTTTGACTTTGACTTTTGTTATTCTTGGCCATAAAGACCGTAATAGAGTTGTTGCAATCCAACCTTAATAGCTTAGAAACTGAATCAACAACGTTGTCGTAATATAACCTTAATGGCTTAAAAATTGAATCAACAACTCTAAGCCTAGATATGAAACTCTTCAACCATACACCATGCGAGGTGGCCTTAAAACATGATACGAACTCAACCTCTATAGTGGAAGTAGCAATTACGGCCTACTTAGCAGTTCTCCAAGATACAGCTCTACCAACTAGCATGAAAATTTAACCAAATGTTGATTTTCTTGAGTCAATTCAGCCAGTAAAGTCTGAATCGGAGTATCCAATTACTTTCAAGTTCTCAGTTCGCCTGTACATAAGAATGCAGTCCTTTGTGCCTTGAAGATATCTCATAACCTTCTTTATAGCTTTTCAGTGGTCAATAAACCTGGATTACTCTGATATCTTCTTAACATTCCAACAACATATGCGATGTCCAGTCGGGTGCAGACCTGAGCATACATAAGGCTTCTAACAATTGAAGCATATGGAATGTTCTTCATATGCTCTCGTTCAAATTATTCTTCGGGCATTGATTCAAACTGAATCTATCACCCTTCACTATGGGTTCTACATTTAGTACACAATTTTCATCTGAAATCTCTCTAAAACTTTGTTGATATAGGTCTCTTGAGACAAACTCAAAATGCCTCGAGATCTTTCTCTATGGATTTTGATGCCAATGACATAAAATGCCTCACTCATATCTTTCATATCAAAATTTTTTGAGAGAAATTGTTTCACCTTATATAGCAAACTCTTATCATTAGTCGCAAGTAAAATGTCATCTACGTATAAAACAAGAAAATAAGTCTTACTCCCAATGACCTTCTTGTATAATCATTGGTCCATTATATTCTCTTCAAAACCGAATGAAGTGATAATCTCATGAAATTTTAAATACCACTGCTGGGAGGCTTGTTTTAATCCATATATGAATTTATTAAGCTTGCAGACTAAATGCTCACTATCACTAGAGGAGAATTCTTCAAGTTGTTTCATGTGAACCTCTTCCTCTAGTTCACCATTGAGGAACGCCGTTTTCGTATCCATTTGATATAACTCAAAATCAAAATGAATTACTAATGCCATGATTACACAAAGAGAATCTCTCTTAGATATAGAAGTAAATGTCTTCGTGTGGTCGATTCCTTCCTTTTGAGTAAACCCTTTGGCAACAAGTCTTACTTTATGTCTCTCAATGTTGTCTCATGAGTCTTTCTTTGTCTTAAATACCCATCTACATCCATTGTTTTTCACACCATTTGGCAACTTAACGAGATCCCATACTTGATTAGATGCCATAGAATCCATCTTATCCTTAATAGCATTGTACCACAAGTCCGATTCCTTAGAACTCATGGCTTGTGAAAACGTTTCAGGATCATTTTCGGCTCTAATGTTGTAATCTAACTCTTGTAGATACACTATATATTCACTAGGTATTGCTGACCTCCTAACCCTAGTAAATCTCCTCAATGTTGTATCATCATTCTCACGAAGAACTTGTTGCTCAACCTGTTGTTTAACTGGTTGCTCAACAATTTCTAGTTGTTCCTCATTTACAACTTGATCTACTAGATTGGTATCAACAGCTTGTGGAATTTCAATAACTAGTTGTCTAACATCCGTTTCAACTTGAGGGGTGTGAATGACAATCACTTGAACCAGAGGGTTGAGCTTCATAATGGCCCTTTTCAAAAACTATGTCTTGAAAATGACCACTCCCACTGATCAAGTCATTCTGAAGAAATTTTGTATTTCTTGATTCCATAATTCTTGTGCCATGAGATGGACAATAGAAACTATACCCCTTAGACCTTTCAGCATATCCAATAAAATATTCACTAACGGTCCTTGGGTCTAGCTTCTTCTCTTGTGGGTTGTAAATTCTCACTTTAAACGGATATCCCCAAACGCATATATGCCTCAAAATCGATTTCCAACCCTTAAATAACTCAAAAGATGTCTTTGAAACAGCCTTGGTTGGAACTTGATTTAATATATATATAGCCGTCATTAGAGCTTCAGTCCATAGGAATTGAGGAAGTTTTGTGTTACTCCTCATACTTCTTACCATGTCCATTAAGGTTTGGTTTCTTCTTTCTGCCACACCATCCTGATCCGGAGAATCAGGCATTATGTACTAGGCAACAATCCCATGTTCCTAAAGAAATTTCGCAAAAGAACCAGGCGCTTGTCCACTTTCAGTGTATCTACCATAGTACTCTCCACCTCTATCTGACCTTACGATTTTAATCAGTTTTTCATATTAATTCTCTACTTCATCCTTAAAACATTTTAAAGGCGTCCAAAGCTTCGTCCATAGAACGAAGTAAGTAGAGATACATATATCACGAATAATCGTCTATAAAAGTGATAAAGTATTTCGGACTATTTACATCCATATCTAGACAACAAATATCTGTATATATGATTTCTAACAGGTTTATACTCCTCTTGACACCCCTTTTAAACTTGTTAGTTTGCTTACCTTTAATACAATCCACGCAAGTCTCAAAGTCAGCAAAATCCAAAGTACTAAGTACTCCTTCATTTACTAATATCTTAATTCTCTCAATGGAGATGTGTCCTAATTTACGGTGCTATAACATAGAGGATTCTTCATTCACAACATATCGTTTCAATCCAGTAGTGACATGCATTGAATTATAGATATCATCATTTTGTAATTGAATGGAATAAAGACCATCAGATAATGTACCATAACCAATAACTTTAGATCTATTACATAAACTGAAACCAGAATCTGAAAAGTTAAAAGGAAAAATCAAAAGGTAAAAGTCTTGATACAGAAATCAAATTTCTAAATCAAAAGGTAAAAGTCTTGATACAGAAATCAAATTTCTAGAGAAATTTGAAACATAAAAGGTCTTTTCCACGCATAAAATAAAGTCACTGCTTAAAACTAAACTGCAAGTGCCAATGGCTTCCACATGTGAACTCATCTTACTTCCTGAATAGATGAATTGTTCACTTCCTACCAGCTTCCTTAGTTTTTGCATATCCTGCAAGGTATTCGAAACATGGACTGTAGAACTAGAGTCAATTCACCATATGTTATGATTAACATTAACCATATTAGATTCACAATAAACAAATGAAATTTGAGTACCTTCTTTTTTAAGTCAGCTCTGAAATTTGAGTACCAATATTAATTCATGGATTACTAATGTAAATCATGCATTTAACAGATGAATCTAATGACATAAGACTTGCCTGTGGGCTAAAGTTCTACTCAATTAGATTCATCCAAAACTTTATGACAAAACTAATGAATTATGTTTCTTTTCTTAATTCCTGTGGGTAGATTAAGAAATATAATCCGATATTTCATCCTAATTAACCATACAAATATAACAAAATTTCTATAGGTAGATTTTATCACATCACGTATGATTAATTACAATTAATGATTTAATGTGATCTTAAAACTAAATATATAATTGTAATTAATTTGAGATACTGTGACTACTCCCAATTAATTAAAATCATATGATCACTCACATTACCTTAAGCTTAAATAAAGCATAAACATTTTGCATCAATTAATAAATAATGCAAATAAATTAAATAATAATGCATAAATTATTTAATCTAATTTTGTATGTATAATGATTACAAAAATTATACACACAAAATTTTCAATTAATCACATATAATTTGTGCAAATAATTAAACAATTATAATAAGTATGTCAAAATTTAAATTCCAACATAAGACATACAAATTAAAAATTAATATTTTCATAAAATATTAATATCAAAACGATTTTTATAATTACAAATCACAATATAAGGGTTAGGTCTTGATTAACCCAATTAATCACTTATATTAACAAAATTAATATTAATAAATATACATTTTTTTAAAAAAATCACAAGTCGTCTTCAACCTCTAGTTGGGTTGGGTGTGACCCGGCTGCAACTCGATGGAGCCCCGACGCTTTTGGCGCGCAAAAGATGCCAAAAAATGGATAAGGGTCGTTGATGGGATGACGACGACCAGACGACGTGCACGAGACGTCGGAAAACCGACCATGCAATGCTGTATGGATGGCAATGTCCAATGCCATCATCGTCGTCCCTCTTTTCTCCACGGTCCAGTCACGGTTTGGTTCTCCATGGAGTATCAAAACACGAATCTCACGTCAATTATGTACAAAAAAATGTAGAAATATTCAACAACTTCAAGCTCATCTCTTAACGCTGCATATGGTTATTATGATCCATATGCTGAGACGGAACGGAACAAAAATTTGGAGACAGAACATAACAAAAATTGGAGACAGTGAGGTGTTTGATTGTGATAGACAAAACAGATAAAACTGTGTTCATCTCAAGGACAGAAATGTGTTTGGTTGCAGTTGACAGAACATAAAAAATAGTGTCAATGACTAAAGTACCCCTGCATTATAATATGATTAGAAATATGTAATTCATTGATTATTTTAAAACGAATGATTTGTATTAGTAATTTAATTGTATCTATAAATAAGGAATTTAAAAAATGAGTAACATAAAAATTTAATGAAATGAGCTATTGAATAGAAAAAAATTCATACAATTTAATAATAAAACGAATTACATTAAATATTTTTTATAATTGTATCAATATTTATTTTAATTGTATTTGTAATTTTTTTAATTACGATGAAATAAAATAGCAAACCTAAATATTTAATGAAATGAGAAACCTAAAAATTAAATGAAATCAGTTATTGAATAAAAAAAACATACAAGCTAGAAATTCTAGTACATAATAATTTAATAAAACATCTAAGCATTAATGAAATTAATTACATAATAGGTTAAAAAATCCTACAAGTTAGAAATTCTAGTACATAATAATTTAATAAAGCATCTAAGCATTCATGGAATTAATTACATAATAGGTTAAAGATACATTCAAGCCTTATATTTTATTAAGAATATCCTTAACAATAATACCTAAAATGACTCCAATGGCAATGAGTAAAAATCCTTGACTCCATGCCATTTTTTTCTTCAAAGTTGCAACTTCATTTAGTTGTTCATTTGTTGGAAGTGAAAATTGATTCGGTATTGATGAGGGTTCATTGGCGGTAGGAACAATTTCTTCATTTCGACGAGTCCACCTATTTGGATCCATGACATAAGTACTCTGTGCTTCAACCAAAGTCCAATACCTTTTGAATCTAGCATTATGAAACCCCTCAGTTGCCAATTTAACATCATCCCAATTTGTAAAAATACCTACTTGATGTCCAACAAATACAACATAAAAGTTGTATCTGCCTATAGTTAAATACCTGAAAATGAATCATATCCTCATCATTCATATACATATATAAATGACAAACATTAAAAAGTTAATAAACCAACCATTCATCATTGATACACAAGTGTACAAACAAATTCAACAATTCATCATATCATCATTCAACATCACATAGCCTGTTTGAAGACAATGCAAATCCTAGCTTTCTTGTTAAGCTACTATAAAGCTAGTAGCTCCATAAAAACGGTGAACCCGAAAGTGACAGATCACAACCAAAAATGTTGGCCCCTGAAATTTTTCTTGTTAAATTAAGCATGATTTAAATGAATTATGAGGGTTGATGGATTAATTTTTAGAGCTAATTATTTATGTCAAGGTTAGTAGGATTTGTATGACATAGGTTAATTGAAGTTA
>JAOSBL010000006.1:23171778-23188645 GCA_027568915.1 Erythroxylum roraimae | reverse complement strand
TCTGTCCACCATCAACCAAACAGCTTTCTGTCCCCAGTTTCTGTTCCGTCCCGTCCTGTTCCGTCTTGTCCTGTTCCGTCTCCACCTACCAGAGACGCTAACCAAACGCAGCGTAGCTGACCCGACGCCCTAAGAGTTTCACCACAACTGCTTACTCCCATTGCTTATCAAGTTTATCTTTAAAAGGTTGGGAAAGCAGGATACTACCGCCTGGCGCTCCCTTGGTAGACATAATGTCGCCAGCATCCACTTCGACAGGGTCCTCCTCCAACCAGGGGCCCAGCTGAGTAGTGCCCTCATCGCCGGAGGAGCCCACTACGGCAGCACTATACGTTGGCTTGGGAGGAGAAGACTCATCAACCCTCTTCCTAGTGCGGCCTTTTTTGGAAGGATGTCCCTCGGGATCGAGGGCTTCCATGGAAACCAGAGAAACTTGCAAACCAGCCGAATCAACAAAAAGGCGGGGTCGCAGACGAAAACGCCAGGAAAAACATAGCAAACCGCAACAGAAGAAGAAAGAAGAAGAAGCTCTCTGAAGAAGAAACATTCTTTAAACACGAGGAAGTTGAATTCCAACTTGAAATTTTTCCCCAAGTGTTAGCTTTTAAGTCTTAAGACTAGTAGAAATGCAAACATTCTTGTAGCCAATCAAAATAGTTAACTATAGCCACCAATACCTGTCAGGAAGGGATTAGCTTTGGTATTCCTTCATCCTCAATTTTGCTAACTTCTTCTAAGACTAGTTCAATTGCTTTCCTTGAAGATCATGATTCCTCTCATTTTGAATTTGCTTTATCAACTCAGATTCAGATTAAGACTCTCTCTCCAACATATACCTTCTTTAGTGTGAGCAAGAGACGACTTGGTAGGAAGAATAAAGGGTTGAAGGGTAAATCTAAACCCTAATTTCTTTTGTCTGTTGGAATATTATGGGCATTAATTGCATAAAAAAAGGCCCTTAGAGACTTTATCGATGAAATAAAATAAATGTTTATTGGTGTTTAGCCTTAAAAATCAATGCTAACAAGTATAAGAACTTTAAGTATTGTAGGGAAGAATTGGATCTTAGTTTTCAACCATCATCTTGATATAATTATTTTAGCTTTTGATGTAGGTCTTTGTGGTTCTTACTATAGATCATTTGATGCATTTGACTATTTTCTTGCTATAAAGGAAGGTTGGAATTTATATTTCTCTACTTTATGGTTCAAATCAAGCTTTTTTAGAGAAGATCTTTATCAAACAAACTAAGAAACATGCATTCCACCTTAACTGATATTTGGTTGATGATAGAGGGTTTTAACAACATTATCCACAATTTAGAAGCATATGGTAATGTCAACTTAAACAATTATAATGGTGGATTGGAAGACTATGTCACATATATAGAGGTTACAATTTGAGATGTGAAGGATACTTCTACACTTGGAGCAATAAACAACTAGGCATGTAAAACATAAGCAAAAAGTTAAATAAAGCTTTGGTCAATAAAGAATAGTTATGTCTTTCCCTCAAGTTTAGTTTCATCTGGTAAGCCAAGATTCTTATATAGCAGTCTAATTATGATCCATAATTTGTTCCCTCCTCAAGCCAAAAAAGGCACTTTTTGTTTTTATCAATTTTGTTACAAAAGTGGTTGGCTTTGAAGAAGCAATTATGAAAGGAATTTTCTCATATCTTAGTGGCTTCAAACCTTTTATAAGTATGAGGAAGCTAGATATGATAAAGAGGGAACTCAAGCTTCGCAATCTTAATAGATTCATTGACACCCAAAAGAATACGAATGAGTCCAAAGCTCTCCTTCTTGGAATTCAAGAATAAATTAATAGTAACCTTGATGATGTTAAACTTCTTACAAAGGAAAAAGAAGCTCTTTTAAATTATTACAAAGCTTTATAAGTCCATAACTCTATCTTAAAATATAGAGTAAGGGTTTTATGGCCAAAGAAAGGAGACGAAAATATACATTTTTCATAGATCCATTAAATCTAGGAAGAATTCCTACAGAATCCCTTTACTAATAAAGCAAGATGGTGGAATAACTAATTATCAAGATAAGATTAGTGATAAAGTTTAAATTTCTTTAAGAATACCCTAAGGTCACAAGCAGTGTATTCATCCTCTTTGCATTTACTCAAAGGCTTTATTAACCATCATTTCATTGAGAATGAGTTACATAATCTAAACAAACCTATAACTAGTGATGAAGTAGAAGGAGTTTTATTTTAGTTGAATTATGGTAAATCACTTATACTTGATGGGCTCAATGTATTATTCTTCTAGGAAGATTGGCCATAGAATAAGGATATAGTCATAGATGTAATCCTTGAATCTTTTGTCAAAGCAAAAATGCCAAATGAGATTAACAGAACACTCATCACCTTTATCCCCAAAATTCTCAACCCTTCCTTTATCTTAGATTATAGACCAATATCAAGTTGTAACATCTTGCAAAAAATCATGTCTAAAATCCTATCTATAAAGAAAGTTAGTGATAGGTAGCCTTATAAATGTAGCTCAACGTGCCGTTGTCCATAACAAGTTAACTGGCAATAATATTCTACTAGCCCAAAAACTATTTAGCTCTTATGGAAGGAAGAATGTCCCTTAAAATGGACCTTTATAAGGGTTTTAACTCTATTAGATAGTGATTTATCTCTCACATATTGGAGGCTTTTGGATTTTTAAAAGTGTTCATCAAAAGGATCTCTCAAAGTGTTATATGTACGTATATTGGGGTGTTAGTTAATGAAGCTCCTATAAGACTATTTTGTAGTGGTAAGGAGTTGATACAAGGAGATCCATTCTTTTAATACATTTTTATCTTGTGAATGCAATTCCTTTAAGACTAACCTCCTTCAACATTACCAATGACCTAGGCTTTGAATACTATAGTAGGTGTAAGACGTTGAAACTTTTTCAACTTAAGTTTTCTAAATGATCACCTACTCTTTTGTAAGGACAAGGATAAGTCTCTAAGCCTACCAATGTCGTCCTTCAATACATTAAAGAAAATTTCAAGGTTATCCCTGAACATGGACAAGAACCATTTAATATTATCAACTAGTGGCAAGTACTTATTTAACTAGGTCTCCTTCATAACCAACTTAAGATGTAAGGATCCCTTATTTACCTACTTAGGACTACTTATATTTACAAAGAGACTCTTATACAAAGAATGTCTCCCCTTGATGGAGAAAACATAAAAGAGGGTCTTCAATTGGTTATCAAAACTCTCTTATTTGCTAGTGATTGACTCGACTTAGGTAGTCAATATTGAATTAACCATAAGTGTACGATGTAGTTGTAGCTAGCACAGGTAAGTATAGGTCCAATCCCGTAAAGATAATGAGTACTAGTAATTACCGTTATCCTATTATCTAGTTTGTGATTTGAGTGTTTGTTTTTAATTAAAAATAATACTTAAGCATATAAAATAAAGTAGGAAATAATAATGACTAGAGAACAAGGAAATCTCTTAGAAAAACAATCAATATCAAGAATTAGTGCCTAGCTAATGAATCCCCTTAAAACCATTAAATAATTAACCTTTTATTATGCAATTTTTTTGACTATTAAACAGTAGAAATTCCTATTGTATGCTAATAACTCACTTGAGACTACTAAGCAACTAAACTTAGTTTTATTAACCAAAATTATTCAGGATAAATATTCTAACATTGCTTTATCAATTTGTGAATTTTACTATTAGGTTTGACCTTAATCTAGATGATTTATGCCGACTTATCTCTTGGTTTATAATCAACTGATTTCAATAATGGTAGATTTATTCAGACACAAGATTTCTCAATTTCTATGCTATGAAATCAAATTATGTACTAATATTTTTGATCTATTAGAACATATATAAAACACATAATTGAATCACAATAAATCAATCAAAACTATTGCAATTAAATAAAAGAATCAAAACATATTGTAACACAAACTAAGGTTCATTACACCTAGACACTAAAGCTGTTTAGTTACACATGATAGAAAAAATCAAACATAAACAGGAAGAAAAACGAATAAACAACAAATAGTTCATAATTCTAAATCTCTCTTCTTTTATATCGAATGTTCTTGCAAGATAGAGGTTTGATGTTATCATCCATTGGATCTGTCGATGATTTCTTGCATTTTCCGTGTCTTTGGATCAATATCAAGTCTTCTGCATGTTCTCCAAGTTTGGAATTGCCTCTGTAAGTCTACTCTTCCATTTTGCCTTTGCTCACATCTTTTTATAATAATTTTTTGGATTTCTGGGAGATACACTGATACACAGCCATGTATTGGACTGTGTATATCTCAAAATCTCCAGAATTCTCGATTCTACACGGGCTAAGAGACGTATACGGTCATAGACATGGCCGTTTATCCTTTATTTGCTTCAAATCTTGATTTTATGGCACATTTTCATCCGAATTCTTCTCCTTTTAGACCATAAAGGCATAACCTATAAATACACTTAGAGCAAATTAACCAAATATACAATAAAATTCTAAAATATCATGAAAAATACATCAAATATGTGTGTATAAATATGGTCAAATATGCATCAATCAAACATCCCACACTTAAACTTTTGCTTATCCTCAAGCAAACCATAATCAAAATTATAAATCTTACGACATCCATCCTTCATTAATTTTGATTTGTCAATTCATACTATAAATCATCATATCATATTGAATCAAATTAACATATAATTACAGTCAAGTTATCCTAAAATTAACTTCCTAAGTCAATATTAGTAGTAATTATATCAATAATCGCATTGAAATCAAAAGTATAAACCTTTACACCTTCACCAAGATTTCACTTAATGCACTCCAGTGTTTAGGATGAAAAGTATTAAACTCTCAATTCAATGCATAGTAGAACTCTTACTAAAGGCTTGCAATATCTTCACATCTCCACCACTTATGTAAACTAGAAGCAAAAATCAAAAGATCTTTATACAAGTTGTATGGGACTTAAGTATGGTATGGTTGGGATAATAAAAAGGGTTGAATTAAAAGAAATTTACTAAAGAGAAGTTACAAGAAACTTGTTTACAAATACACAGGTCCTTGAATTGCAACTCTATTGGTACTATATACTTATTCACAATTTTTTTATATTAATCAATCAAAACATAAGTTTGAGCATTTAGTATCATAATTAAAAAAATAATGGACCTTTCAAGATTTTCAAATTTCAAACAAGCACGTAATGTAAATAACCTTTAAGGAACAAAATAATAAAAAGGTTTCAAAGAAAAAGGGATAAAGGTTAGTAATTTATTATAATCAATGAAAAACGCTAAGACTTGATTAATCCTAATGGATAAAATAAGTTAAGGTAATTATCAAAGGAATAGTCTAAATCAAATTATTAAATCTAAGTGCTTTTATCACTTCAATGCTTCTAATTTAACAAATGTCATCTTAATATGCATAATAAAACAAAATCTAGAATCATCTCACTATGCATGATAAAACATATGAAAGAAATAAAAAGAGCTTAAATTTTTTTGAAATTTTGCTCTTTGGCTCAAAAGCTCATGAAAAAGATAGGTATATATATGTAAATAGTATGCAATTTTCATTCAACTCAACTATCTCAATGATTAATAAAAATATGACTTATAAAAGCAATTTTATTATAATTCTTATCCGTTTGCATACTAATTCAAATCAATATTAAATAATGAAATATGAAATTGATGGAAAAATTTTAATTAAGATATCAGTTCGTAAAATTTTATAACCAAGATTATAATAAGCTTAAGAAATCATCACAAATCGTTAACCCCTCCCCAAACTTAAAGTTGTACATTGTCCTCAATATACACAATATAAGTATATATAATAAGTGAGAAGGTTTAGTGGTACTTTCCTGAATAAGACAATTTTCTGAATTCTGATCCATCCAATATGAGATTACATCCTTGAAAAACATAAACAAAAGAAGGGATAAAAGGAAAAAAAGAAAAAACAATAAAACAAATAAAAATTAAGAAATAAAATCTGAAAATAACATAACGAAAGTAAATCCTAATTCTTGGGTTGTCTCCCAAGTAGTGCTTGTTTAACGTCGTTAGCTTGATGTAGCCTTTATGCTCAAGGTGGCTTATATAAATTGTGTTGTTGTAACCTTACCATAGGTTTACCTTCTACCACTTGGCACCATGTTTCTCTTTTGGTTTGTTCCCTTGAAATTGCAATGGTTCTGGTGGATCCTTAAATGTAGAGTCCTGCAAAATATCTTGACACAACTCGTTAGCCTTAATAGCATATAGAAATTCAAGAGAATTATTTTTAAACTCTAAATATAACCTCTTCATCCCTAACCCTTAAAGTTAACCTGCTTTGGTCAATATCTATAATTGACTTGGCAGTTGATAAGAATGGTCATCCAAAGACTAAAGGTATTTCTGCATCCTCCTCTATGTCAAGAATTATAAAATCAGTTGAAAATATGTACTTATTAACCTTAACCGGTATATCTTCTATGATTCCCCTAGGACGTTTTATTGTTCTATCAGCTAATTGCACACATATACTAGTTAGTTTAAGTTATCCTATTCCCATTTTTTCAAATAAAGAAAAAGTCATAATATTTATGTCGGCCCCTATGTTGACTAGAACCTTATCTACTTTTAAACTACCAATGGTACAAGGGATATAAGAACTCCTTGGGTCAGTCTGCTTCTCCGGTAGTTTGATTTTCTTAGTTGAGCGTTCCTCGCTCGATACTGCAGTCTCCAACTTCTTTGTTTACTCCTTGTTGAATGATTGATCTTTCGAAGATTGTGTGCTCTTTGGTAATCGTAAGAGAGATTCAACAAGGGTAAAGTCAAACTAAGTTATTGTACAAGGTTAAGGAATCTATCTAACTTTACCTCTAATAGATTTCTCTTCGCTCTAACAAGATATGGAATTGCAGGTCGATACTCCTTGGCTTTCTCTAGGTGTCGTCCACCTTTAACCTTCGAGTGACTCTTAGTAGTCACCTCCTTCTTTTCTTAGAGCTCTTTTCTCAATAGTATGGGTGATTGTCATTATTCTTTCTTTGGAATTTGTTTTTGTTATGCTTGACAAACTCCCTTTTGATCTTGTTGCCACTAACTTTTCAAGTTTGTCGATTCGAACGTCCAAGTTGCATATGGATGCATCCGTTTGTTGATTTTTTGTCCTTGATTCTTAAATAAATTCCATGATCAGCTTATCCATACCATGTTTCTTGGACTGTGATGCTTTCTGTTGGAATTCATATGGAGGATTGTTTCTTGATTGTCCCTGATTTTCCCATAAAAAGTTAGGGTAACTCCTCTAGTCAGGGTTGTAGGTATTGCTATATAGATTATTCTAGGGTTTAGGATAATTCTCTGAATAATCCACGTGCTTAGGCTGAACTGATTAACACTTTTGCCCTTGGTGATCTAGCTTGCACACCTCGCACTACATCACTTTTCCTTATGAAACCATAGTCAGTCTGTCTATCTTTTTGCTCTGGGCCTCTATTTGGCCCACTAATTGCACCACCGCATATACTTCGTATACTCCCAGTGGCCTATTAGTTCGTGCTCTAACTATGGACCACTAGTACTTGTTCATGGCCATATCCTCTATCAAATCTTGGGCCACTTTAGGCTTTTTGTTGTTTAGCATCCCTTCAGTTGCTGCATCTATAGACTACCTTGTGTTTTGATTTAGCCCATTGTAAAAGGTTTGGATTTGCATCCACATGGGTAGTCCATAGTGTGGCCATCATCTTAACATTTCCTTAAATCTCTCCCATGCATTATATGAGGATTTGCCTTCAGCTTGGGAGTACAAGGAGATATCATTCCTCAATTTTGCAGTCTTAACAGGTGGAAAGTAATTCAAAAATCTTTTTCCATCACTTGTTCCTATGTAGTAACGAAGAAAGTGGCATGGAATTCAAACACTACTTAACCTTTCCTCTTAGAGAGAATGTAAATAGAAGCAATATGATGGCATCATCATTAGCTCCATTTATCTTGAAAGTATCGTAGATCTCCAGAAAGTTAGAGATATGTGGGTTAGGGTCTTTGTCTTAGAGTCCATCAAACTAGACTTACTATTACACCATCTGGATGTTGCTTGGCTTTATCTCAAATTTGTTCATCTAGATAGTCAATCTCACGATACTGGATTCAACACAATTTAAGTCTGGCCTAGCGTAGTGGAACATAGTTTGTGGTTAGTCCACCATATTGTATGATTCTTTCATGCCTACATAACCTTCCAAGCCTTTTATCTGACCATCTAGATCAAACTCAAGCAGTTATGTCTTATTAAGACTCTTGCGTGCTTGATAAGTGCAAAATAATACAACGTTTATTCTTTTAAACTTAGTCCATTTAATTTTATTCTTTTAAACTTAGTCCATTTAATTATTTTTGTTACTTAGTCCATTTAATTATTTTTGTTACACATTTGGGTATGATTATTCATATTTTATTATTTAAGGCCTAAAATTATTTCTTCTAAAATTTCCTATAGAAATTAACCTAAGTTGAAAAGTTTTTATTGTAGGTTAATAGTCTGAAACAGTTAAAGAAAGATCAAAACGTTAGCAGATGGGATTAACAAAAAAAGTAAGTAGTAAGTAGCTTAAACAATAGAGGAGAGTCCAACGGTCCAGTAAAAAGTAAGCAAAAACGCAACATAATAAGAAGAAAATGACAACTAAGAGGAACACAACGCAGAAATGAAATGAGCAGCACACCACTAGCAGAGGGCAGTTAATCTTGGAGAAAATGGTGAAACCTGATTGAAAGGACTGGAGCAATCATTTAGATGATGCTCTATGGACCTATAAGACTGCATATAAGACTCCAATAGGTATATCTCCCTATAGGTTGGTCTTTGGGAAAGCTTGTCACTCATCGGTTGAGATTAAGCATAGGTCATATTGGGCAGTGAAACAATGCAATTTAGACTATAAGTTGGCTGGAAAAGAAAGGAAGTTATAGTTGCAAGAACTAGAGGAACTACGGTTGGAAGCCTATAAAAATGTTAGGATTTACCAAGAAAAGGCCAAGGCCTTTCAAGACATGAAGCTAGCTAGGAAATCATTCTCTATTGGGAAAAAAGTACTTTCGTTTAATTCAAAGCTTAAATTGTTTCCTATTAAGCTACAGTCTTGATGGTTAGACCCTTTTGTTGTCACTAATGTGTTTTTGCATGGTGCAGTAAAAGTCCGCAGCTTAACAATTAACAAAAATTTTAAAGTGAATGGACAAAAGCTCAAATCGTTTTATAATCAAGCTCAAGTTATGCTGGTGGTGGAGATTTTGTTGGAAGAATCGTGAAGTTTGTAGTACGTCGAGCTAGTGACATAAACCAACATTGCTACTTGGGAAGCAACCCAAGATGAAATAATAAATCAGATTTGCATTTCTTTATCCTTTTTTTTAATTTCAGTTTTTTCATCACTTCGTGGTTATTTCAATTTTCACTTCTGTTAGATCATGAGATTTATTGCTTTTTGTTAGAGTGGATTTAATGTTAGCCTGTATGTTTTTGCATTGTTGGACATTTTGACCTAGCTTCTACATCTCTTTTCTATGATGAAATGGTCTGATTTGGTCTGCTATAGTGACATCTGTTGTGTGTTGCTATTAACTTGACTTTACATCATTGGAGACTTGCTGCTTATTGATTTTGTTTTTCATTTTCTCATAATGTTGATATTACATTGAGGACAATGTACGAACTAAGTGTGGGGGTGCAGTTAGAAGCATGAATTTTATGGTTATTGAAGTGTTCGTGCACAAATGACTCATGATTGTTGATTGTTCTCAAATCAGTTAAAAAAAGAAGTTTTCATATAGAATAATTTGCATTTGTTTGCATTTTGTGATTGTTTGCATTCATTTAGGTCAATCACCTCAAAGTCTTTGGCATGAGAACTAAATAAATGAGACTAGGAAGAAATTCTAATCTAACTTGTTTTCAATATAAAATGTTCTTCTTGAAATAAATCTTGCTTTTGAGAATAAACACCATTTCAAGTGCTAACTAAACTTACTTACCCTAGACAAGTATGTACTTTCATTTTATAGGCACTTTAAAATGAAATTTACATGTGACTAAATGGATAGACCAAAAAAACTGGTGAGGTAGCCTATATAGACTGACACATCTGCGTTAGTCTCTTGAATGTATATATTGTGCTCTTCCATGGGATGTCTCTCTTGACCTTGCCCTGGTACTCTTCAAGACTACATATATGGTTCACACAATAACATGAAAATGATAAGGCATTCATTTGTTTTAACCTACATAGCCAACAGTCACCTAATGCTTTATTTTATCCTTTTGTTACCCCACTTGAGCCTAACAGCCGATTTCTTCTAATTTTAGACATATTACAATTTAAAGTCGTGGTGCTCTTAGTAGTGTGAATAAAGTGTTGTGATTTATCATTTGTGTTGTCATCGTAGTCATGTTCTTTATTTTACATTTATCTTCATTGCACTTTGTTATTTCCAAAAGCAAAAAACAAAAAAAGTATTAAAAAATGTGTGAAATTCAAGTTTGTTTGTTCCTATAAATCTATTGCATATTTGTCATTTGTTGTATTTGTTTACACAATGAGTGTTCATTCGTTTCATTTTGGCGAAGAAGAGGTTTGGATATGCTTGAGAGTTAAGTCAAAGAAGGGACATTGATATTATTTGATGGTGGATGGTTTTTCACGTGAATTTGAGGAGTATGGAAGGAGGTCGTTGCTTTACAACGATTATGAGATGGAGATGCAAGGTTGATGTTTTATCTCACGTTTTAGAGTTTCTTTGTGCTCCACATGTTCTTGGAATTTTTGTCCACATTCCTAAATATTTTCCTACCATTACTCTAAGCCTCATAACCCTCTAAAGTTCTATCATTTGTGTTGAGTGTTGTCCTATATCTATTAGTGGAGAATTGGGTCGATATGCAAGTAGATGAGTTTCTTTTTGGGATTGAGTTTTTGAGTGAAACACATAACCCAAAACACTATGAGTGTTGAGTGCATAAAAACATATCCTTGTGAGGGTTTATCCATTGAAATCACCTCATTCTAATGCTAATTAACTGCTTATAAGATGTAAAGAAACCTTGCCTACATGTTAAGAATTTCAATGGTTTAGTTAGTTTTTATGGATGGTGTGATGTCTCCTAACTCAAGTGTTTTCATTGTTTTCTTTGCTAACATAAAATATGATTTAATTTCTACTTGATTCTTTTGGTCTAATTGTCTTATCGATGAATTTGAGGTGGAATCATGTGTCTAGTTTAAGTGTTTTGTTAAGCATGTTGTGTTTTTCTCCTGTTTAGTCGTGTGTTTCTTTGATCGAGGACGATCAAAAAGCTAAGTTTGGGGAAATTTGATAAGTGCAAAATATTACAACTTTTATTCTTCTAAACTTAGTCCATTTAATTATTTTTGTTACACATTTGGGCTTGATTATTATATTTTATTATTTAAGGCTTAAAATTATTTCTTCTAAATTTTCCTGTAGAAATTAGCCTAAGTTGAAATGTTTTTATTGCAGGTAAATGGACTGACATAATTAAAGAAAGATCAAAATGACAAGTCAAACAGTCCAAACCAACAAAGTAAAATATTAGCAGATGGGAATAAAAAAACGTAAGTAGCTTAAGTAGCAAAGGAGAGTCCAGCAAAAAGGAAGCAAAAACGCAACACAATAAGAAGAAAACGGTAGCTAAAAGGAACATCAGCACAAAAATAAAATGAGCAGCACACCACCAATAGAGGACAGTTAAAATGACATTGCAGAGGGAGAGTAAATTAATACCAAACGACAATCCAAAGAGGGGAGCAATTAAGCAAAAAATGCAAAAGTAAAAAAAAACGCAGAAATAGTCCAAACTTAACACAAAAATGACAATGCAGAGTAGGAGCATAAATGAAAACATACAATAGAGGAAAACAACAAAAACACAATCAGTTGGGAGACAAATGAAGTGAAACATAAACAACAGAAACGCAAGGGTCAGCAGATGAAGAGAAGAAGAAACACATAGTAGTGAAGAGAAGAAATAAAAATGCAGCAGTTGGTAAATGAAGTGAAACGTAAAAGTCCCAAGAAGAGACCTAATGTTCTTTCTTCTAAATGGAAGAGTTAAGAGGAAGCTTATTAAACAGCCATAAAAGTGAAACTCTTGGTGTGTTTCGGGAGCAAACAACAAGTCAGCAGTGGAAAGAGAAAAGGTATTGAGCTTATCATTTGAAACTAAGAGTCAAATAAAAATAAGGCTAGTGCAAGGAGGTGTTCGAGTGGCACGAGAGATACAAAATCATTGAAATTGAGCTGGTTCAAGACCTTTGGGAGGAAGATTTCGCATTTCAAGCTATCAAGTCAAAACGATCATTGAACTATAGAGTCCAGGCTATCAGTCGATTGAGTCTCTCTCACTCTTACTCTCTTTGTATCTAGTTCTTTATAATTTAATTTGCTTAAAAGTTTTTAGAATTTCAATTTAGTTCTTTGTTTGGATAATTTGAGACAATCATTTTCAATTTAATTCTAACATTATGAGTATTTCAGTATTTGTACGGTGCTTGAGCTAATTTATTGACGATTTATGTTCTTATAGAATTAAGAGACGTCTTGATATATTTGAATGTCAATTGATTGCTATCGCTTTCTCTTTAGTCCGTAATTGCTATTTAGTTTAGTGAGTCGAGTAGCAACTATTAAATTATTAGTCAATCAAAGGGCTAAATTTTAATTAGAGTGTCGTATGATCTAGGAACGCTAGTTGGTTGGTTGAAATTCTTGGGGCTAATGATATCTTCTTGTAAAGAATTGCATTAATCAATATAGAGTCAGGTTGGTTTGGTTCTAAATTAGTAAAGGAGATAGGGAGAATTCAACTAGTGAGCTCCTCTACAGTTAGCCTACTTTATAGCTCGAGATGTCGGTGATAAAAATTTGAACTTAGATGACTAAATTTACGGGCTTTAATGTATGCTTGATCATTTGTTAATATGCATGTTCAAAGTTGGTTTATATTATATTTTTAGTGTTAAAAGTTTCTATTCTAATCAATTAGTTCTAATTTCCGATTGAACCCCCTTGCTTATCTTTATGTCTGTGTGGTAAGGTTTGTGGTATACTATGCTTTCCTATTAGATGAGGTCACAAGTTGAAGGATTTCAATTACTAAGTTTTGAAAAATTAATTGGAGAACATCTCGATTGAAATTAGTAATTAAATCTGGAATTTTAAAGGATACGTAGTAAAGTAAATGATGAAAAAAAACTTCCAGCTCTTACCTATTCCTTTTCTACTGTGACTTTTCCGTATCTTATTATAAATTTCCTGATTTTATAAGTTTCAAAGGTTAAATGTTGAAAGCCTAAAATATCTTTTAAAAGAAGAAACACCAAAAATACAACATCTAATTTGATGTGCAGGTTGTTGTCCAGCTGCATATAACTTGCGTATTTGCTAGATTATTATTAATCTATGGCATATAACTAGTCATTTATACTTGTTTTATGTTTGGGTATGTTTAGAGAGTTATTTAAATGCTACATTGCTATTAGAAAATCTGCATAAATTAATTTCCTAAAGCTGGAATTTTTAGAAATATGCAACTTAAAAATGAAAGTGTTATTCTTGGACTGTTTATGCACTTAGATTTGAGAGCTAATTATTTACTGCTATTTTCTAGATTTCTCAGCATGACTTTGACATACTTTTTAGTTTAATATGCCTAAAAATTCAAGTGAAAGATGATTAGATTCATAAGATTAAATGAGCTTGAAAGAAGCAATCTTGAATGTTCAAAATAGCTAAATTTGCGTTGTTTGCTCCTTGTTTTTTAGTTGCACATTCTGTTATGATTTTCTGAAGTTTTAATATGATTTTAGCTTGTTTCAAGTGCTAAAACATGATAAATGATAGCTCATGTGTTGGGTTATAAAGATATTTAAGTTTAATACAATCTTTAAAGTTTAATGAGGCGAAACTAAAGAATTACATGTTTTAGTGTGCAATTACCACATCTGATTTGAGAGGTTTCATAACCATAATTTTCTGATTTGAAGGGCTGAAATTTGGTAAATAACATGGGTACAAGTTATGCATGAGTTTGAGCTAAATTAAACATCAAATTATAGGTGTTTTACTTTGTTTTTGTGGGTTGAATTTTTTCTAAACAAAATTTATTTTGTTAGGAATTTCAATTACATACATTTACTTGATTAATACTCTCATCTACATTCGAAATGAAATTTTAATAAGCAACACTCTCTTTGTGGGATCGACTCTTATTTCACCCTATACTAAATTTGTTGATTAATTAATGGTAGAAATAAGATATTAATTTGTATATGCTTGACGACACATATCAGTGTTGTTCTTTTAATCCCTGGATCCGCATCTGTTAGGATCTCAGATGTACTCAGGCTCATAAACTGACCAGGATTCTAATTCAAAAAATAAAGAAATAAACTAAATAAATTAAATACATAAAATAAAAAAAAACATAAGGTAGAATAAAATAAAAATAATAATGACGATTAATAAAACTAAGGTTATCCTAATAATATCCCCGACAATGGCTTCTGAAACTTAATTGACTCAGTTTGGATAGTCAATATTGAATTAACTGCAAGTACACAATGTAGATGTAGCTAGCACAGTTAAGTACGGCCCAAATCCCACAAACACAATAAGTACTAGTAATTAATGTTATCTTATTATCTAGTCTATGATTTGAGTGTTGGTTTTTAATTAAAAATAATACTTAAGTAGACAAAATTAAGTAAGAAACAATGATGAGCAAAGAACAAAGAAATCGCTTAGAAAACAATTGATATGAAGAATTAGTGTTTAGGTAATGAATTCCCCTAAAACCATTAAATAATTATCCTTTTATTATGCAATTGTTTTATTGAATATTGGACCGTTGAAATTTTTATCATATGTTAATAACTCACTTAAGACTACTAATAACTTATCTTAGGTTTATTAACCGAAATTATTTAGGTAAAAGATTCTAAGATTGCTTTATCGATTTGTAAATTTCGCTATTATGTTTGACTCTAATCCAGATGATTTATGTCAATCTATCTTTAAGTTTGCAACTCCTTTCAATTATGGTAGATCTATTCATATACAAGATTTTTCAATCTCTACGCTATGAAATCAGATTATGTACTAATATTCTGAATATATTAGAACATAAACAAAACACGTCATTGAATCATAATAGATCAATCAAAACAATTGTATTAAATAAATGATTCAAAACATTGTAAGGTAAACTAAGGTTCATTACACATAGACACTAAAGATATTTAGTTACATATGATAGAAAACGAAATCAAACATATATAGGAAGAAAAATGAATAGAAAACAAAGAGTTTATAATTCTAAATCTCCCTTTTTTTCTATCAAATGTTCTTGTAAGGTAAACGTTTGATGTTACAATCTATTAGATCTATCAATGATTTCTTTGCGTTTTTCACATCTCTAGATCAATATCACCCCTTTTGAACACTCTCCATGTTGAAATCGCATTTGTAAGTTTGCTCTTCCAAATTGACTCCGCTCACATCTTTTTAAAGTAATTTTTAGGGTCTTTAGGAGATACACGATCGTGTACTGGACCATGTATATCCCAAAATCTCTAAAATATGTGATTCTGCATGGGATGAGAGACATACACAACCATAAAAATGGTCATGTATCCCTTATTTGCTTTAAATCTTTGTTTTATGTAATGATTTCATCTGAATTCTTCTTCTTTTAGTCCATGAAGGCAATTATAACCTATTAATACACTTGGAAAAAAATTAAGTACCAAATATATAATAAAAGTCTAAAATAGGCAAAATACATGAAATATGGGTGTATGAAAATGGTCAAATATGCATGTATCAGCTAGTTGATTACTCTTACTAAAGTCAGTACTTAACACCCTCCATACCTACTAGACCTCCAATATTTTTCTTTCAAAATGAGTGGCTAAAGACATTAAGAGGATGTTCAAAATCTTCATTTTAGGTGGATTTGGAATCTCCCATGTTATCACAAAGTTAATTAGGATGAATTATATAAGCGTAAATTTGTTGGGGGTTATGACTACAATCATTAAGGATTACCAACAAGATGCTGCTAATTAAAAGGATTACCAGAAAATCCCTCTTCCACATATAAAAAGCCTATTAGTTCCTTATCTCGTCATGTCCATAGTTTTATGGCCCCTACTAGAGTTCAAAATCCTCATAATCCTTCTAGGACGTCAAAATTTCGTAAGCAATCTCCACTTAACCTCCTCCTACTCTTCCGTTAACCTTTCAACATGTTTTTGTTGATATTTACTCATCTCAATTTGTTTATTATGGCTCTCATGCCTTGTAAGGAAATGGAGTGATATCCTCTGCCTATCCAAACCAATTTAAGGAAAATAGTCTTGTTTTTTTTTTTAATTTCATTCATTACAACAAATTAGCCTTTCGGCTATTTTTCTTTTGTTACGATTTAGACATTGGGGGTGTTTGGATATTTTTTAGCTGATCAGCTAAAATTAGCTGTTTGACTTAGTCAAACAGCTAATAAATGTGTTTGGTTAATTGGCTGATTGGGTTGAATCAGCCAACCCAACCAGCCAAAATGAATCAGCTCTCCTTAGGAGCGTTTTGTCGGATCAGCTAATATTTTTCCGGCCTTTTCTTTATTTTGCCCTCGCACACTTAACTCTCTCGCGTCTCGTATTCTCCAGACTCTTCCCCCTTCTCTTCGTCCTGATCGCAATCTTCTACCAGCGTTTGATCTAAAGAATACCCATAAACCTAAGAGGGCGTCGGTAATAAGCCAGTGTACACTCA
>JAOSBL010000006.1:23146838-23159164 GCA_027568915.1 Erythroxylum roraimae | reverse complement strand
CCGATCTGCAGTGGAAATAAAATGAAAACTCAAAAACTAGATATACTCATGCATATGGATATAGCAAAACAAAAACTTGAAATGTAGTATGTTTACATACCTTTTTGACGATCTTCTTCGTTCTTTAATCTTCTCCCCGTTGGGTTGTCGTAAATCACAACGATCAATGCAGACCGTCTCTAATGAAAGTACAAACAAAGATAGAAGGATGAAGCCTCACTAGGAGATGCATATAATTCTTTCTTTATGCTAGCAAAGACAAGAACTCTTGAGAGAGTTAGAGAGAAAAAGTGTGTGTGAGAAAAAGAACCTTTCTTTTTCCTTTTCTTTTTCTTGTGTCTTACACAAGATGCACGAAAATAATCTCAGTTTTCTGCACCATTTGGCCTTCCATAACCCCCATCACTAATGGAAAGTTATGGGAAGTTAATGGTCATGAATAGCATGCATTAATGGAAGCCAACAAGACTTGTTTCTAATCTATTCCATGCAACATTTTCTACCATGATCACATCGCGATACAATCCCGAAACACTCTCTCATATCTTGAATCACCATTTAAGATCATTTTACTCATCCTTCGAATCTCCAATGTGTGTGACCCATTAGGTTCCCGATTATGTTGGCCACTTAAATTAACACTTAATTTAAGTAAGTCAAGAGCGGTATCTAGCAACACGTCATGACCCCCAATTGATCGAAAAGTCAATGGTTTGGCTACGAACCCTTCCATACCCAATGTTGCCATGCAATTCGTCCTTTTACTATTTATACCCCACTTGGTTCAAAGTATGGTCAAAGTGTCAACTCCCACTAGACTGACTACGTCATATCTAGTCCAACTGTTATTAGATCTTGTCCTGAGGATCTTATTACTATATGTATCATTGAAGACTCTCTTCATGACAAATATATGCTCTGGTAGAGACTCCCGAGTAATGACTCCATCAAGAGGCCGTGGGTATCATCTCCTTCTATCAGGAGTGGTGAATCCTTTATTGGCTACTCAATTACCTTCGAATACCTCAAGCTGTACCCAATCACCACCTTATGAGTAACCCTTGAAAGGCACCAATGAATGGAGGCAAAGTACAGGATCAGTATCCAAGATATCCTTAAGTATCTCAAGTCAAAGGATACTTGCACCATTGCTATGATGAGATTATTATTGACATTGGAATAAAATATCCATATGATTATCTCATAGTAGGTCAATCCAATGTACTTACTACCCTTAGTAAGCAACCATATGTTAACTCTAAACAACTCATGTCTACAACTTATGAGATCTACTGTTTGACCTAATCAAGAAGTATAACATACGCTAGTCTAACTGGATTAATGATATCCCATCTCATTAATCTTATGACTAGGGAAAGTTTAGATACTAACATAATTGCACATGATAAGAATCTCATTATCATGATCTCACCATGATTTCCTCCATGCTATGTTTTGTATCAAGGACTTTATTAAATCAATTTATGATCAACATCAAATCCATGAACATATGAACATCGAAATAATGAAAAATGCCTTTATTAATCGTAAAATGGTTTGTACGATAAGTGCTAAAGGTGATTGCCTTTAGAGCACTTCTCAAACATATATCCTAGGTTATTCCATGGTTAGGTTTAAGTAACGATCGTATCTTGATTAAACACTACCTAAAGGAAAACTCGAGTAAATTATTAACCCACAATTAATGGTTGCTAGGAGAGGTTTGAGAACAACAAATCAATAAAATATGTTTAATTAGGGGGTAGGCCAAGATTGAACCAAACAACCGAGTCCCTACCGAATTCCCTTTTTATCATTTTTTTACATGTTTTCTTTAATTTGTTTTTATTAGTATAGTTTTATTTTATTTTCTTGTTTGAAAAATCTAAAACCCAAAATTAGATCTTTGTTTTTTTTGGTAATTTTCTAATTTTCACCAGCTGGTACATTCTTACCTAAAATTATTCTCTCTTTATTCTTTAACTTCCTTTTATTTTTGCATAGTTATTATAAGAACTTTGCATGTTTTGGAATTTGTTTAATTGCTTCTAGAAGTGGTATACCAACCTGTAAGGAAAAAGAGGAACACGTGCATTAGATGATATGGGTAAAGAAAAATCGAAGTTTACCTTAATTGCATCTTAAGCTGGAACTTCAAATTTTTTCTCTCCTTCGTTATGCTTTTCTACCTCCATTGTTAAGGAAGATTGGAATTGAATTTCCTTCTCATTCTAATTTTCATTGTACTCACATTCTCCTTAGGATTCGCCACCGTTTGTCAAGATAAATTTCTCGTTACTTGTGCTTCCAATTTACTAACAGAGGTGGTTAATTGAGTGATCTGATTTCCTTAGTACTGAATGCTTGCTCATGTTTCCTATTGAAATTATTATGTATTAGTAGCAAGTGCCTTAACAATTTCTTCCAAATACATACCAATTTGAAAATTGAGATTGAGCATGTGTAGGTGCTTGAGGTTGTCTATTGAAATTGTGAGGTTAGTATCTTTGCTGCCCTCCTTGATTTCCATAACTAAATTTTGGATTATCACTCAATCCTAAATTATAATGATTGGAATAAGGGTCATATTTCTGTTGAAGTTGACTAAGAAATCCCCTTATTGCGTTAGTGATATGTGCTTAATTGATTATGAATTTATTCTATAACACTTAGTGATTATTGCTATAAATTACTTAAGATACTCATTTTGAATCATATGTGACTTTAGGCACAATTCGGAAGTAAAGAAGTTAAATTGAGTCGAAAGCACGATATTTGAGCCATTTTTTAAAGATTTACATTCACTTGTTTTCTTATAGCACGAAGAAGATTAGAGCAAATAAAGACAAGAAGAAGACAAGAAATGAAAACACTAAGAAAATGAATTAAAGTTGCTCTCGGTTATGAATGTCCCATGCAAGAAATTAGTTCAAATTTAATGGAAAGAATTTTGGAATTATGGTAAAACAAAGATGGAAGGTTGCAGCATGTGGGAGCACGAAATGACAGTAGAAGAAGAAAACAAGGAGCAGAAAATGCAGTCCAGTACTGTCAAAGAAAAGGAGAAACAACGTAGCAGTTAGGAGGCAAGGTCGCAAATGTTTTCAAGAGGTGTGTGCGTAGGTTTTAAAGGCATGTATAGGATTAGCGGACCAAAAAATAATTCATGAAATAGAATAGTATCGATAGCGTGAAAACAAAACAGAAAGAAGAGTGGAGACGCAGTAATAAGGTCTTAAGGGGTTTCTGCTGGGACATTCAATGGTGGCTAAAGCATTTTCTTGGGAGAGACCCATGAAGGGCTAGACATCTTGACACTGGTTTGGAGGTGACATCGACACCAACGACCCGGGTTAACTGTATTTCACTTTTTTTGTTATTTCTTTCTCTCATTAGAAATTGATTATGTTATCCTATAATAATTGATTGGGTTTTGTGTATGGATAATTATATTCTCGTTATTTTTCAGTTATTTGTGTATAAACCCATTGGGTATTGTGAAGTGATGATTTTAATGCGCCCATTGAATCATTTATTTGCAAACCCATTATTAGAATTGCAATATAGTTCGTAATTGTTATGTTGAAATTTATGTGTAGCGACTAATGATGCGTAATCATTGGGGATAACATGACCTAGGTTAAATGAGGCATTATATGTGGTTGTTTCCCTGATTAATCAGTTTTTCTAATTCATAACGCTACTACCCAATTAAATCTAAACATTATATCCTAGGTTATTCGATAGTTAGGTTTAATTAACGATCGTATCTTGATTAAACACTACCTAAGGGAAAACTCAGGTTAATTATTAACCCACAATTAATAGTTGCTAGGAGAGGTTTGAGAATAACAAATCAATGAAATATGTTTAACTAGGGTGTAGGTCGAGATAGAACCAAAGAACCGAGTCCTACAAAATTCCCCATTTTTGTCATTTTTCGTATGTTTTCTTTAATTTTTTTATTAGTCTAGTTTCATTTTATTTTCTTGTTTTAAAAATCCAAAACCCCCTTTAAACCTAAACACCAGTTACTTTTATTTCTAAAACTTTACATACACTCTTTATGAGATCAACCGAGACTCACCACTGCTATAGTAATAGGTCTAGTTGACTAGTTTTACGACGCGCTGTTAGTTAGCTTCTTTAAAGGAGTCTTGCTGAAAATGTAGGGTACATATCTATAGGATGCCTATGAAATGAGCATATTTCGCACACTCATGTTTATTGCAATTACTTATAGCTATTTGATGAACTAGAGTAGTCAAATATGAAATTTTATCCTTTAAGTTAGTATCACTTACCTCATTTAGACATTTAAGGGCTCTAGCCATCCTTTTCTTAAATTGTTGAGAATTTTCAACCATGTTTGAAATCAATTATCTAGCCTATTCAAGTGTTGTGTTTACTAAAACTCCTCTATTAACTTCATCTACCATGCATCTATTAATTGGCGGTAACCCTTCATAAAATTATTAAATTAAAAGTTGCTCAAGAATCTGATGATGTGGGCAACTAGCACATAATTCCTTAAATCTCTCATAATATGCATACAATGTTTCTCCAATGAATTGTCTTATCCCATATATCTCTTTTCTATTATTGGCTACTCGTGATGGAACAAAGAACCTCTTTAAAAATGAATTATCTTCTTGAGTTATCCAGGATCTCATATTCTTATAAAGCTTCTCATTAAGATAACAAACTCATTAGTATGATTTTTTTATCATCAAAATATTAATTGGAAACTATCTTAGATCAATATATTAGACTAGTTAAAGGAGAAAAAGTACTAAAAATTATCCTTGTAAGATTTTTGGATAACTTTTCTACAGCTTATATGTGCATTATGTACTGTTATTTTGTACGAGTATTTTGTACCTCATATTGTACTATGTACTATTATTTTATATGGATATTTTGTGTCCCCTATTGCAATGTGCAATGTTTTTTTATATATGGGTATTTTATATCTCATATTGCATTATGTACTACTTATTATGTATAGATATTTTACACCATATACATAGAGCCTTAAGTGTGTTTTAACTGACAGCTTTAAAATTAACCTTTACAACTTTCATTATTTAAAGAATTTAATATCTTATTCTTTCCAATATGTGAATCTATAAATTTAGCTTCTTCCTAAATTGTAAGTTGTTTATGATTAGTATTTCACACGTGTTTTTTGCCTGTAATAGCAAAATTTTGATTGCATTTCTTCATCCCACTCCTATGTAATTCTTCACTTATTTCCATCATCAATTTTTCAACATAGATATAGAAACAAAAAAGAAAAAAGAGGAGAAATTAGAGTATGTGTTAGAAAAAAGTTAGGGAGGAACATATATACTTAAATTAAGGGTACGTAGGTCATTTTGGACATACCTTAGTCGTATTTTAATAACAAATTTCAAGTGGAGTGACATGTAAACAACATTTTAGGATATGCATGAATGAATTCTCGAAAGTAATCTTATTTGCTATTTAAAATTAAAACTGAAATAATTTGCCCTTTCAAATTAAGAATTTGTAAATATTTATCAAATACAAAATTTTACTTTTAGTTTAAATCTATAAAATAAAATTTAAATGTAAAATATATTAACTATCAAACGTACTTTTTCAAGTCACAATAAAATAGAACAATATTGCCCAAGTCTGTATTATAATTAAAATTAAATTTGCTATATATCAACTCATCCTTCCTTTGTGGTCATCAAATAAGAACTTAATTTATTTTTACAAGCCTTATATTCACTCATGTTTTAGTATTTCTCTCACACTTAATATTTCTCTCACACTTAATCACGCAAGTTTTTGCACAATTCAACTAAAAGATTAAGAGAGAAATATGAAAAAACTAATTTTATATTAATCTATATTCACTATAAATAATACAAAAGAACTCAATATACTTTCAACTTGAAGTTCTTTACAATATACTTAAGACTTTTCTATTCAAAACTTTATATAAAAATAATTTTTCACAAAGCTCTCAAGCTCTCTCTAATAGATAATTGAATATTTAGTGCCACTCAAATAAACAATATAAGATGTCTTTATATAGAATTGCAAGAATTTATATATCAAGTGAGATAAACCACCAACTTGCAACAATAATTTAGTAAGTTAATGAAGAATTTCTACTTAATTTTACCTAATTAGCTACGAATTACTCTTTTTGACCACTAACTTCACTAAGATCATAGAGAGCATCGTCTTGGAAGATGCTCACCATTTTTCCACATCACTGAATCATTTTCTCATGTCTTGAAGAAGTGCTCCCACTTCTTTAGCTTACTACTTTATATTTTAGTCGTTTATCATCACATCATTGTATATTGAACTAATAAGTGTTTTGAAGAGCTTCGATAGCCATCTTGAGTTATCTAAGTGCATGATGCATTCAATCAGACTTATGATGTAATCACACTACTCTGTGATTAAATTAAGCAATAAGTCGAATCATTCTATAATTAAAATCCCATTTCGAACTTTCTCGTTAAAGTCAATTATTTTTTGTGCACCTTCAGAATTAATAATTAATATAACTTAGTTAAAACAATCATCTTTAATCTCGCATCCAAATCTCATTTATCGTCAAATATGTTTCTTCCAATGAGCACCAATATATATGAGCTCTCTTTTACTCTTGAGATTTCATTGACCTTGTGAATTCATTTACTCCTACTCATAAGACTCCACCTTATTCCATTGTCGACATATTATCTTTATACCAACTCATATGTCAAACATTGGATAGAACTCTTCAATAGTTAAACAATTCCACCATTCAAATATAGGAGTCTATCAGTAACTAGCGAAGATGATTGTAGTTGAAATTGCCTCTTTACATCTTGAGTTATAACTATATATATATATATATATTGTTACTGCTGACTTAAAAGAGTAAAAAAAAAAAGGAAGGCAGCTAACTTAAAATACATCAACAAAAGCAGAAAAAAAAACTTGCATGTAGACAACTATCCACATGCAGGCAGAAAGAAGAAAAAAATGGCAACTGAAAGCACGTCTGAGAGGCTTATAAATAGTCCTTCCCATATGATTTTATATTCATCTAAAATCTTCTCTTCTTCAGTTTAATCTCCATAGTTTAGAGAATGTTTCTTATATTTTCTAGAGAGTTAATGATTCTCATGGTAAAATAGAGAGAGGTTATAACTCCTAAATTTGTATAGTAAAGTTTCTTCTTCTTACCCATGGTTTTTACCCTGATTTGTTTGGGTTTTTCCATGTAAAAATTTTTTATTTATTTCTTCATTACTTTTCCTTCAATCCTATTTAGCTACGAACTTGTTCTAATCTAAATAGTTTTCACAACAAGTGGTGTCAGAGCTTGGTGAGAAAATTACGATGAATTTTTTAATGCAATCCGTTCGAATTTCGGGTGAAGTCGACGAAAATTAGTGAATAGTAAAATAATAACCAGAAAGGTGGCAATTGTAGCTGGTGTTATTTTTTTACTATTTATAACTGTAGTAGTCATTATAGCAACTGGGCACTATTCAATTATACAGTACTATTCACATATATGTTACTATGCATATGTACGAGTACGAGTACTATTCAGACATATGAGTACTATTCACACATACGAGTGCTATTCATACATATGAGTACTATTCATACATACGAGTACTAGTCACGTGAAATAGTGGAAGTTAAGTTCTATTCGTGATAAAAGCATTGGTGGCAAAATTTGATATTGAGAAGTTCAATGGGAGTAATTTCTCATTGTAGAAGTTGAAGATGAAGGATATCTTGAGAAAAGATAATTGCCTAGTAGCCATCAACGAAAGGATGATGATAACATTCACAGATGATAATAAGTGGAATGAGATAGACAGGAATGTTATCCCAAATCCTTATCTAGCATTAGCATATAGGGTGTTGTCAAGCATAGAGGAGAAGAAGATGGCAAAGGAGATATGGGATCATCTCACTAAAATGTATGAGGCCAAGTCACTCCATAACAAAATTTTCCTTAAGACGAAACTCTATACTCTTCGTATAGTGGAATCTACTTCAGTGATAGAGGACATCAATACCTTGAATACTCTATTCTCTCAACTCACTTCATTGGGTTGTAAAATAGAGCCAAATGAACGTGTTGAGCTTATACTTCAAAGTGTACTTGATTTGTATAATCAACTCATCATCAACTTAACAAATAATATCCTTACGAATGTTTTAGTCTTCGATGATGTTGCAGTTGCTATCCTAGAAGAGGAAAATTGGCACAAGAATAAGGGATGAGAGGGAAATCAACATAACGAGGTCAAACTGTAAGCCATAATCATGGTAGATCAAAATCAAGAAGTAAGAAGAATTTAAAATGCTACAATTGTGGTACGAAAGGTCACTTGAAGAAAGAATGTTGAAATTTAAAGAAAATTTCCAATCCTTAAGGAAATGTGGCAAGTTGTTTCGATGACAGAGATGCTCTATATTGTGAAGTAGCAACAACTAATAAAGGCAAAAGAAGATTTGCTAAAGTATGGCTTCTTGACTTATGAGATACATTCCTCATGACCTCTCGAAGAGAATGGATCCATCATTATGAACCTATCTCTGGAGGATCTGTGTACAGTTGCAGTGATCATGCCTTAAAGATTGTTGGCATTAGAACTATCAAGCTAAAGATATATGATGGAACAATTCATACTATTCAAGACGTGCGACATGTGGGGGGCCTGAAGAAGAACCTATTGTCTGAAGGACAATTGGATGATCTTAGGTGCAAGATTGATGGTGAGAATGGAATCATTAAAATAATAAACGGAGCGCTTATACTTATGAAGGGAGAAAAGATAGCTGCAAATATATATATATGGTAAAGGGAGAGGCTTTAGAGGAAGTTGAAGCATCAGTTGTCTCAAGTAGTTCAAGTGACGGATCAGCAATGATGTGGCATCAGAAACCTGGGCATATGTCTAAACAAGGAATGAAAATCTTTGTAGAGAAGAAGCTACTTCTTGGACTTACAAAATTATCACTTCCTTTAGTGATCATTGTATTATAAGTAAGCAACATCATTTGAAGTTCAACACATCAAATTCTAGAAGCAAGGTTGTTCTAGAATTGGTTCACTCTGATGTATGACAAGTACTGATTCCAACCCTAGGAGGAGCAAATTATTTTGTGTCATTCCTTGATAATTATTCCAGGAGATGTTGGGTGTATCCGATCAAGAGGAAGTCAGATGTGTTTCTAGTCTTCAAAGTATACAAAGCGCAAGTAGAACTTGAATCTGGAAAAAAGATCAAGTTTATGAGGACAAATAATGGAAGAGAATACATTGGCAATGAATTTGATCAATTCTGCAAGCAAGAAGGCGTCAAAAGACAATTCACAATAACATACACTCCTCAGTAGAATAGAGTGGCAGAGCGGATGAACAAACATTGTTAGAGAGAGCTATATTGGCAATTGCAAGCTTAGACAAGACTTTGTAGGCAGAAGCAGTCAATACCGCTTGTCATGTGGTAAATTGGGCCCCCATCAACTGCAATTGAGTTGAAGACACCGATAGAGATGTGGATTGGTAAGCCAGTTGATTATTCAAACATTTATATATTCCAAAGTCCTGTGTACGTGATGTACAATCCCCAAGAAACTACGAAGCTGGATTCAAAATCCAGGAAATGCTTATTTTTAGGGTATGCTGATGGAGTGAAGGAGTATCACCTGTAGGTCCCACTGCCCATAAGGTTATCATCAGCAGGAATTTAATTTTTGTAGATGAGTTATAAAAGATAGGAGACGATGATTACACGTTAAAGAAAGATTCAAAGACTACTTTGTTCAATTGGAAAAGGAATCCCAGACAGATTCTTTTGAAGTAGCACCAAAGCATGAGGTACAAAAACCAATAGAGTCTAAAGCTCTAGAGAATCGTTGATCAAATCACCCAAAAGGTGACCAGATTGGCATTCAGACTATATTATGAAGGGCAATATTGCATACTGTCTTTTAACTGAGGATGGGGAGTCATCAACTCTCTAGGAGGCAATGAATAGTTTAAATGCATCTTAATGGATGGAAGCAATGCAGGAAGAAATTGAAGCTCTTCATAAGAATAAGACTTAGGAACTTGTGCCACTACCACAAAGAAGGAAAGTCGTTGGCAACAAATGGGTTTATAAGATCAAGCGAAATGGCGATGATTAGGTCGAGCAGTATTGTGCAAGATTGGTGGTGAAAGGATATGCTTAGAAGGAAGGAATTGATTTCAATGAAATATTTTCCCTTTTGGTTCGACTTACGATAGTCTGAGTAGTCCTGGCAATATGTGCTACGTTTAACTTACATCTAGAACAGTTAGATGTAAAGATGGCTTTTCTTTATAGAGATCTTGAATAAGAGATTTATACGCTCCAACCAAGAGGTTTTTAAGAAGCAAGAAAGGAGAACTTAGTTTGCAGGTTGAACAAATCTCTGTATGGTCTAAAGCAAGTTTTATAGTGTTGGTACAAAAGATTTAATTCCTTCATTGTAAGCCTTGAATACAGCATACTAAATGTAGACCCTTGTGCATATTTCAAGAGGTTTAGTGAAAATGACTTCATTATCTTACTGTTGTATATAGACGACATGTTGGTAGCAAGCCCCAACAAAGATCGTTATTATAGAATTGAAGGCTCAGTTGGCTAAGGAATTTGAAATGAAGGACTTGAGACAAGCAAATATAGGGATGCAAATTCACTGAGACAGAAGTAACATGAATATTTGGCTTTCTTAAAAGAATTATCTGAAGAAGATCTTGTAACGCTTCATCATGCAAGATTATAAGCCAATTTCTACCCTAGTTCCTCTTAACTTCAATTTATTCTCCAGCATGGGTCCTAACTGTGAAGATGAGAGGATGGAGATGTCTTAATTACTGTATGCATCAGTAGTGAGAAGCTTAATGTTCTCTTTGATTTGTACAAGACCAGACATTGCACATGCAGTAAGAGTAGTTAGTTAGTACATGACAAATCCTGGCAAAGAGCATTGGAATGCTATAAAGAGGGTCCTTAGATACATTAAAGGGACCTCAAATGTAACATTTCATTCCCATATTAAGGGTTAGACCCGAAATTTCAGTACATGGGAGCTCAAAGAGAGATTAAGGAAATGCATTTTCTTGCTCATGCATAATGTTCGCATATATGCATATAATTATTGAATGTTTGCATATAAAAATGTGGTACATGCATTCATTGACAACTTCTAGTTATGATTGTTTTTAAATATGATTTTATTGAAAATGAGAAGTAGAGGGAGTAGAAAGAGTAATCTTGGTATGAGTTGTGAGAAGGAAAGATTTAGAAACCAAATTGGTAGTGATCTGGAAAATGTTCCCTGAGTGTGCTTCGGTCTGTTAGCCATAACGTCTTCTCTAGTTATCCAAACAAGATGATTCTTAATTTGGATGAAACTAGACACATATGGCTACATTTCTTTTGAAGACATCGAATTTCAATTCTATCTCTAAGAATCTCAAAATTTGTCATGAATTTAAGAATTGGGTGCAGTACGTTGGTGTATGAATGGAAAATTCATCTTCGGACTTTAGAGGCAAATTTGGGATTGATATAAATATATTTTAGCAAAGTTGCCTTCTGAAAAGTTGTATATATTTGTTTTATCTTTCCAACGGTATATAGTATGAAAATTTTGGACATTGAAGTTGAAAGTTATGATCTTTATAAATGGAGATGTTCTGGAGAGTGCAAAAGTAAGACGAAGTTCTAAAACGAAGTTTTAAGACGAAGTTCTAAAATGAAGTTTTAAGACAAAGTTTTAAGATGAAGTAAAAGTAAGACAAAGTGAAAGTAAGATGATACAAAAGTAAGATGAAGTGAAAGTAAGACGATACAAAAGTAAGAAGAAGTGAAAGTAAGACGATACAAAAGTAAGACGAAGTGAAAGTAAGACGATACAAAAGTAAGACGAAGTGAAAGTAAGACGATACAAAAGTAAGATGAAGTGAAAGTAAGACGATACAAAAGTAAGACGATGCAAAAATAAGACGAAGTGAAAGTAAGATGATACAAAAGTAAGACGATACAAAAGTAAGACAAAGAAAAGTGAGACAATACAAAAGTAAGACGATAAAAAAGCTAGGAGATAGAACTGGTCTTCGAGATCTTCATAAACATTGTAGATATTGAAGTCCTCTTTCAAACCGTCCAAACATGAAATCAATCCGACATCTGTAGCAAAGTTATGGCACTTGTTCCAAGATATGTACAATATGAGTAAGGACAAAAATATGTTTGATTCTTTTGGCCATAACTTCCTCTCTAGACCCCCAA
>JAOSBL010000006.1:23114493-23128016 GCA_027568915.1 Erythroxylum roraimae | reverse complement strand
ATTGATAGGTTTTGATGACTTTGAGGTTTTGAGGAAACATGTATGTGATATGAAATTTAGAGTGAATATTTTGAGTCAATACATTTCCTCAATTATGTATGGTTTTGAAAAATAATTATAATTTGAGACCTTCGGATAAGATGTCTATTTTGGAGAAAATCGGTTTATTCGTGCCCTCTGCTCTGGTTACAATGTGTCAGTTAATTGATAACGCATGATTCTCTGAGTAGTAGCAGAAGTATATACTTCTTCTTCTGGGTGTATATTATACACACACACACACACACACACACATATATATATATATAGCATTAACAATAGAACTATTGGAGTACTTCAAGGAATTGACTCAAAATAAAATTTAAATGCATCTATAAAGTTACACTTAGATTATCAACATATATAGTTTATTTGCTTATGTAAATGCGAGAGACATGTATTTACTTTTGTTAAAAGTAATATAATTACACCACATAACCTATTTTAAGCATAGAGCTCTAATAAATACATCGTTCACAACAAAATGGCAGATATCCAAAAGTTTATTAAGCATTAAATTAAGTCACTTTAAAAACTACCTAATTTTTAATAATAGCGGACAACTCTAAACAAAATACTTATAAGAATGCCATCTCTCTTTTTGCAAGCTCTAATAATAAAGCACTTGCAAGATACTTGATTAAGTTACAAAATATATATCTTATAATGAAAATTTGTTTAGAGAGCCTTGTATATATTTGGGAATCATATCGAATAAAAACTTGTTGTCACATAGTTAACACCATTATTGTAGAATAAATAAAATTTAATTTTAAAGATATATTCATATTTATTAAATAAACTAAGAACATTATTACATTTTATATAATATAATTTACATGTTATAAATATTATATTAGGAAATGATGTGATTTCATATATCTGAGTAAGTGCTAAGTAGCTATGATTTCAAGATCTTATGGAGCCAAATTAATTTTAGTTTCATTTTTTAGTTTTTATAAGATCGTTTGTTTAGACATATGTCGTAACTTGATAACAATTAATTTAAGAAAGTTAATTGTTCTTTAAAGTTAGAATTTGATTGAAAAGTTCTTACCTAAATTGTAAATGCAACAGTAGAATTTGGACTTACCTCTAGTAGTGCATTTGTTTATTAACATATTTTTATTTCTTTTTTAAAGATACACTAGCAAAATTCAAACTTTGGTAGGAGGGAAAATTCAAGTACCTACCAAAGTTGAGATATAGATAAGTGTATAAATTTAGAATTAATCCAAATTACTTGGTGATATTGCAAATTTTTATATATGTTGGTACAGATTTTGGATATGGTGTAGTGAAATAGTTCATATACAAGTTTTCCCATGAAACATTTGAAGAATGGTTAAGATGTTTTGTTAAAGAATGTCATATAATGGACTTGTACAATTTGATAGTGAACCATAATATGAGCTTGTGGAGGTTCACTTGTATTGTGATAACTACCCTTTACCAAAAAATAGAAGTTACAACTAAAGAAAATGTTAGAATTATAGATCTTGATTGCAAAACATTTAAAGGTAGTCAACATGATGATACTAATGAAGGAGCCGTAAAAAATGACATAAGTGAAAAACTAATTGTATTTGTTGGTTATTTAATAGATGCACCATACATTAGAAGTGAAAATGATGATATAATTTCTTGTGGTAAGTGTTATGATACATATTTAAAATATATCCTTAAATTTTGTTTTGAAATTGAACTACATAGTTGTTTAGCTATGCAAATTGGAGAGAATGTTAATGCAAATTGTTGGTAATGAAGGAGATAACGATGTTGAAGTTGAAAATTGTCATTTTGTTGATGTATAAGGTCATATTAAGGTGTATATGAATCTAATGCCACCTTCTTAGTATAAAGAAATTTTTTTTACAAACATTAATGTACCTATACACAGGATAATGAAAAATAATTAAAAGGTGGATTAAGTGAGGTATCAACCACTAATTATTTAGGAAAAACACCTAAAGAGGTCATTATTAAAGTCATACCTTATGAACCAAAATTTTGTATCAAGTAGTTAGAACCACCATTTAATAATACTAACTCCTTTCTAACATGAAATTGACATTTTCTTATTTTATTTATCTATTATTAGTTGTTCTTATTCATAAAGGAGCTAAAAGTATTGATGCAACATTTGAAATTGAAGTTCCATATGAACTAAAAATTGATAATAAGTATTTGGAACCTCCATTTCATAGTTCTTACTCCTTTTTAACATTAAAGTGACATCTTTATTATGTTTATCTATTATACAATTGATATAAAAGTTTTGGATGAATTTGTTAAGGTTGATGATCCAACATACTAAGGAGGAGTTACTGAAATATATAGTGAATTTGGGGATCCAAATTCAAATGATAAGGATAAAATATATAATGAAGCCTTTAAGTAAGATATTGTTGTAAAAGGAAACAAATTTTATATGGGCCTTAAATGTATCAAGATGAAAACAAAATGATCACCAAGAGGCTTGTAATCTAAATGATGCAATAGTTGGGGATATAGAATTAGAGGCCATTTATGGTGAACAATGATAATAGTGCAAAGATGATAGATGCATAATTGATCCTAATTATACCTCATATTTGATATATTTTTGCTTAATATTTTATACTTTTGTTGTATATTTGGTACTTACTTTTCTCCAAGTGTATTTATAGAATATAATTGCCTTCATGGAGTTCAAGGAGAAGAATTTGGTTGAAAACATGTCATAAAACGTAGATTCGAAGCACAAAAGGTGATATGTGCTTAATTGATTGTTTAATTATTTCATAACACTTAGCAATTAATGACATGAAATTGCTTAAGATACTCACTTTGATATATATGTGATTTTAGGCACAAGTTGAAAGTAAAGAAGTTAAAGTGATTCAAAAGCACAATATTTGGGCCATATTATAAAGATTAATTTTCATTTGTATTTATGGAGCAAGAAGAAGAAAATTAAAAGACAAAAAAAAAGACAAGAAAAAATAGAAACACAAATAAATCAACATAGGCTGCATAGATTTTGCATGAATTTGCATGGCCATGCAAGGTATTAATTTAATTAATGGACAATGCATAAGGCACTAAGGTGAGAAGAAGATGGAAGGTTGCAGTAGGTGGAAGTACAAAACGACAGTAGAAGAAGAAAACAAAAGAACAAAACCCATGCAACGCTAGGAGTACATCTGCCCAAGGAGGACCAAAACGACGTGCAACACAACAATGTCTAAGAAGAAAACGATAGTGTAGTGATGAACTGGGAAAAGTTTGCATTAAACACAAACATATGCGTTCAACGTAAACTGCGTTTGCGTTAAATGCAAGCGTATGCGTTTAACGTCTGCTATGTCTACATTTCATTTGCCTAGTCCTAATGAAACAGATCCTAAAGAATTTAGAATGACAATCACCTTTAGGAGTGGAAACGAGCTTCCAGAAGAAGAAGAAGATGATGATGATGAAGCTTTTATCCAAGAAGAGAAGTAGAGAAGTGGTAGGAGGTAATTGAAGAAAATGAGCCAGAAACCTTTGTCCAGGAAGAAGAAGAAGAATAGAAAAAAGTGGTTAAGGAAGAACTGTTGGAGGAACCCAATAAGGAAACTACTAATGCATCATGGTAGCCACCTTAAGTACGAAGGGTTCTCACTTCCTCTAAGACAAACTTCTTGCATTAACTGACGATTCAGGGAGTTTTATTATCCCTTATTTTATTAACAGTTTGCCATTAAAAAGGGCATTATTGCATTTAATTGGTTTTACTAATTTGATAAATTATGTCTTTGTTATTATCTTGCAATAGGTGGCTTACTTATAGGCTACAAACACCCATGCGGAGAAATGGGTAGAAGCAAGCCATTTATTATAGACCCAAGATAAGGGTAAATTTGCATGTTACATCAACTTAACGATATTAAACAAGCATTATATGGGAGACAACCATGAATTAGGATAGATTTTATTTTATGTTATTTTATTTTCATGTTATTGTTTTCATTTTTGTTATTTTTATTTTTATTATCATGTTCTTTTATCCCTTTTTCTTTATATTTTGCAAGGATGTAATTACTATTGGATGGATCAAAAATCATAAAATTGTCTTATTCAAGAAAGTACCAACTTAATCCTCTCACTTATTCATAAATGTTTATATTGTATGCATTAGGGACGATGTACAACTTTATGCGTGGGAAAAGAGTTTAACGAATTTTTAAAGGTTTCTTTAAGCTTATTATAATCTTGATTAATAAATTTTATGAAGTGATATCTTGAATTGGTTGAAAATTGTCCATTAATATCGTATTTCGTTATTGAATATTGATTTGAATTAATATGCAAAAGGATGATAGTTAGAATAAAAATACTTTTATAAGTCATATTTTTAGTATTCATTGAAATTGTCAAATTGAATGAAAAATGCATATTATTTACGCACATATATACCTTTCTTTTTCGTGAGCTTTTGAGCCTAAGAGCAAGAATCTTAAAATTTGTATAGCTCTTTTATTCCTTTTATGTGTGTTATCATGCTTAGTTGAATGCTTTTAAACTTGCTTTCATTATACATAATGAGATCATATTTGTGGAATTGGAATCATTGAAGTGATAAAGGCATTTAGATTTAACAATTTGTGTTAGCCTATTTCTTTGATTACTACCATACCAATAATTTTGTCCTTTAAGAATAACCAAGTTAAGCTTTAGTCTTTTTCATTGATTAAATCCACACATTAACCTTTACCTTATTCTTCTTTGAAGACCTTTTTATTATTTTGAACCTTAAAGGTTATTTACTTTATTTACTTGTTTGAAACTTGAAATATTTGAAAGGTGCATTATTTCGTTAAGTGTGGTAATATTGAATGCTCAAAATTGCTTTGATTAAAAAAAAAACAAGCATAAAAAATAAAGAAAAGTATAAGGTACCATTGGGTTTTTAATAAAAGGACCTATATATTTGTAAATAAATTGTTTCTAGTTTTCCTCTAGTAAATTTCCTTTAATTCAACCATTTTTATTTTCCTAGCCATACCATACCTAAACCCCTTTACAACTTGTATTAAGACCTTTTGATTTTTGTTTCTAATTTATATAATGGAAATGTGATAATATTGCAAGCATATGGTAAGAGTTCTACTATATATTGATTAAGAGTTTAATACTTTTCACCTTAAACACTTAAGTGTATTGAGTGAAATTTTGGTGAGGGTGTAAAAAGTAATGCTTTTGATTTCAATGGGATTATAATTTGATTACTATTAATACTGAGTTAGAACGTTGGTTTCATGATAGCTTGACTTTGATTGTATGTTAATTTGATTCAATAGGATATGATGATATATAGTATGAATGGACATATTGGAAATTGATGAAGGGCTGATGTTGTAAAATCTATAATTTTGATTATGGTTTGCTTAAGGACAAGCAAAAGCTTAAGTGTGAGGATGTTTGATAGATGCAAAATTGATCATAATTATAACTCATATTTGATGTATTTTTGCTTGATATTTTATATTTTTGTTGTATATTTGGTACTTAATTCGCTACAAGTGTATTTACAGAGTATAATTGCTTTTATAGACTTAAAGGAGAAGAATTTAGATGAAAACACGACATAAAATGAAGATTCAAAGCATAAAAGGGATGCACAAGAATGCAATGACCCTTGCATTTCTCCCAGGCTATGCAAATTTGTAAATTCTGGAAATTTTACGATGTGCACGATTTGATTCATGATTATGCATCGACCTATGCAACTTCCTATAACCCTAAAATTTACTATAAAAGGACAAATTCAGAGGCAATTAGAGATATGTACAAAGGCATTCTGAAACTCTTATAGGGACTCAAGGGGGGATTTTGATCCAAGAAAGTCGAAAACACGAAGAATTCATCAAAAGATTCAAGAGAATACAAGATCAAACCTCTACTTGCAAGAATATTCGATAAGAGATAAACAGGGAGATTTAGAATTATGAACCCTTTATTTTCTATTAATTTGTCTTTCTATTATTGTTTGATTTCATCTTTAATTATGTGTAACTAAATTCCTATAGTTTCTAGGTTAGATGAACCCTATGTCTATACTTTAATACGTTTTGATTCTTTTAATAATGCAATTGGTTTAATTGAAATATTGTAATCCAATTACGTGCTTTATTTATGTTATAGTAGATCTAAAGTATTATATCATAATCTGAGTTCATAACAAATTCCATAGTTTAGATAATAGGATAACGGTAATTACTATTATTCATAGTCCACTCATACTTGTCGGTACTAGCTATAACTACACCGTAAACTTTTAGTTATTTAAATATTGACACACTCAAAAATAGTCAATCAAAAGACTAGATATTTAAAGATTCATATGGACAAGGGTTCGAATTATATATAAACTTATAAGCAGGCATGTTAGTTGACTCGATATATATATTTGAGAATGCATAGTACAATATGTTATGGAGTTGAAATTTGACTTTAATTATGTTAAAAATGAGAAATTAAAGATCATAAGTGATTGTAAAAAGAAGTGTACATGGAGAATCCATGCTATCATAAACATAAGCTCGAGAGATTTCAAATCTAAACTTATCAATATAAGAATTAATGTGTGAGGGAGTATTGTAGTAAAAGGTGCAAGTCCATGTAGATAGCCAAAAAGTACATATCCTTTTTAAAGATAACCCTAAATGAGAAAATAGTAGTTTGAAGGGTGCTCTGCTTATATATTTCAACATACAAATCAATAACAAAAAGCCACATAAAAACAAGTCTATGGATTTGCAAATGTTGACGTGTGAGGATAGGAAAAAGTTCAAGAAGTTAAAAAGCAATGCATTGGTCATATTATAGTTTAATAAAGGAAGCCCATTCATTATCAAATATCCAAATGACATATTTGACTGCTTGTATTTGAGTTTACATGCATACAAGAAGGGGCATTTAACACCTTGTAAATTATTATTTATATAAACATTTTCATTTAAACGATAGTTATAGAGAAAAACTTCTTATGATTGTCTGGGTTGATGCCAATAATAATGTATTCACAATTGCCTAGGCAGTTATAGCATTTAAAAATAGAGTAACTTGAGATGGTTATGAATTGCTTGGTCAAGATATAGGGAGTTGTATAAAAAGAGGATAGGTCTTTATGTCAAATAGAGAAAGGTATAACAATATTATTTCATTTTAATTTTGAATTTGTAGTTTGTTCTAATAATTAATACATTTATGATTGTTTACAGATTTTGAACAAGTTTTCCATGAGGACTTGGAAGGACTTGCTTATAGATAATGTGTAAGATATATGAATGTGAATGGGTTGTCAAAGCTCTTAAAATTAATTTTGATTTACTCAAATCTTGTATTAGTCATTAGAACTAGGTTAATTTCTAAGAAAACTAAAAAATAGTTTCTAAATTCAATTGACAAAACAAAATGTGGGTTTATGATTAGCTAGCGAATTAACTAAAGTTAATAAGGATTCAAAATAAATTAACTGAATATAAAAAAAAAAAAGAGAAATTCATTATTATCAAACTCTGATTCAAGAGAAGGATTTCATCCAAATGTAACTTTAATCATTGGTCTAAAAAAATAAAATTTGACAACTCAAGTTGCTAGTATGAGAACTATTAGGATAGCCATAATATGTCTCGATTTTTCCTAATTTACCGATTTAGACCTAGCACTCAAATCAAAACCTACCATTAATTAATTAGGTATGGCAGCATTCCTTATCAACTAAATGATTGCAAATTCATAAAAAAGAATAAACGTTAAATTAAATAATTGAGATAGCTACAACTATTCAATTTAGTTTTCTTGTTTCTTATAAGTTAAATATGCAAATTGATAAATAGCCTATTTACTCCATGTGCTAATCATTCTTAACAATTATGAATCACTTGGATAAATATAGAATAATCAATATTGAATCAAATTTTCAAATCAATCAATATTAATTGCTCACGAAATAGAAGAACAATAAACAATAAATAATTTAATTAAAACAAATTCTATGTTTAGAACAAAACCTTTCAAAGTTACAATTAGAGTTTTGATTTCCTTTGAATCAGAAAATTCAAATTTAGCCATACATGGCTATATTTGCACACTAAAAATAGATGAAAGAATAAAAGAAAACAAAAGAAAGATGAAAGGTAATAATAGAGAGAGTGTGTGTAACGTTCTCCTTTCATTTTCCTACATAAAAAAGTTCTTTCAATATTCTAGAGATTATCTTTTAAACAAATCAAAATCCTTACATAATAGAGCTAGAAATAAGTCTCTTAATTGAACCGAACTTTTGAGTGATCTCTCCTTATTCGCTTTAGCAATCTATCGTCTTTTTCCAAAATTCACGACTTTAACAAATAACGCTCCAATTTGATGCTTAAATTTGATCTAATTTCCACTTGTCACATCTTAAAACAAAATAAATATTAATTTTAACCAATTAAGAACCAAAAGTCAACTATAAACTAAAGAAAGGATTCCAATTAATATAATCAAATCACACCTTATCAAATTTCCCCATACTGGAATCATGTCTGTCCTCAAGCATACATCAATTTAATACATCAATCATCCTTTTAACAACCTCTCATTCTTTTTCATATAATCTAAAAATATCCCAAAATTTAATATACATTAAAGGTTTAAGATAAAATAGCAATCAAAAGAGAACAAGCACTCTTAAGATAAATTTTTAGAATGAAAACATAACATCTCATCAATTCCATCTAAATCAAATGAAACAATATTAGACACCTTTTCATGGGTTTCACTCTATACACTCAAAGTGTTTAGGATTCGTTAAGCTCGTAAATCAAAGCATAGTTATTTTTATAAGTTTGCTCTTGAATCATATCTCCATTAGTAACACATGTGATATAATGCATAAATCAAAGGGATATGATAAGGCAAAGGTATAAAAAACAAAGAAATTTTAAAGTTAATAAATCACAGGAAGCATATAAACTTATCCACACAGGTTTTAACTCAATTAAGTAAATTCATTTAAATCAAATTACATACTTTTAATCATATCATCATCATTTTTTACATTTTATTTTTAATTTTCTTTTTATTTGTTTTTTTAAATTTACTTCTCCCTTATTCTATACAAAATATAGGATATGGAGTAGTATTTTGCATCTGCTAAGGTGTCTAGTGAGGAAAAGGTGAACGTTTTGGCAATATATCTCGATGGAGATGCAAAATTATGGTGGAAAACTCAAACTTATACAGAAATTAATGTCGCTCAGCCTCATGTTGATAAATAAAACATGAGGCTGAGCAAGGATCTAAAGAATCAATTCATTCCTAACAATACTACTTAGCTTACAAGTGACACCTTGAAACTATTGAATTTTTAATATAGGCGGAATGTAGAGTTCATTAACAAGAATTGGGCTTGGGTCAACCATTATCTAAATAACTAGAACTAGTTGTTTGGATAGTTGACCCTTATCACTTATAAACACTTTAACATTTTCATGTCTAGTCAATATGGGACACTCTAATACTCCCCTCAAGTGCAACTGGAGTTGGACATCCAGTTGTCACTTGAAATATAGGCAACGGTAACCGGACCGGGCCGCTGGGACTGGACATCTAGACGGACAATTGGGAAATTAATAATCCGGACCAAACTTGCTCTGATACCATATTGAATTTTTAATATAGGCAGAATGTAGAGTTTATTAACAAGAATTGGGCTTGGGTCAACCATTGTCAAAATAACTAGAACTAGTTGTTTGGATAGTTGACCCTTACCACTTATAAACACTTTAACATTTTCATGTCTAGTCAATATGGGACACTCTAACAGAAACGGTTGAAGTATGTTAGGTTAGTAAGGGATTATGTTGAGAAATTTAGTTTCTTAATGTTTGATATTGAGAACATGTTAGATGAGGACAAGTTATTAAACTTTATGTCGAGTTTACAAGCTTTGGCATAAATAGAGTTGTGAAGGAAAATTTTTAAGGATTTTGTGGGTGCTATTGCGGCTGTGGATGTTTTGGTAGATTTCAGAGTGCCAAAGGAAACCAAGGCCACTTCCTCTTCTTAAAAATATAAAGGCACTTACCAAGAGAAGTGTGAAGGAAAGAAGAAGAAAGACTAAGGTGAGAGAAGGGATAATGATCATAAAGGGAAGTCCAAGCAAACAGGGCAGCCTAAACAAGGTGAGAAGTCTTCCAAGAAAAGTCGTGGTTGTTTCTTATGCAATGGCCCTCATTACGCCTCTGATTAAACAAGAAAGGAAAAGTTGAATGCCTTTATAGCTGATGCGGATGGTAAAGCAATCACTTAGAAGCAAGGCTTAATCCTATCTACTTACTCAATGAGGTTAGTACATAAGTGAGTCCCTTTGAACACCCTATATACCTAAAGATACAAGTCAATGGGAAGGAGCCATAACAATGATGGATACGGGTGTCACTCATTCCTTTGTTTTGAACAGATGGTTTGAAAATTGGGGTTAAAGCTTAACAAGATCCTTAAAAAGATGAAAACTCCCATGAAAAAATCACAAGTAGTGGTAGGAGTTACATACAATGTTCCTTTGAGTATAGGAAGTTAGCGTGCCAAGTGTGACATGATGGTGATACCTCTCGAAGATTTTGACTTGATTTTTGGGCATCGAGTTTCTCAAGATGGCAAAGGCAGTGTTATATCCACATCTTAGAGGTATTATGTTTATGAATGATCAAAGTACATGTTGCATAAATTATTGTAGGTCTAGCAATGGAACAACAGACCAAACAGCAATTGTAGCTCATATTGCTATCATGAGTATCGAAAAAGGCCTTAAGAAAGGCATGGAGAATTACCTTACGGCTATGTGGGAAATTACGGAAGACCATGTGGTAGAAGTCCCAGATGCGGTTGAAAAAGTACTAAGAGAATTCAAAGATGTGATGCCTAAGGTGCTACCAAAAATTGTCCTTCCTTGTCAAGAAGTTAATCATAAGATCGAATCGGTGCCATGTGCAATTCCTCCAACCTGTGCCCTTTATCGGATGTCACCATTAAAGTTGGTGGAACTATGGAAGCAACTTGGTGAGTTGTTGGAAGTGGGACACATCCAACCATCTAAAGGCCCTATGGCGCTCTAGTTTTGTTCCAAAAGAAGCAAGATAGAGCTTGCGAATATATGTAGACTATCGAGATTTGAAAAAGGTGACTATCAAAATAAATATCATGTTTATTTAGTTCAAGACTTAATGGATAGATTACCAAGGGCTATCGTATTAACAAAGCTAGACTTGTGGAGTGGGTATTAGTAAGTACGGATTGATGACAGTGACGAGTAGAAGACAATATGTGTAACTCAATATAGCTCGTATGAATTTTTGATCATGCCAGTTAGTTTGACTAATGTCCCTGTTACTTTTTACAATTTGATGAATGATGTGTTGTATGACTTTTTGCACAATTTTATGGTTGTTTACTTAGATGATATTATGGTTTATAACACTAATATGGCAGAACATATACAACACTTAAGAAAGGTGTTTGAGCGATTGCGGCAATATAAACTTTTGTGAAGATGGAGAAGTGTGATTTGGGACATTTGGTGAGTAAAGACTAAGTGTGAATGGATCCAAAAAAGATACAAGCAATTATTGATTGACAGGTTCCTAAGACGGTGAAAGAACTAAAGAGCTTTCTTGGCTTGGCAAACTATTATCATTGATTTATTATAGGGTATTAAAAGAAAGGCGCACCTTTAACTGTCTTATTAAGAAACAAAAGTGGTGTTAGTCGAAGACGTGCCAAAAAGCCTTTAAAAACTTGAAGGTTATCATTTCAATAGAACATGTATTGAAGTTACCTGATTTTGATCTCCCTTTCAAGGTGCACATGGATGCTTCAGACAAAGCTATTGGCGGGGTCTTAGTGCAAGAAGGACATCCGGTTGCATTTGAAAGTCATAACCTTAATGGTGCCGAGCAACGATACTTAACAAATGAGGAGATGTTGGCAGTACTACATTACCTTGAAGTTTGGCAAGTTTACTTATAGGGAACCAAGTTTATTGTTTGTATGGATAATGTGGCTAACAACTTTTTTAGGATCCAGAAGAATTATCAGCAAAGTAAGCCTGGCGGCAAGAGTTTCTTGTCGAGTATGACTTTGTATGGGAGCATAAATCCGTGAGACACAAGGACATGGTCAATGCATTGAGCTGAAAAGAAGTCTTTGCAACCTCGTATGCTATCACTCGAGTCGAATATGACCTATTGGAGCAAATTAAACTAACAACTCCACTCAACAACACTTATGGTCAAATTTTAAAGCAAGTTAAGGATAGTGTTTTGCGATAATTTTGGCCTGATGATAAAGGGGTGCTCATGACAAAGAACAATCAATTAAATGTGCCAAGTATTGAAGCCTTGCGGAAACAACTAGTGAGGGAGACTCATGATTCATAGTGGGTTAGGCACTCAAGAGTACAATGGATGTTCGTGCTTCTTTCTCGATATTACTGTCAGTCAAAAATGGAGAACGAAATTCAGATATATGTTAAAACTTGCCTTGTTTGACAATTGGATAAACCTGAAAGAAATAAGGCGGCAAGTTTGTTGCAGCCTTTACCTATTCCAAACAAACCATGGACATCGGTTTTGATGGACTTTATTGGTTGGTTCCCAAAGGTGGACAATATGGCTTAAATAATGGTGGTAGTTGATAGGTTTTCCAAATATGCGGTCTTTGTGCCAACTCCAACTACGTGTCCCTCGGATGTTGTTGCGAAGCTTTTCTACAAAAATGTGGTGAAGCACTTTGGGGTTCCAGCGAGTATTGTAAATGATCGAGACATCCAATTTACTAGCCGATTTTAGACGTCTCTTTTCGATATGATGGGGTGTGAATCACCTATAAACAAATGGCCAAGCAGAAAGGGTCAATGGCTTATTGGAGGAATACTTAAGACATTATGCAAGTGTAAGTCAACAAAATTGGCTAAGTTTACTTAATATTGCACATTTTTGTTATAACTTATATAGATCTTCGGTCACAGAGAAAATTCCTTTTCAAGATTGTTTTAGGATAACAGCCACTTACTCCTCTCGAGATAGCCCAACAGATGTCAGGGGGAAAGTATCCAGCTTCTTACTTATTTGTGAAGGAAAAACATGAATTATTAGATGAAGCAAGAGATAGCCTTTGCAAAGCTTTGAAACGGATGAAGAAATATGTGAATCAAAGAAGAAGACCACTTGATTTTGACATCAGGGATAAGGTACTATTCAGACTTACTCCCCAAATTTGGAAGAAGATTAGTTATAAACAGGTGCATTAAGGGTTGGTGCCTAGGTAAGATGGGTTATTTAATATCCTTGGAAAGGTAGGAAATGTAGCTTATCATCTTAAGTTACCCAAGCATTTAATGTAACACCCCACTCCCGCGTGACCCGAACCCGACATCGTTGGTGATATCCGAGTCCGTGCCCCGCGAGGGTGGC